>JARHVA010004095.1:1102500-1600000 GCA_037957365.1 Torreya grandis | reverse complement strand
CTCGAGTATCCTTGATCAAGGTTAATGACCCAAGATATGATTTAGCATAACAGTGAGTCAAATTACTAGATATGTTTAAATATATAATCTTGATAAAATAAGGTACCATAATAGGCATAACATGTCCAAAAAGGAAGACTAAGGTACCAACCATCCAAGCTTTGGCTTATGCCAACCTTACAATATTTTAAGATCAACCAGTAGCTAGCATCAATCCACTACCAAGGTGATCCAACATAAAAATATGAACATAGAACCTTGGGATTGCATAGTCAAGGACTAGTTCATGTTTTTCCCCATTAGCTCATGATATCACAATCCATAATCTTAGGGACCATTGCACCCATATTTCATCGCTTAGCAAATGTCATCCTACCACATCTGGTCCAACAAGAGGAAAATGATTATCATGGCATTAGATATACATAATCCTAATTTCCAACATGAATATTTGGCATCCACCAAGCCATAATGCATATGCATAAAGAGGTCATATCATCCTTAATAGTCCCATTATATAAATGAGGACTCATCCATATGTAATTGTTACCCGAAATAGAATAAACACCAATTTTTATAATGGATCAACAATAATAGTGTTACCCAATTGTAATTTCATTAATGAATTCTCAACCAAGGGTCCTCACACTAATAGTTCTTTTCAACTCCTTAAATTAAGAACAATGAATGATTTAGCCAAAAAGAGTAATGACTTATTGGAATGTCAAATTTTTACATTAGGCTAATAAATTTAGGCTAGCTATGGTTTATATTTTCATTCCATATAAGCAAGGGTAGTATTATGAAAGTAAGGGTATCCATTAAGTTGGATTCACTAGTTAATGTAGAGATAGAAATCATTGAAAATAACATCATAAAATGTGTTTCTACTAGACCATAATATAGTGCATTTACAATATAAATTTTCTATCACTGAATAGTATGATGTGTCATTATTAACAACATGCATATATACATATATGAAATGAATCTATACACTTAATTTCCTAAGCAATAATTCTTCCCATGATTGAGATTGCTATTTTATATATATAACCAAAATGCTTCAAGCACCTCATAGCTAACCAACAAGAAAGTGATTAGCATAATCATCTCACATACATAATTTAATAGATAAGGCTAAATGAGTAACATTAACACATATGTATAATTATTCTATCCATGACTATATATCCTCATCAACCAACCCACATGGCCTCCTCAAAATGAGAAAATTCCAATTAAATTAACTTAACCATGCTCAAGGTTGAATCATTCTCATATAAAAATTTAATATAACTTAATCAATCCTTAAATAAGAATGTCATTCATAAGTACAAATGAAATACTATTGAATACAAAGATTGATATCTTTAACATATGAATATGTATGCAAACATGAAGGCATATGAACAAGGAACCCATTGTGCTATCATACAAATACAATATTTAAATTAGGCACTCAATATAACTTATGTCAACTAAAATAATGATTACATTAAAATAACTCAACCAATAACTTATCATTCCAAAACCCCTCATGGATTTAACAATGATGAAAATAGCCTTCAATAGGTAACTAGTTAATCAAGAGACCAAACAAATAAGGGAAGAGCCAATTGAATAAAAGCCCTACACTGAATGGGTGTAAATAATGTGTTAGCATAAAGCTAGAAATGTGATTTTTCCTTCTTAATGCATATTATGAAGATTTAATTTTATTTTAATGAAAACACATTTAGCAAGGGAAAACCATCAACTAACTTAATTTCACATAAAATAAAGGAGGGTAGCCCAATATTACTTACTATTGTAATTAACTTTTTTACAAAAGAACAACCATGAATGAACCATTACATAAAATTTTAAACAAATAGGCTAACGCATACCCATTTGACTCCTATGTGACAATATCAATAATGGTCATAATAAGAAATAATTTAATTTACAATAGCCAAGAGTACCCAAATCTTATCCAACCATAAGTATTTTGTTATTTCAACCAATTCATTTTCTCTCAAGTGAGTGCTACCATCCAAAATAAAATAAAATAATATAATACATATGGCAATTCAAGTACCCCTTTCTTAAACATAAAATTTCAATCATTTCCAACCATCAATAAGGGAAAAATAATGCCAAGGTAAGATATGTGAACAAGGATAATATCAAAAATACCACTTATCATTGCATGAATAAATTTTCACAATAGTCTTTAATTATATATGAATCTAAGTATTACTAGTAAGAACACAACAAATGCAACTTCAACATGTTCCTCAAATAATTAATTGTATATTACCATACAAAATCACAACTAGTAGTTATACACTAGTTTCCTCTTTTCATTCTTATGTACCAACCATACAACCATAATCATGACAAGATCAACAAGTACTAGCTCTAATTGGTGAGCATTATGTATTAAACCCACATAAGCATGTATGGATGCATTATAAGCTAGTTAACCCAAGATATAAAATCCTAGAATTAAAATTTCATAGTTTGTCAACTCATGACAAATCTTTGTCATACAAGAATAAATGCAGCTCAACAAGTATGTCTTAAAATTACTATTTTCATTACAAGTGGTAGCCTAGGCCTACATGGTTACAATATCAACATGAGGTATTAATAAAATAAGTTCACACTTGGTTACAATCTACCTCCAATGTTTAATCAAATATGTAAGGTGGGTCAAATGCAAGTTATTCTCATTGTATTTAATGCCTAAGAAGAGTATCCTAAAATTGAGGTGCACAACATACTTCTATTTAAAAATAGATAATTTCATACCAAACAACAATGTCAAAAATTTGGGGAAAACCCACCCCCACTTCAACAAAATAAAATACATACTAATTTTCCATATTATGATATTAAGAAAGGAAATATAAACCAAGTGATTCACAAAACCATGCATATATAATTCCATCAAAAAAATTATTTAACCTTATATTATGGTTTAACATACTCAAGTGGGAAATCATTTACTCATAAAAATACCCAAAAAATTTCAAAAAAAAACTTCATAATCACACTTAGCCATGGCATATGCTCAGGTGGGAGTAATTAAATATGCTCACAAAATAATATACCTAATAGGGTTTTTTAATATATTTCACTTATTAACTCAAAATTTAGAAATTAAAATTTGAACCTAGATGGAGAAAAAGAACACATGCCTAAAAATATAACAAAGGGTTTTTATCTTGGTCTTCCATTAGGATTCCATAAATAAAGTCATAGCAATAGTAGACCTTGTGCTCAGCCCTACCTTTTCTCATTTTCCTATGTTATTCTTTCCTATTTGACAAACTATTATTCATCCCACTAGTATGATGGTTAAATCCAGGTCCAAATCCCTTTGCTTTCTCCAAAAATACATTTCCCTCCCCTCTGCTCAATTCTTCCATGGTGGCGGATGAACATAGCCCCCATCCCTATCGTCATACTCTTCCAGTAGAGGTTAATGACTAAAAAAGAAAAGAATAAAAATTAAAAAATAGCCATCAAGCCAAATAACCCTAATGTAATTCCTTCATGCTAAAATGAAATCTCCCATGAAGTCCATGACAAAAATAAATAAGTTTCACCTAACATTTAATTTTGCATTAATGAGGAAACATAGTTTCATACATATGTTTACTATTTTTTCCTCAATCAAAGTATATGGTAGATTCCTTATTGACTTAGAACAAGGGGTAAATATAGTTTTTATTTTGTTTCCACTTGCTTTCCTACATAGGCATTCAAAGAGACCCTCCTTCCTATACGGCTCGAGACTACCAAGCCAAAACATTAACAAACATTTAAAAAAAAACTTAATGAATAGATGTTGTTCCCTTAAAATTTAAATGGCCTATCAAATGGCCAAGTGTCATGATCTTGACATTCCAAGATATATCCTTTATATATTTATGCTAAAACATTAGGCTTGAAACAAATCAAATGCCCCTTTAAAAAAATTCTATAATTATGGTTACATTGAACATAATAAAGATCTTTTAAAAATGATGCCAATGCATAAGACTATGACAATTAAAATTACCTTTATATGCATTCATTTCATACTCATGAGCTTTAAAACAAAAAAGAATTCCTTAAATAATTTATACATTTTTCAAAGTCCATGGTTAAATTTTCTAAACAAAGCAAAACGTCTTAAATAAGACACTCCAAAACAAGTTTAGGGGTCTTAGAACTACAACTATATAATATCACTTAATTTAACCACCCAAAGGGTCATCTCTAGAGTACACACACACACAAACACACACACACACACACACACACACACACACACACACACACACACACACACACACACACACACACACACACACACACACACACACACACACACACACACACACACACAATTGTACTTGAGACAAAGGTCTAAATCCATCCACTAACCAAAGAGACATGCCACTGAGTTTTAAATAATGGTTGTAAAAAGGTGCCCACTAACAAGATTGTGACACACAAAATGTGCAATGTCACTAAATGTCAAATAATAAGGCCAAGGGATACATACAATGGACATGTTCTCTGTAAAAAATATAGGACTAAGGGCCACAAGAATTGGACATTTTTAAATATCACACGAAACAATGATCTCATAGAGATGATCATGAAATTTTAACACAATGGCCAAGGGCCACACAATATATATAATAAAAGTATATTATATTATTTACAAGTAATATCATTAATGGAGCATAGAACTAGAAATATAGTCTACACCATAGATATGTAATGTGACCGTATCCTATCAAATATCATATTCATATACACAATGTAAGATATAGATGTTATAAATATGATTTTAAAGAGTCTATAGATATACATAGTATAGGATCTATATAATTTTAACACTTATAAATACTGTAACTAGGTAAAGACAAGTCCAACATCCAAGTCCTTGTGAAAATTATATGTCTTGGATAACACTCATAAATATCATTGAAATGCATATGTGATAGAGAAAGAGTATGATATGTACCAGTAATGAGATAAAAACATATCATAATGATGTAAAATATATGGGTAATTATGCTTAGGACCTAATGTTTGGATTTTTAGAATATTTTTAATAGTTTTGTATTTTTGAAAATTTTGATTTTTTTTTTTTTTTTGAATTTTTCAACAAAAAAATAGAGACCAATAGATAAAACAATGGGTTTTAAATTATAATAAAGGGAAAGGAGCTAAAAAATCCACATGTGTAAAGGTAAAGTATGCACTAAATATGATGGCATGACCATGTATGAATAAGATTCCCCCATTGTATATATAAATTTTAGTTAAAAGACATATAGAGGATAAAATAGGGATGTATAATAATGATTTTACATCTTTGTGTCATCAAATGTACACTTGTAAATTTATTCAGCATGTGTGTATGAGAACTATTGTACACAAAGGAAAGATTTTTCATGAAAAATATTTATACTTAAATTACAAGTTATAGTACAATATTAAAAAAATTGTATGTATTATGGCTTTTTTTTCTTAGTTTTTGATACAAATGTGTAAAATTTTGAAATTTATATCGAATATCTTAATAGAATAATGACACTCGATATTCAATTTTTTGTATTGAAATTGTATGTGATGGAAAATATAGTTTGATTTATTTAAACTATGAAAATGCATGTTAAATGGCATAAAGTGACAATATAAGATCACTATTTTGGATAGTTTATATCAAGAAAGTAAAAATAAAAAGCCAAGAGGACAGAAATACACAAAGATAAAATGGTTATAATATTGGTTGAATCAATCACATGCATAAAAAGTAGAGGAATAACATGGTGAAGAAATCAATAAACTATGTACAATAAATGATGTCAAATCTTAGCCAATGACTTAGTCAATAAGATGTTACCATGGAGTTCCTATGTAAAATATGTAATCACCCTATTAATTATATGTCAAGCCACCAATTAATATGGGATGACAATGTGTATATTTTTTGTCATCAAAAGTACCATACTAATCCTCTGCAAAATCAAAATCATAATAATTAATGTAATCATCATCTTGGCAAATAACTATTTTTTAGGTTATTTTTTGAAATTTTGAGATGCCACTCTTATATTATTTTGTATTTTTATATGTTAAATTAAATACACCATACTTTAATATTGAAATTTATGATTTCTATTGCTTTTCCATGTGTTGTATAATGTGCCTTTACTATGATGCTACTAGATATTTTTTCTAGAATGTTAATTGAAGAAATATTTTCCTTTATATGTTCTTGTCCTATATATTTATCCTCTATTTAAATTTTAACCATTACATTTTCATGATCAAATGTAATGTAATCATGATATTTACTTAGTGTTTCCCCTATTTCTCTTATCCATAACTTTCCTAGTTTGTCATCGCATTGATCCAAGCTAGGGATATTTGAAATATAAAGAAACATGTTTTTGACCCAAGTTTTATTGGAAAATCAATGGTTCCCATGTGACATTGAGGCCCAATAATATTACTCGTGTTTAATGTCACACCAAATATGTTGGAGAAGTGTCATGCTACATATACTCACTTCATGAGAAGATGTAATATTGACCTTGGTATATTTATTATCATCAATGTGAATACAAATAATTAAAGGTTATAGATATGAGGTTGATTTTTAGTTGAGTCTATTATAACCACATTATCCTTATTTATTTATTTTAATTTTTAATTTTGTTTGTGAGAAACCCTTTCTTGAGGATGCTTTCTTGCTTATATTGATTTTTTTGTAACTTGTCTTAATGATCAAATGTAATGTAATCATGATATTTACTTAGTGTTTCCCCTATTTCTCTTATCCATAATTTTCCTAGTTTTTCATCGCATTGATCCAAGCTAGGGATTATTTGAAATATAAAGAAACATGTTTTTGACCCAAGTTTTATTAGAAAATCAATGGTTCCCATGTGACATTGAGGCCCAATAATATTACTCGTGTTTAATGTCACACCAAATATGTTGGAGAAGTGTCATGCTACATATACTAAATTCATGAGAAGATGTAACATTGACCTTGGTATATTTATTATCATCAATGTGAATACAAATAATTAAAGGTTATAGGTATGAGGTTGATTTTTAGTTGAGTCTATTATAACCACATTATCTTTATTTATTTATTTTAATTTTTAATTTTGTTTGTGAGAAACCCTTTCTTGAGGATGCTTTCTTGCTTATATTGATTTTTTTGTAACTTGTCTTAATGATCAAATGTAATGTAATCATGATATTTACTTAGTGTTTCCACTATTTCTCTTATCCATAATTTTCCTAGTTTTTCATCGCATTGATCCAAGCTAGGGATTATTTGAAATATAAAGAAACATGTTTTTTACCCAAGTTTTATTGGAAAATCAATGGTTCCCATGTGACATTGAGGCCCAATAATATTACTCGTGTTTAATGTCACACCAAATATGTTGGAGAAGTGTCATGCTACATATACTCACTTCATGAGAAGATGTAATATTGACCTTGGTATATTTATTATCATCAATGTGAATACAAATAATTAAAGGTTATAGATATGAGGTTGTTTTTTAGTTGAGTCTATTATAACCACATTATCCTTATTTATTTATTTTAATTTTTAATTTTGTTTGTGAGAAACCCTTTCTTGAGGATGCTTTCTTGCTTATATTGATTTTTTTGTAACTTGTCTTAATGATCAAATGTAATGTAATCATGATATTTACTTAGTGTTTCCCCTATTTCTCTTATCCATAATTTTCCTAGTTTTTCATCGCATTGATCCAAGCTATGGATTATTTGAAATATAAAGAAACATGTTTTTGACCCAAGTTTTATTGGAAAATCAATGGTTCCCATGTGACATTGAGGCCCAATAATATTACTCGTGTTTAATGTCACACCAAATATGTTGGAGAAGTGTCCTGCTACATATACTCACTTCATGAGAAGATGTAATATTGACCTTGGTATATTTATTATCATCAATGTGAATACAAATAATTAAAGGTTATAGATATGAGGTTGATTTTTAGTTGAGTCTATTATAACCACGTTATCCTTATTTATTTATTTTAATTTTTAATTTTGTTTGTGAGAAACCCTTTCTTGAGGATGCTTTCTTGCTTATATTGATTTTTTTGTAACTTGTCTTAATGATCAAATGTAATGTAATCATGATATTTAATTAGTGTTTCCCCTATTTCTCTTATCCATAATTTTCCTAGTTTTTCATCGCATTGATCCAAGCTAGGGATTATTTGAAATATAAAGAAACATGTTTTTGACCCAAGTTTTATTGGAAAATCAATGGTTCCCATGTGACATTGAGGCCCAACAATATTACTCATGTTTAATGTGACACCAAATATGTTGGAGAAGTGTCATGTTACATATACTCACTTCATGAAAATATGTAATATTGACCTTGGTATATTTATTATCATCAATGTGAATACAAATAATTAAAGATTATAAATATGAGATTGATTTTTAGTTGAGTCTATTATAACCACATTATCCTTATTTATTTATTTTAATTTTTTATTTTGTTTGTGAGAAACCCTTTCTTGAGGATGCTTTCTTGCTTATATTGATTTTTTTGTAACTTGTCTTAATGATCAAATGTAATGTAATCATGATATTTACTTTGTGTTTCCCCTATTTCTCTTATCCATAATTTTCCTAGTTTTTCATCGCATTGATCCAAGATAGGGATTATTTGAAATATAAATAAACATGTTTTTGACCCAAGTTTTATTGGAAAATCAATGGTTCCCATGTGAAATTGAGGCCCAATAATATTACTCGTGTTTAATGTCACACCAAATATGTTGGAGAAGTGTCATGCTACATATACTCACTTCATGAGAAGATGTAATATTGACCTTGGTATATTTATTATCATCAATGTGAATACAAATAATTAAAGGTTATAGATATGAGGTTGATTTTTAGTTGAGTCTATTATAACCACATTATCCTTATTTATTTATTTTAATTTTTAATTTTGTTTGTGAGAAACCCTTTCTTGAGGATGCTTTCTTGCTTATATTGATTTTTTTGTAACTTGTCTTAATGATCAAATGTAATGTATTCATGATATTTACTTAGTGTTTCCCCTATTTCTCTTATCCATAATTTTCCTAGTTTTTCATCGCATTGATCCAAGCGAGGGAATATTTGAAATATAAAGAAACATTTTTTTGACCCAAGTTTTATTGGAAAATCAATGGTTCCCATGTGACATTGAGGCCCAATAATATTACTCGTGTTTAATGTCACACCAAATATGTTGGATAAGTGTCATGCTACATATACTCACTTCATGAGAAGATGTAATATTGACCTTGGTATATTTATTATCATCAATGTGAATACAAATAATTAAAGGTTATAGATATGAGGTTGATTTTTAGTTGAGTCTATTATAACCACATTATCCTTATTTATTTATTTTAATTTTTAATTTTGTTTGTGAGAAACCCTTTCTTGAGGATGCTTTCTTGCTTATATTGATTTTTTTGTAACTTGTCTTAATGATCAAATATAATGTAATCATGATATTTACTTAGTGTTTCCCCTATTTCTCTTATCCATAATTTTCCTAGTTTTTCATCGCATTGATCCAAGCTAGGGATTATTTGAAATATAAAGAAACATGTTTTTGACCCAAGTTTTATTGGAAAATCAATGGTTCCCATGTGACATTGAGGCCCAATAATATTACTCGTGTTTAATGTCACACCAGATATGTTGGAGAAGTGTCATGCTACATATACTCACTTCATGAGAAGATGTAATATTGACCTTGGTATATTTATTATCATCAATGTGAATACAAATAATTAAAGGTTATAGCTATGAGGTTGATTTTTAGTTGAGTCTATTATAACCACATTATCCTTATTTATTTATTTTAATTTTTAATTTTGTTTGTGAGAAACCCTTTCTTGAGGATGCTTTCTTGCTTATATTGATTTTTTTGTAACTTGTTTTAACAACTTCTCTTGTTCCTACTTTTTAATGTTTTATCTTTACTTATTTAAATATTCCATTTGTAATTTCTCTTTTTTTAGCATTTATTTTGCATCTTGTTCCTTTTTTAAATTTTATTTCTCTAATTTTTCCTTTTGAAACCTTTCTTATTCTAATTTTTCTTTTTGAAATTGTTCTTGTTTTGATTCTGCATTTTTTAACCTTTTGTGTTCTGATTTTTCCTTTTGTATATTTTATTTCTCTATTGTATCTTTTTTCACTTATTCCTTGGGAAATTAAATTATAGTGTGATTGTGTCATGATTAATTTATTTGTTATAGAATCACCATTATCAATGATACTTTGTATTTTATTATTGAAATCCTAACAATTATGCTTATGATGTCCATGTACTATATAATATGCACAATAATATTTTTATATATTTATAGGATGCATAGGAGGTAATGTGATCAAATTATTACAAATAATTTATTTAAATTTTCACTTGAATTCTTAATAGACTTTTGTGCACTTTTTGCATCACTACCTATAGATATATCATGTTTCAGATTCCAATCTTAATACAAAGTATTTTTAGACACAAAATATTCATATGAATCTAAAAAAATATTATTAACATGGGAATGCTATGGATCAACATTGGTAGATAGACAAAACCTATAAATTAATTTAAATATAGGTACATTATTTGTCTCTTAGGCTGAATATACTAAAAAACGTAAATTACAATTTATGTAAAATATGTATAGTATATTGATGAAAAAATAGGTTTTTTATTCTATCAATATGATGACTAATAAAATCCTCATATAATTTTGAAAATAGACCTATTTTGGTCTAAAAATAGGGGAATAAAATAATTATCCTAATAAAGGATACCCTATCAAGAAATAAATAGGAAGAGATTGAAAATTAAATTTCAGATTCATAAATATGTTTTACCATATTTTGGAACTAATTTATTTATTAACTATAATTAATGTAAAATGCATAGAAATGTTGTAAATAAATTATAACTAACATAATGAAAGTCAAGTAATAAAGTTGAAAAAACTCAAATAATAAAAATAACTAATTATGGAAAGCAAAAAGAGAACTAATAAGACTTAGCTAATTTATGCCTATAAGTTGATTGTGTGTGAGTGCAAGGTGGCTAAAATGACCAACACATATTTGATTATGCATGTGCAAATAAAACATTAGATTGTCATTATTATGGGTTAGGATTAAATTGAATGAGATCAGATTGACTATCATAGCTATCCTTTGTGGGTTGATCTTGACCTCTGTGGAAAAATAGGAAAATGAGGGAATAGTCTCTTGTGACTGATTGAAATACATGTGTGCATAAATTTGACCTTAGGTTGTGTAAAAATGACCTACAGATGACTTATTCAAATTTGAAACTATAATAGGTCTTACAATAGTTGAAAACCTACAAAAATAAAGGGTGGCGTCTAATGGGTTGAGTTAACCCAGATCATCCCCATGATGATGGATCATTACCTACTTATAATTCTCCCACCTAGAGTGCTTAATATGAATGTTCTCATTTTTATACATGTATGCATTTATATATGGTTTGAATAATTACCACTACTTTCCTTGACTTTTAGAGAATAGGTTCTTAACTTGGCTATGGTCTGTTTCATGTGATTAGAATAAGATTTGAAAAAAATAAGGAAATTTTTATCACTGTGAAATAGTGTACATGTGCCTCAATAGTGGATTGGAAAAATGATTTATGAGTTATTGAATAAGTTGCTTAGATGTGATTTTATAACAATCAATGTTAGTGTCGGTTTTTGATACCATTATATATTTTTTCCTACACATGTTCTTTAGCTTTCCTAGGAGTTATAATAGGTCATTAGGAAAATGTGGCTTAACCTATTTTCTAATTTTGAGTTATTTTTAAATTATCTATAAATGTACCTTTCTAAAATTATTTTGGTCAATGCTCACATTGCTCATAATTCAATCTTTGATTGTCGAATACAAAATTCTCATTTGTCATGTGTTTTTTGTAATTCTACAATAGGTTATCTCTTATGCATATTTATTTTCTTCATGTTATATATATTTGTGCAATCATGTCTATCTAGTCCAAATCCTTGATTGTGTCCTAATATGACATGGTATCCAAATGATTCTGGTAGATGAATGCCACAACTTCTATTGTGAAATATTGAGTTTCTAAATTATATGTCACAATTCTAGTGTTATTTGACCTTACATATTATAGATTCACCATTTATGATACTTTACTCTTCTTCTAGGTGTAGACACTATAAAATCACACACAATTGTTCTAAATGTCAAAATGTCTCAGGATTCCCTAAGGAACACCTAACCCTTCTTGACCCACTAACCAACCCATCAGACCTTGGGTTTAGTTAGCTACCTAGTTAACTTATCTCACTAAATTACTAACTAATCCTTCACCCAACCATTTTTAACTCACCTTGACCCATTTACCTATAGACACTTGACCACTAATGATCAACATGATTGTTGATGGTTAGGCTGACATCGACGATTAGGTCTACCTTGTTCTAACACAAACATAAACTATGTAGAAGCTAACATGACAAAATATAATATGTCTACCTTACCTAGTGATATTGAACTACAAAGCATTGAAATCATAAAGCCAACCTCCTAGGGAACCTTCTATCCTCCATCTCTCTTTTCTTATAAAAGGAGGGGAGTAGGAGGTGAGAGGGGATCCATCCATTAATCAAAAGCATTATAACACATAGGTATTCAAGCTTTCCATCCAACCTTCCTTATAAAAATTCAAAAACTACAACAGATATCTGAACCTCTACCAAAATTAATCTTGAGGTAAATTACTGTTACTATGCCAAAATTGCTACAATAATCAATTATCAACCATTTAGCAAACAAATAAGTATATTTGTATTTCAACTTTATTTATTGTATTTCTGACCTCCCTGCCTAATCAGACCTTCCTACATCTTAATTTATAACTCCAATACCCTTAACTAGATATATTTTTTATCACTGAACCATTCTATAACTCTTTTTTTGAGCACCTTTAGAATCCATAGGAACCATTGGCGGTCACCTTGACCATTGATGGTCAACCTCAACCATTGATGGTTACCCAATTGTTGATGGTTAACTTAACCACCAATGGTCATCCCAACTACCAATGGTAATTGTTGGAAGGAATATTAATAAGTTATTTCTAACCCTTACCCCTAACCAAATCTGACTTTCAGTGTCCCTACCTATTCAGAGAGACCTCACCTATTTTTTGAATCAGATCTGACCTACTTTAACACTAGTATTGATGCACTATTTTTGTATTTAGTTTATTTTTGATATCAAACATCTATTTATTCTTTTATTTCATTTCAATCATTTATTTTATTTGATGCAAGTACTCCTTTTATCTCTTTCAACTTAATTTTTATCAAATAGTGGATTCATAGCTTCCTAGCAAGCTCACGCTTTTGGGATCTATCTCATGCTAGGCAGTCCACCTTATTATATTTCTAACAACCCCTTTTGTTAGTGATTCACTATCTATAGGTCATCCTTCCAAGATAAAAATGATATCTCTACATTGATATGAATCACGTGTGCATGACAACTAGGTTCTTCTACCACACCCTTATTACTAGTTTCTTACCTTATTCCTAACTAAGAAATGATAAAAAATTAAGAGAAATTTTTTGACATGCTCGGTGGGACCCTAGCATCATCTAGGTGCCCTTTTATTCCTTTATTCTATGCCCATACAATGAAATATGAATTTTATTTTGGGCTTAAAATAAACCTTACATACATTGATTACTTGCATGTTTTTAGTTTATCTAGTTAACTTAAAATCAAAGTAATCAATCATAGTTTCACTCTTGTTATCACACACTTTATCAAACCACATAATAAATCAACACATCAAAATAATTAACATAAGGCCCAACTAGGATTTCATCACCTAGTGATAAATCTTACCCTTTGGTTATCTTACTTGGAGGTCATTACCCTTATCATTGTGATGTGTGAAGTGAGGGGATAGGCCCCAATATCAAGCCATGTACTGACTTTCAATACATATTTTTTAGAGCCTTTAATACCTAAAACAAACCTTAGACTTCCTTTTTAGTGCCTGATCTACAAACCAAATTTCCTCTTCACACTTTCTAAGGCATAATCCAAAAGCAATTTAAAAAGTATCCTAAGTTTTTAAATGCACTTTAGTGTATGTTTTGATTGCCTTGATACCTTTTTATTTTTCTTGCTTTGTGTTTGAGTTGTGATCTTTTCATCATTTTCTATTCCTCACATGGTCTTTAGTAGACAATAGTTGAGGAATCAAACCAACCAAGAACCACTTTCCTCTCCTCCATGGAGTATACTTATGATGTTGAGGGTTCTCCTCATCTTTCTCCCCATCCTACCATTCCTTGGATAGTTATTGAGAGTGATGTAGATTTCACTATCTTCCTTGATAATAACCCCATGGCCATCCAACATTACCTCAATACCTTATCTCATCTCACCCTATCACTTCAGTTCCTCCTATAGATCAACCTTATGGTATGCCTCCCTATATTATGATTGGTGCCACCTCTACACAACCTATGATCAGCCAAGCATCTTCTTCCAAAAATATCTCATCCACTACTACCACCCAAACTCAATCCAACATCCCAACCAATAGCCAAACACCCCTACACCAACCAACATCTCTAACATAGTGGTAACCTCACCTCTTGTTACCCATACCTCATCCACCATGGGGGTATCTTCTACCCCTAGTTCAATCATTCCTCTTATCACTACCAATCCACCAATTTCCCCCCAACTTCAAAATTTGGTGCTTTTCATACCTCCTACCTTTCTACCTATTAACATAAGAGTTACCCCTCAATCCCAACCAATTAATCTATCTAGACCTCAAAATCAACTTATATTAATCCCTCAAAAAATACCCATGACATCCTACTAATATGTTCCTAATATAAAAGGATACATATCACCTTCTACCCAACCTTTTGTGACCATTAACCCTTATGTGGCATCATCCCAACCTTCGATGACCACATACCAATATGTGGCATCATCTCAACCTTCCATCACTTATCTATATATTGTTGCCACCCAACCTTGACCAAACTTACCACATAATTATGGATCTTCCTAACCCCAAACAAATTTTGTCAAAATATTAATAGATAAAATAACCAACCTAGAATCATCTATCTCTAGGGCTCATAACCTCTTATCTTATGATCAAATATACAATGAACCTATTTTCAAATCTATAATGAACCTATTCACCCATCCATCCCTATCCAATCATATCTTCCTCAATGGGAACTAGTCAAGTTTTCCAAGTTATAAATCAAGGATAACCCCCAAAAACACTTAAGATAATTTTGCCATTTTTGCTATTTGATTGCATATGATGATGCTATCATCTTTCATACTTTCCCATGTCTTTTTCTAGACCATCCATAAATTGGTATAATACTCTCACCAAGAACTCCATCTTATTCTTTTCCCAACTTGCCTAAATCTTTTTAGATCATTTCTCACTCAATATATCTAAGAAGGTCTCTATTACCAACCTCTACTCCATCAAGCAATTTTATGATGAATCAATTACTGATTTCATAGCATGATGGAGAGGTTTTATCAACTAGCTCTCTTTCTCTTTACCCCAACTTGAGTTGATTAAACATTTATGTCAGGTTTGTGCCACACACATTGCTCCAAATCTTTAGGTTCAAACTTTTATAACCTTTGACAAGGCTTTCACCATGGCACACAAATTATAAATTAGAGCTATTGATGATACAAAATTGAAACTAAGAAATAAAATTTTTAGCTTCAAATCTAATGATCCTTATTCATCTAAAACTACCAATCAATCTAACCATCCCAACACTAAACCAAAGGCATCTATAACTTGGTTGTCCTTAAAACCTCTCCACCACGAACTGTCAACCAACCCAACCAAACCAACTCCTCTAACTCTTCCAATTAATAAAACTGAAATCAAAACCAAACTACCCAAAAACAATACACTCTAATAGAGGAGTCTTATACTTTAGTTTTGGACAAATTGTTCAAATCCAACATAATATAACTTCCTCCCATAAAATCTTCCCAACAATTTTATAATTCTCACCTTATACCTAGTTGGTACAATGAGAATTATCTATGTACTTTCTACCATGTCATTAGACATGATGTTAGTAGGTGTAACACCTTCAAAACTATTGTCCAAAGCTTTATTGATAAGGGAGAACTTATATTTGATAATCCCAATGTACCTTCAAATCAGTCCCTTGACATATTTCATAAACCTTTCCCAAATCATGCCCCTTCTACCAATTATGATGATATCAAACTGGAATCATCTCAAGCTTGTGAGGTCCATATGGTCAATGTCATTATCAATGAACCTATCATTAAGGAAACCATTACCTCAACTACCTCTTCCTTCATTCCACTCATTAAAGTGGTGAGCTCACCCTCTATTCCTTTAGACACCCAAATAGAGGAAGCAACCACCCCTCTTTCTTTACTTGATGAGACCATGGACTTATCCACATCTCCTTTGATAGAAATACTAAAGGAGAGACAACCATTGCTTCAACTACCTCTTCCCCCATTCCACTTATTGAAGTGGCAGAATTACCCACCATTCCTTCAGACACCCAAAAAAAGGAAACAACCATCTCCATTCCTTTACTTAGGGCCATCACACTTTCCTCCCCTGTCATAGAACCACCCATTCTCTCTCTAGGAACCATCCTAAAAGAAGAGATTACCTTATCTACTCCTTCCATGGAGGAAACATTCTCCCAAATCTTGAAACCTTCCATCAAGATCAAAGATGAAGGAACCATTCCATTACCTCAACCTATGGGATTAATATTTAAAACCAATGACCAAGGGATCAAACCCATTTACAAGCCTTTTTCTATATTGGTCCAAAGCCTAGAGTTCACTTCTCAACCCAATTTGGATAGAGACATATTTTGGCATTGCCTTGGGTTCCCCTATTAAAACAAATATGAACCTTTAATCTCAATTACATCTACCATAAAACCTATCATCACCTCAATACCTTCATCAAACACTTCTCCCTCCACAACCATAGGGGAACCATCCAACCCACCTCCATTTAAAATTGTCAAATCACCTTAGACCTCTCTAACCAAACCTATAAAAAAATCTAGTCATACTTCCTAGACCTAACCTTTCTCACCCATATTTGAGGTTGGACTTAACCCCATCTAGTCCACTAAAGAAAACCTCAACCAAACCAACTAAGAAGGTGGAGTCACCCAAACTCCCACCTAGAACCAGAACCATACCACCCCCTTCCCTCTTACCTTCTATCTTAGGACCCCATCCTTCAACCATCCCAAGAGCTAATTCTTCTACCAAGAAGGTGAACCTTCCTAAAACTACCCAAACTAAACCTTCTCCTTTCATTCTACCTTTACCTACCCCCACCAAATCATCATACTCCCAATCATTCTTAACTAACCTATCTACCTCTACCTTCCCATCTATCTCCAAACCTTCATCATCTAACTCTAAATCTTCCACCTCAAAACCAATCATAACCAAGAAATCCCAACCAGAACCACTTACCAAAACCATTCCACCACTTAAAACTTATGAGGTGAAGCCTACTTCTAAGAAGGATCCCACTTGTAAAACCAAAAACCTATCACCCTCAACACCTTTATTCAAATATTATTCAACCATTCTACAAAGGTTGTTTCAAACATCTTATTTAAGCCTACCAATTATCAAACCCTTTGAATCTTCAAGTCCCATACCATATTTTTTCAATGATATTTTAATCTTCTCATACCATAGGACACTTGAACATGACACAAAAAACTAGAAAGCTCTCTAAGCACTTGTCCATGACTTATGGGATGAGAATGATCTATTATCAAATGAACCTCCCTTGAGCCCCTTACCAACCCAATGAAAAAATGAACCCATACAATAATTACCTACTCCTCCACTCTCATTTGAAAGTTATGAGGAATCTAAGAAGCCATCTAGCCCAACACTTCCCCTCATCCACACTATCCATATGGTTACTCAATCTAAGGCCCAATAAAAAGATAAGGGAAAGGCGAAAGTGTCTACACCATGGACATACCCTTACATACCTCAACCTTATAACCAAACCCAATCACCCTCACCTTTACCTTCACCTTATCCAAAACCCAAAATATCCATTTTGGGTGCCTCTCCCTCTAAACCTTTTGAATCTATTTAATGAATAGTGTTAAACAAATTCACCAGACACTGGTGAAGATAAGCTTTTATGAATTGATCAACACCCCACCTCATCATCAACAATCATTGATATAGGCCCTTAAATCCATATAATTCCAACCCCATAACCCTCAACCTCTTGTGTCCTTTATTGAATCCCTTTAACTTTATACCTTTTTCACATTTTGGGATTTAGAGCTACCTTTTGTTCAACCTGAGGATCTTGATCCTCCCCTATTCATCACTGCATACATTAGTAAAACCCACATCAAAAATATGATGATTGATTGAGAATATAGTATTAACATTATCTCTTCTCATGCCTATGAACAACTCTAACTACCTAAGAATATCATGTTAGAAACTATAATAGTTCTTCACTTCTTTAATGATACTATGGCCACTACCTTGGGAATAGTTATCCTCTACATCCACTTAGGACCCCACATAATTCTAGAGATCTTTTATGTTGTATAATTTGAGTTCCAATATAAAATATTACTTGTATTCCATTGGATCCATGTCACGAGTTGTTTCCCATCTGCCTCACATTGATGTGTTAAGTTCAAACATGAGGGTCAAGTCATTACCATAAAAACTGACCCTAGTCCTTTCACATCTTGTAATATGACATATTAAACCAATAATATTCATATTCCTCCATCATCCACATCACCATCAATAAATAATAACTCCATCTCTATCATCGATGAAGCTTCAACTAGATCCTCTATCTCTTCTTCTCAGATCCTCATAGAGGACCCCTTAGAACCCACATTCTAATGTCTCTCACTAGCAGAGTATCGATTTTAGCCTTGGATGCTTTCCCTACTCCTCAAGAGTATGGTAACCTTGACCATGATCCTATTTATGACCCCAACATTAGAACCATCATTCCTTTCATGCCTCCCAAATATAAAACCAACTTAATCAATGGGTGACTTGATCATCTACTTCGTTCTTCCACCACTACCTCTTCCACCTGACCATTTACCTCTGAATTCTACTATCTAGACAAACATGCATTTTCCAAATTATAAATTCATATGTGTTCTTATAATGGATTTGGCCTTGGCCATTATGGACATAGACCTCATAATTTACCTTCAATCAAAACCCAAAAACCTTATGAGTTCTTTGGCATTGGGTTCATATCACCATAAAAACCTACTGATTCACCCAAACTCATTGCCACCATTGAAGAATACATCACATCCTCACCAACCCAATATCCTTTTAAGTTTAAGGAATTCAAAATCATTCCTCCTAACATTTTTTAGTTAATATTTTTAGATTAGGCCCCTTGACCTATCAAATGTATGGCCGAACTAAAACCCTTCCTCTCATTCATCGTAAAATGGTATAAAATGATGCTCCTACCATCAACACCATCCAATTTCAAGACAATGATTATAATCTCACCTATATTGGTGAAGGGGATTATTATATCCAAAAATACCTTCTTGAAAACCAAACTATGTTTAACAAATCCACTATCAATGTCAACTTGGGTACTTGGGATAACCCTCACATTATCAAGATTGGTCAATCCTTAGATTATGTAGAGTATGAATATTACCCTTCTTTCCTTTGAGACTAAAGTATATCATTTTCTTGGTCTTAGTAGGATATACCGAGAATGAACCCTTCTATATCCCTCCACAATATTATCACCCATCCTGATGCTAAACCTATCAGACAAAAGCTTCATAGGAAGCATCCTCACATCACCCTTCTAGTCAAATAAGAGCTTCAGTGTCTCTTATCTATTAACTTCATCCAACCCATCAAATATCCATAATGGGTTTCAAGTATCAGTCCCATCACCAAACCCATAGGGTAACTTTCCATTTGTATTAACTTTTGTAACCTCAACCTCGCCTATCCTAAGGATGAATTCCCTATGCCTATCATTGACTAACTTGTTAATCGTGTAGTTGGCCATGAGTTATTATCTCTAATGGATATTTTCTTGGAATATAATCAAATATTGATTTCCCCTAAAGACTAACATAAAAATTCCTTAATAAATCAATGGGGAACCTTCTACTATAGGGTCATACCATTTGGTCTAAAGAATGTTGGAACCACCCTTCAGCTTGTGATGACCTACATCTTCCATGATATCATCCATAAAATCATAGATGATTATGTAGATGATCTCCTTAAGTAAATATAAATATCACAAGGATCATCTAAACATTCTAAAAATTATCTTTGAGCACCTAATCTATTTCCATGTCCAACTCAACCCCAAGAAATCTATTTTTGGGGTCCTATTTGGAAAGATTCTTAGATTTATCATCTCTTTTTGAGGAATCAAAGTAGACCCTACCAAAGTCAGATAAAGTTTGGAGGTTCCACCTTCAACCCACATTAAGGAACTCTGTAGCCTGTACGGGAAGCTCCAATCCATCTGTCACTTCATCTCTCAATTATCCAATAGATGTTAACCCTTTCACCATCTTCTAAAGAAAGATACATATTTTAAATGGATTAAGGATTGCCAACAAGAATTTGATTCACTCAAAGAGTACCTCCTTTCTCCACCCATTTTTATCCATCTTGAATAGGACCAACCCTTCTACCTTTATATATCCCTACTGACCATTCCTTAAAGGCAATGCTCACTCACCATGATGAACAAAATAAAGAACAAGTTGTCTACTACATAAGTTGAATGCTTATAGAGTATGAGACTTGGTATACCCATCCTAAGAAACTTTGCCTCACCTTAGTATTTTTGGCTTCCAAACTTTGTCATTACCTCTTTAATCACAAAACATTTGTCATCATTAACATTGACCCACTTAAGTACATGCAATCTAAACCATACTAAAACTAGTGTATGAATAAGTGGCTCATGCTCCTAGGTGAGTTTGATATTGAGCTCATCCAATAGAATTTGATTAAAGAACAACTCATTACTGATCTATTGGCCAAATCTCATCAACTAGATAACCAACCACTTCATCTTGAATTTCTAGATGATTCCATTGTGACTATTTCACAAGAGGACCCCACTTACCAAATGACCATGTTCTTTGATGGCTCAAAATGCTAGCACAGTGGGGGTGCTAGAATCATTCATTACCCTTGATGTAAAACCTCTTCCCCTATATTTTAAACTTGATTTTGAGTGCACCAATAATGTGGTTGAGTATGAATCCCTAGTAATAGTTCTCCAAACCATTCTAGCCTTGGGGGTTAAGACAATTAGTGTCTTTGGTGATTCCCAACTTATGGTCAACCAAGTCAATGGATCATAACAATGTAATATTGATGTCCTAAAAAGGTACAAATAACTATTAAATGTAATATTAACATTATTTGATCATTAACTTATCCACTCCATTCCATGATCTACCAAAAATTTCATGGATATAATGGATTCCCATGCTTCCCAAATCCCATATATGGTTGTAGATTCTAAACTCTTTATCATCATTCACTATTTTATCACACCCTCTTATATCCATTCTGACCTTCCTACCATTTTTATTATGGAGAAATCTCCATTAGACATATGGTAGGAATAAACCTTTAACTACCTCAACCTTGGAATCTTTCCTCCTAACCTCTCTAGGAATTCCCAAAGAGATTTTGTTCAGAGTACCTCTCATTCTACCATAATTGGGGGAATCCTTTACAAACATGGTTTTGATAGCCTCCTTCTCCGTTATCTACATAGACATGAAGCTTCCCATGCTATCAAATAAATACATGATGGAATTTTTAGGGAACACTTTAGTGCTTTACATATCACTAAATTTATCCTTCACCTTTAATACTATTGTCCCACCTTCAACAAGGATTTTTGTGATTATGTAAAAAAGTGTGTTAAATGTCAACAACATGCCAATTTACATCATGCACCAGCCCATGGCCTTCAAGTATCCAAGGATTTTTGGCCCTTATCATAATGGGTACTAAATCTCATTGGGGAAGTCAATTCTCATTCTTCGTAGTGGCACCAATCCATCATCACCACCATCGAGTATTTCACCAAATGGCTAGAGGTTATTCCTCTCATCTCAACCAAATTCGATAAGATATTCAACTTCATCAATCATCATATCATATATCATTTTGGTGTTCCCTATAATATCATCATCAATAATGGCAAATATTTCAAAAATAAGTAAGTCCAAGGTCTTTGTGATGCATTTGGCATTGAGTTAAAATTTTCCTCGCCTTACCATTCACAAGAAAATGGATAGGTAGAATCCTCTAACAAAATCATCAACAAAATGATAACCAAAGTAGTTAATAATTTAGGTCAAGATTGGAACTTGCACATTCCTTTTCACTTTATGGGCCTATCACACTAGTATTTGAACCTCTATGGGTGCTACCCCTTTCTCTCTAGTCTTTGGGGTAGAGACAGTTTTGCCTCTCAAAGTCCAATTTCCTTCTCTTTGCATATCCTTGCAAAACCTCATTTTTGAGAGTGAATATCATCAAGAATTTATAACATGACTTTAGATATTTGATGAGCATCACCTAACAGTGTTTAACCATCTTCATTTTTACTTATAGTGAATCAAGTGCACCTATAAAAAGCACCAGAAAGAATGAGATTTAAATATCAAAAAACTCATTCTAAAGGAAAATCAATATGTAACCAATATGGAGAAAAGAAAATGAGGCAAGTTCACTTTCAATTGGTTTAGACCCTACATCATAACCCACAAGTATGGATTAGGATCTTACCTTGTATCCTTTTGGGAAGGCAAACTAAAACTTGAGCCTCTCAATGCTTCACATCTACATCCTTTCTTTTGTTAAATAAGGATCAAACTCACCTTCTTATCTAACTTAACCTTGTCCCTTGATCTATGATATTTTCACCTTCACTTACCTATCACTATCCCTTTGAGGATAACCGATTACGACATAAAACCATGTGATTAACCATAATAGTCATAGCCTAATCATAAATATGGGAACCATGGCTCTACCCATAGCATAGTTCTCATGGATACATTTCACCCTTAATTAGATGAAATCCTATGGTCATTGTCTCTCAAAACCACCCCTTTTACCTATCATTAACTTCTTGTGCTCTATGTTTTACCCTCATAAAGGTAAAATTATAAGCATATATAGACTTATCCATGTCTAAACCTAGAATAAAAATAATTTGGGATACCAAAATATCACTTGGGTCACATGTCTCTATGTAGTGCAGACTGCTTCCTTGAAGGATAACTAACCAAAATATAAAAATTGCTTAAAAAGATAGACTGCCCCCTTGAAGGATAACTACCAAATAAATAAACCCAAAAATAAACCATTCCCTTAAAGGATGGCTATGCCATGTTTGTCAATGCAATCATTATAAGCTTCCCACATCGACCAACTTCATAAACTTATGAAAATAACAACAATAACAACAAACCCTATATCAAAATTAGAACAAGCTATCCCAAGAAAACTAAAATTAAATTTCATATATAGCATCAATATACTTCTTGCATCAATTAGTCTACACCTTACATGAAGACAAAAACTTGTCTAATATGGTTCTTAGGTCACCTATAGAAGGGGAAAACTAGCCAACATAAGGTTACATTACCTATCACCCATTCACCCTTCACCTACCACCCATCTCCACTTTATACCATTTACAAATTAAGGGATTATGATCTTACTTGACACAAGTTGATCAAGACACTTTTTTATCATCCAAATCATGATAATGTAAAGCATTATAAAGTATTATGTTACCTAAGACAATCTAAATTCAAGTTTTGTTTTGTCCTTACCAATAAAAATCATCATGTTTTTTTCTTATCTTATCATCATTGGTTCATTGAGACATATGTCTCATGATTTTTTATCTCTTTTCACATGTCTAGTTTGTTATCTAACTTACTTTATGTGCTTTCATTAATATCATAACCATATTTAAAAAATCACATCCATAATCAACAAAATAAACCACATCATACAACCATCAATGTCATCCTAACCATGATCCTAAATAACATCATCATAAACATCATAACCATGTATAAAACAAAAAATCACATAACCATAATCTAACCATCCATAATCATAAACATCATATCCATGAAAAAAACAAAACATCATCCATAATCATCACATGCCTAAGCTACTGAGTCCACATCTCATAAATAATAAGCATAAACATCAAAACATCACAACATTTGAACCATGAAACATACACCACATCTATATATAAATCAACATCACATCATCATATACATCCTGTAATCAAAATAAATAATGCATCTGCATTGGTATGTAGGCCAATATCAAAATCATGTACACTTATATCTATACATCATATCATATCATTTATCATGCCCCTAGGGCACCACTACCACTAGCCCCCCTAGACTACCACTACCATCTAGTGCCTATCCTCTTGGGATGCCTACCTATCTACCCATCGAAGTGGCCCACTAACATGGAGTCTCCATAACTACCCCACCTACTAAGTTGGATTTGTACTCACCCCATTAGGGCTATTTAGGACACTGTGTCAACACTATAGCCTTATAATACCTCAACTCTTCCATTGTGTCCAAGTAACATGCCATAGGGATGGTACTTGGTGGTCTTTTTGGTGGTATCACTACTCATCCCCTTTGTCTCAAGGTGTCTCTCTCCTAAGTCACTAATCCTAGTGAGGTCCTATCTTGATCCCTCTCACCCATCATGATGTCAACTGGACCCTATAATGTCACAATATGGCCCTATAATATGGCCACATACCCTTACTAATTTATAATATATTCCTATACAATATCTAGTGTTTCCCTTTACCTATCTATCAGGGCCACCTAATTATACCTACACCTATGGAACCCCACCATCTAGATCCATATCCATAACCTATCGGTCCCCATCATCCCACCTAAAATTAGCTGCTGCATAAAGGGCTTGGTACTATGTCACATATCCATTGATAAAACCAAAATCATCAACCCCTACTCTAATAAGTATATCCTCATGATCTAGGACCACCTCCTTTGGCTATGGCTCAAGAAGTAAAAACTCAACATCCTCCCTCATGTACCTTTATAATAGACCTAAAATCCTCTACACTAGGTCGAACTACCTCTGAACTCTATCAAATAGGATGAGATCAATCTCACCCTCTCTTTTCTTGTAGATCCATCTCTACATTTGCAATGATAATGTATGCTGAGTGTAGTGAGCCCACCTCAAAAATTTGACATATGGCCTCCAAACCACATTCTCCACAACCAAGCCATTTAATACATCCCTAAACTAGATAATATCCCTCACACCTCCTCGAGCTCCTATGAGTTCATAGTCACCCCTCCCCCACATAAAGCCCACTCTAAAGTCCATTCAGGCATATCCCTCTCATGATAGGCCCATAAGCCTCAAAACCCTAATATGTTCATAGGCCCAATAATGGAGAACAAACCCCACACTAATCCCATATCATCAGTGAGCTTAGAATCTCCACAACTTGTATATCCAAACTAACAAAATTGGTGCCCACCCAAACACTATCCTACCAAGCAACATCTCCACCAACACTCCCAGTAGTAGATAAAGAAAAAACCCACTGCTCAAATCTAGTAATGAAAAATAGGATACTACCATCATAATCATAATCATCATCATCATCATCATCATCATCAAATTCCTCTCATCTTATTTCATCTAGTACAATGGCCCATAGTTGAAACCACTAGCATTCTAACTAGTAAGGGCTCAATCCTCACCATATAGAAGTTCCACATGTTGATCCCTCTCCTCACTCTCAATATGAAATATCAGCTCTCCCTAAATGGGTAGCTATGTAATCCTATGAAAATCCTCTAGTAGGATGGTCATCTCTCCTATCGACAAGAGGAATATGTTCATGGTTGGATCCCTTCTCTCGATGAGGGCCATAATTATCACCGTATCTCACAACATGCACTAATAGTGTCTCATAAATCTAAGGATGACCTCCTCTATGTGTGTCCAATCATCCTCAATCATCCCTCCATGGATATCCATAAATATTTGAGGAACTTGATCCCTCATCTGGGTCTAATCTCATGCCTATAAAATTCAACGTTAGAATGCACGCTTAGCTTTCCATTGCCATTGCTCATGTTTTTTCACTTCATTCATTCTACCTCAATCAACCTCTTTATCAAACCTAAACACACCTACTAATAAACAATGTAATCAACCTATTCCAATGCTACCTGTATAATGCTATAAAATTTTCAACTTACCTCTAGCCTTAACTCTTTTATCAAAAAATACCTACCTTAAACCACAAAAATTTCAACACACCACTCCTACTTGACACCTACCTTATACCAACCAACGCTTAATATTTTAAATAATAAATATGTTTTAAAAACCCACCCATTTCTTTTACTCTTTATTAAACACTTGATCATTCTCTTGACCACCGATGGTCATTATGACCGCCAACGATTAAGTGACCATTTAGCTTTGGTAGTCGACCATCGATGGTCAAGTATGACTACCAATGATTGGTTATAACAACCAGTCACCACTCTGTATGACTGCTAGTGACAAAACACCTAACCCTACATACCTAAAAACTACCACAAAGTACCCATACAAATAATAAAACACCCTAATTATACCCTCTACCCTACCCCCAACCCAAATACTCCCTCAATTTTGAGTTTTACCCACTAATTTTACCAATAAAACCAAAAAATATAATTAGGGAAACCCCACCAAAACCCTACCAAAACCAACACAAAATAACCAAATTCAACTTCAAAATGATTTAAATCAACTAATATAATAATTTGAAAACACCACCTACCTCATTCCTTGACCACTATCAAGGATGAATCCCATGTCCCACTACCTAGCCATATCCTCATCCACCCTACATTGATCCATTAGTCATTTCCACTCAACCATCTGATCAATCTAACCTCCAATCAACAATCACCTAGTCAACACCTCAACCCCACCTCATTAATAATATCACTCATAAAATGCCAAATTGCCAAACACACAAATGTCATGGGAAATCAAATAGAAAATAGTGAAAATGAATTTTCATTTTCACTTTTTATGTTCCATGGTTTTAGGGCTTCCCCCTGACCATCAATGGTTAAGGTGACCATTGATGATTGAGTTTGGGACCCTTGACCATCGATGGTCAAGAAACCCACTCTTTAAAAATTTTAGGCATGAACACCTTAGTGCCACATTTTTAGGGATGACCTTCTCCACTAAACCAAAACCAACCTATTAGAGACTAACCTTGTCCAACCAACCATTATAATATATCCACCTTGACATTAGCCATTTTTACCTGAACTATTAGATTTTTTGAAATGACCTTGCCTTGATCCTTTTTGACCACACCAACCAACCTTGCCATGTTAAACATTTGAATTTACACTACCTAGTGTACACTAAACCAATTGTGTTTTTCAAAGGAACTCTTCCTACATTGGATACCTATGAAAACACCAACCTTGTCTAGGAAACTTCGGTAGGAATGACCCAATCAACTATGCCTAACATTGTGGCCTAGTTATCCCATCACCAGTCCTTCTAAAACCAACCTTATTTTTACCAACTATGGTAACCTTAGTCTTTGCATGATCTTATATATTATACTTAGTCACATTTTGTGTGTATGTTTGCACTTCAAATGCCCAACCACCCTTGTCATGAATCTCTAACTCACCATAAACCACTTTTCAAACCCTGACTCAATTTTGGTTTCACCTCCTCAACTCCTTATTTGAGAGGGAACACCTCTTCCCATACTCAAGGCAACCAAACCTTAGACCAACAATTCATTTTTATTTTACAACTTGTTAATTCAAAGCTACATAAAAAAAGAGACAAAATGTAGACACTAAAAAATTGCACACAATGGCTCTAAATGTTGAAATGCCTCAAGATTCCCTAGGGACCACCTAATCCTTTTGAACCCACTAAAAACCCATTAGACCTTGGGTCTAGTTAGATACTTAACTAACTAAAATCACTAACTTAATAAATAACCCTTCACCTAAACCTTTTTGACTCACCTTATCCCCTTTACCTCTAGACACTTGACTATCAATGATTAGCATGACCGTCGACAGTTAGGCTAACCTTTGATGATCAAGTATTCCTTGTTCTAACACAAACACCAGCTGTGTGCAAGCTAACATGACACAATTAAATATGTCCACCTTACCCAATGATAACAAACTATGAAGCATCAAAATCAACAAGCCAACCTCCTAGGCAACCTTCTATCTTTCATCTCACTTTTCCTATACAAAGAGGGGAGTAGGAGGTGAGAGGGTATCCATCCACCAATCAAAAGCATTCTAGCACATAGGTATTTAAGCTTTCCATCGAGCCTTCCTTCTAAAAATTCAACAATTATCATAGAGATCCAAACCTCTACCAAAATTTCTCTTAAGGTAAAGTACCATTACTTTGCCAAAATTTCTCCAACAATCATCCATCAACCATTTAACAAGTAAATAGGTATATTTTTAATTCATCTTTATTTGTTGGATTTTTGACGTCCTTACCTAATCAGACCTTCCTACATCTAAATTTATAACTCTGAGATCCTTAACTAGATCCCTATTTAATCATTGACCCATTTTGTAACTCTTTTTTTGAGCACCTTTAAAATCTATAAGAACCATCAATGGTCACCTCAACCGCTAATGGTCACCTCCACTGCTAATGGTCACCCTTAACCATTGATGATTACCTAACCACTGATGGTTAGCTTAACTACCAAGGGTCATCCCAACCATTGATGGTCACTATGACAAGGAATAGAAGCAATTTATTTCCAACCCCTTAACCCCCAACCAAATTTGACTTTCTAAGTCACTACCTATTTGCATAGATCTCACCTATTTTTTGAACTAGACCTAACCTACTTTACCACTAGAATGGACCCACTATTGCTATATTTAGTTTATTTTCATTATCAAGAATATATTTATTCTTATATTTCATTTCAGTCCTTTCTATTATTTAATATAATTACTTCCTTTTATCTCTTTCAAATTAATTATTATCAAAGAGCAGATTGACAACATCCCAAAAAAGGTCACGCCTTTGGGATGTAGCTCACACTTGGCAATCCACCTTACTATCTTTCTAATAACTCTTTTTGTTAGTGATTTATTATCTATAGGTCATTCTTCTAAGACAAAAAAGAGCTCTCCACACTCATCTAGATCACATGTGCATGACAACTAGGTTATTCTAACACACCCTTATTACTAGTTTCTTACCTTATAATTTAACTAAGAAATGATCAGGATTTAAGAAAAACACAAGGGTCTTTGGTTGATATAGATTCAAAATAACAAGGAAAAAGACATATTTTGTAGGTCATATTTTATGCATTAGTTTTTCGTAGAAAAAGCCTTTACCATTAAAATCAAAAGGTGTCAAAGGCCTATGATCCACTGTAAACATAACTAGCTTCGTGATAATCAATTTTAGCCTTTTTTTAGGGTTTGGTGTTATTTTCTTAGAATCCATAAAAATACACATAGTAGGAGACTTGAATGGAAAACCATTTTTAGACTTTTTTGGGTTTCTTAAGAAACTTAGTGGGTCATATGAGGCTTTCTTATAGTACTAAATCTAAAGTTTTTGCACATTTATAAGTTTTGGCATAACTTCTACCCCTATATGAACATGCTCAGATCTTGATGTTTAGGTAGATATATTAAGGAATCTGACCTTTACTTGGACACCAATTATAATTTGATGCTTGATTAGAGACCCATCTAAATTTGACCCCTATACAAAAACCTTCTAGAACCTGATGCCTACTTAAACAATCACAGGGAATTAATGCCTATCTAAATAATCATCAAAACTTAATACCTAATTATAAAATTTATGGAACTTGAAACCTACCTAGGCAATCAACATAGCCTGATGCCTACCTAGATAATCAATGGAAATGGACACATGCTCAGACAATCAATGGATCCCGATGCCTACCCAAATAATCACAAAAACTTAATGCCTACTTAAACAACCACTGAAATATGACCCCCACTCAGATAACCATATTAGCCCCTAGTCATATGGTATTTTATTCTTTGGTGATAATCAACTAAAGGGGGCTTAAATTTCGTTTGAAAAATTGGGTCTAATTTTTTGCAAGCCCAATTATTTTTGAAATGTGGAATTTTTTTAAGAACTTCAAACTCTCATAAATTTTAGTTGAGAACACTTTATAAGGTGCCGTTTTAGATCAATATGCATTAGCATTATTATCAGGCCTTGTAATCTTTATAATATTAGTGGTTTGAATTTTCTTGTCTCTTTCGCACTATCAATTTTACACATACTTCCTTATTGTACTATGGGTCAAAATCTAGTTCCAATTATACCATTCAACTATCCCAATGGGAAAACCAAACTAAAAATATACTTTAGGAGTAAATATTTACATCTAATCATAATGGGTATCAAAATAAAACTAACATATAATGTAGAGAAGGTGAAGTGGTTTAACAGATGTGACGAGGCTTACAATCTATTATTTCCATCCAACCTTCCTTCTAATAATTCAACAACTATAATAGAGATCCAAACCTCTAACAAAATTTCTCTTAAGGTAAAGTACCATTACTTTGCCAAAATTGCTCCAACAATCATCCATCAACCATTTAGAAATCAAACATGTATATTTGTACTTCATCTTTATTTGTTGTATTTTTGACTTTTCTACCTAATCAGACCTTCTTACATTTTAATTTCTAACTCCCAAAGCCTTAACCATATCCTTATTTAATCATTGACCCATTTTGTAACTCTTTTTTTGAGTACCTTCAAAATCTACAAGAACCATCGATAATCATCTTGACTACCAATGGTCACCTCGATCACTGATGGTCAACCTCAATCATCGATGGTTACCCAACCATCGAAGGTCAGCTTAACTACCAATGGTCATCCCAACTATTGATGGTCACTATGGAAAATAGTATAAGAAATTTATTTCTAACCCCTTACCCCCAACCAAATCTAACTTTCTATGTCACTACCTATTCGTAGAGATCTCACATATTTTTTGAACTAGACCTGACCTACTTTATGCCTAGTATTGACCCACTATTGCTATATTTAGTTTATTTTCATTATCAAACATCTATTTCTTCTTGTATTTCATTTTAGTCCTTTCTATTATTTGATGTAATTACTTCATTTTATCTCTTTCAAATTAATTATTATCAAAGAGTGGATTGACAACATCCTAGCAAACTCACACCTTTGGGATCTAACTCATGCTAAGAAAGCTACCTTAATATCTTTCTAACAACTCTTTTTGTTAGTGATTTATTATATATAGGTCATCCTTCTAAGAAAAAAATGAGCTCTCCATAGTCATCTAGATCATGTGCACATGAAAACTAGGTTCTTCTACCATACCCTTATTCTAGTTTCTTACCTTCTTATTTAACTAAGAAATGATCAGAAATTAAGAGAAACACTAGGGTCCTTGGTTGATCTAGATTCAAAAAAATCACAATGAAAAAGGCATATTTTGTAGGTCATATTTTATGCATTAGTTTTTCATATAAAAAGCCTTTGCCATTAAGCTCAAAAGGTGTTAAATGCCTTTGATCCATTGTAAACATGATTAGCTTCGTGATAATCAATTTTAGCCTTTTTTGGAGGGTTTGGTGGAGTTTTCTTGGAATCCATAGAAATACACATAGTAGGAGGCTTGAAAGGAAAACCATTTCTAGAATTTTTTGGGTTTCTCAAGAAAATTAGTGGGTCCTATGTGGTTTTTTTATAGTACTGGATCCAAAAAATTTCCACATTTATAAGTTTTGGCATATATTCTACCCATACATGAACATGCTCAAATCCTGATGTTTAGGTAGAGATATTAAGGAATCTGACCCTTACTTAGACACCAATTAAAATTTTACCCTTGATTAGAGACCCATCTAAATTTGACCCCTATGCAGACACTTGCCAGAGCCTTTTGCCTACTTAAACAATCAGAGGGACTCAATGCCTACCTAAATAATCATCAAAACCTAATACCTAATTAGAAAATTAATGGAACTTGAAACCTACCTAGAAAATCAACATATCCTGATGCCTACCCAGATAATCGATAAAAATGGACACATGCTCAGACAATCAATGGATCTTGATGCCTACCCAAATATTCATAAAAACTTAATACCTACTTAAATAGTCACTGAAATACGACCCCCACTTAGATAAACAAATTAGTCCCTATTCATATGATATTTTATTCCTTGGTGATAATCAACCAAAGGGGGCTTAACTTTTGCTTGAAAAGTTGGGTCTAATTTTTTGCAAGCCCAATTATTTTTGAAAGGTGGAGTTTTTTTAAGAACTTCAAACTCTCATAATTTTTAGTCAACAACACTTTTTAAGGTTCCATTATTTTAAAAGTTTGATTTTTAGATCTCTATGCATTGGTATTATTATCAGGGCTTATAACCTTTATAATATTAGTGGTTTGAATTTTCTTGTCTCTTTCACACTATGAAGTCTACACATACATCCTTATTGTACTATGGATCAGATTCTAGTTCTATTTCTTACACCATTCAATTATCCCAATGGGAAAACCAAACTAAAAATGTATTTTACAAGTATGATTTTACATCGAATCACATTGGGTATCAAAATAAAATTAACATCTGATGTAGAGAAGGTGAAGTGGTTTAATAGACGTGATGAGGCTTATAATCTATTATTTCCATCTAGCCTTCCTTCTAACAAGTCAACAACTATAATTGAGATCCAAACCTCTAAAAAAATTACTCTTAAGGTAAAGTACCATTACTTTACCAAAATTTCTACTATAATCATCCATCAACCATTTAGTAAGCAAACATGTATTTTTGTACTTCATCTTTATTTGTTAGATTTTTGACTTCCCTACCTAATTAGACCTTCCTACATCTTAGTTTCTAACTCCCATAGCCTTAACCAAATCATTATTTAATAATCGACCCATTTTTTAACTCTTTTTTTAAGCACCTTCATAATGTATAAGAACCTTTGATGGTCACCTTGATTACCAATGGTCACCTCGACCATTGATTGTCACCCTCAACCATTGTTAGTTACCCAACCACCGATGGTTAGCTTAACCACCAATGGTCATCCCAACCATTGATGGTTGCTATGGCAAGGAATATAAGAAATTTATTTCCAACCCATTACCCCCAACCAAATCTAACTTTCTATGTCACTATCTGTTCATAGAGAACTGACTTATTTTTTGAACTGGACCTAACCTACTTTACCACTAGTATTGACCCACTATTGCTATATTTAGTTTATTTTCATTATCAAGCATCTATTTCTTCTTGTATTTCATTTTATTCATTTCTATTATTTGATGTAATTAATTATTTTTATCTATTTTAAATTAATTATTATAAAAGAGTGGATTGATAAGATCCTAGCAAGCTCATGCCTTTGGGATCTAGCTCATGCTAGGCAATTCACCTTACTATATTTATAATCAATCTTTTTTTTAGTTTTTTATTATCTATAGGTCATCCTTCTACGACAAAAAAAAGCTTTCCACACTCATCTAGATCACATGTGCATGACAACCATGTTCTTCTACCACACCCTTATTACTAATTTCTTACCTTCTTATTTAACTAAGAAATGACCAGAAATCAAGAAAAACACTATGGTCCTTGGTTGTTCTAGATTAAAAAAAATAATAGGGAAAAAGGAATATTTTATAGGTCATATTTTATGCATTAGTTTTTCATAGAAAAAGCATTTACGATTAAACTCAAAAGGTATCAAAAGCCTAGGATCCACTGTAAACATGACTAGCTTCGTGATAATCAATTTTAACCTTTTTTTTAGGGTTTGGTGGGGTTTTCTTGGAATCCATAGAAATAAACAGTAGGAAACTTGAAAGGAATACCATTTCTAGATTTTTTTTGGTTTCTCAAGAAACTTAGTGGGTCCTATGTGGTTTTTTTACAGTACTGGATCTAAAGTTTTTGCACATCTATAATTTTTGGCATAAATTCTACCCCTACATGAACATGCTAGATCCTGATGTTTGGGTAGATATATTAAGGAATTTGACCCTTACTTGGACACCAATTAGAATTTGACCCTTGATTAGAGACCCATCTAAATTTGACCCCTATGTAGACACTTACTAGAACCTGATGCATATTTAAACAATCAGAGGGACTCAATGCCTACCTAAATAATCATCAAAACCTAATACCTGATTTAAAAATTGATGGAACTTGAAACCTACCTAGATAATCAACATATCTTGATGCCTACCCAGATAATCAATAGAAGTGGACACATGCTCAGACAATCAATGGATCCTGATGCCTACCCAAATATTCATAAAAACTTAATACCTACTTAAATAATCACTGAAATACGACCCCCACTTAGATAACCAAATTAGTCCCTATTCATATGATATTTTATTCCTTGGTGATAATCAACCAAAGGGGGCTTAAATTTTGTTTGAAAAATTGGGTCTAATTTTTTGCAAGTCTAATTATTTTTGAAATGTGGAGTTTTTTTTAAGAACTTTAAACTCTCATAAATTTCAGTCAACAACACTTTTTAAGGTGCCATTTTTTTAAAAGTTTGATTTTTAGATCTCTATGCATTGGCATTATTATCATGCCTTGTAACCTTTATAATATTAGTGGTTTGAATTTTCTTGTCTCTTTCACACTATTAATTCTACACATACATCCTTATTGTACTATGGATCAGAATCTAGTTCCACTATGTAAACCATTCAACTATACCAAAGGGAAAACCAAACTAAAAATATACTTTAGGATTAAAAGTTTACATCAAATCATAATGGGTATCAAAATAAAATTAGAATTTGATGTAGAGAATTTGAAGTGTTTTAACAGACATGACAAGGCCTACAATCTATTATTTCCATCCAGCCTTCCTTCTAACAATTCAACAACTATAATAGAGATCTAAACCTCTACCAAAATTGATTTTTAGCTAAAGTACCATTACTTTACCAAAATTTCTCCAAAAATCATCCATCAACCATTTAGAAATAAAATAGGTGTATTTGTACTTCATCTTTATTTATTGGATTTTTGACTTCCCTGCCAAATCAAACTTTCTTACATTTTAATTTCTAACTCCCAGAGCCTTAACCAGATCCCTATTTAATCATTGACCCATTTTGTAATGATTTTTATTATCACCATCAAAATCTACAAGAACCATAGATGGTCACCTCGATTTCCAATGGTCACCTTGATCACTGATAGTGAACCTTAACCATCGATGGTTACCCAACCACCGGTGGTTAGCTTAATCACCAACGGTCATCCCAATCATTAATGGTCACTATGGAAAGGAATAGAAGAAATTTATTTCCAACCCCTTACCCCCAACCAGATATAACTTTCTACATCACTACCTATTCACAAAGATCTCACCTATTTTTTGAACTGGACCTAACCTACTTTACCACTAGAATTGACCCACTACTGATATATTTAGTTTATTTTCGTTATCAAGAATCTATTTATTCTTGTATTTCATTTCAGTCCTTTCTATAGTTTGGTGCAATTACTCCTTTTATCTCTTTCAAATTAATTATTATCAAAGAGTGGATTGACAACATCCCAGAAAGCTCATGCCTTTGGGATCTAGCTCACACTAGGCAATCCGCCTTACCATCTTTCTAATAACTCTTTTGGTTAGTGATTTATTATCTATAGGTCATCCTTCTAAGATGAAAAATATCTCTCCACACTCATCTGGATCATGTGTGCATGAAAACTAGGTTATTCTATCATACCCTTATTACTAGTTTCTTACCTTCTTATTTAACTAATAAATGATCAAAAATTAAGAGAAACACTAGAGTCCTTGGTTGATCTAGATTCAAAAAAATAACAAGGAAAAAGGCATATTTTTTAGGTCATATTTTATGAATTAGTTTTTCATATAAAAATCCTTTACCATTAAACTCAAAAGGTGTCAAAGGCCTAGGATCCACTATAAATATGACTAGCTTCGTGATAATCAATTTTAGCCTTTTTTTGGAGGGTTTGGTGTTATTTTCTTGGAATCCATAGAAATACAAATAGTAGGAGACTTGAAGGGAAAACCATTTCTAGAATTTTTTGGGTTTCTCAAGAAACTTAGTGGGTCTTATGCAGTTTTTTAATAGTAATGGATCTAAAGTTTTTACACATTTATATGTTTTGGCATAAATTCAACCCATACATGAACATGCTTATATCCCAATGTTTGGGTAGATATATTAAGGAATATAACCCTTACTTGGAAACCAATTAGAATTTTACCCTTGATTGGAGACCCATCTAAATTTGACCCCTATGGAAACACTTGCTAGAACCTAATGCCTGCTTAAATAATTAGAGGGACTCAATGCCTACCTAAATAATCATCAAAACCTAATACCTACTTATAAAGTTGATGGAAATTGAAACCTACCTAGACAATCAACATAGCTTGATGCCTACCCAGATAATAAATGGAAATGGACACATGCTCAAATAATCAATGGATCCTGATGCCTACCCAAATATTCACAAAAACTTAATGCCTACTTAAATAGTCACTAAAATATGACCCCACTTAGATAACCAAATTAGCCCCTATTCATATGATATTTTATTCCTTGGTGATAATCAACCAAAGGGGACTTAACTTTTGTTTGAAAAGTTCGGTCTAATTTTTTGCAAGCCCAATTATTTTTGAAAGGTGGAGTTTTTTTTAAGAACTTCAAACTCTCATAAATTTCAGTTGACAACACTTTTTAGGGTGCCATTTTTTTAAAAGTTTGATTTTTAGATCTCTATGCATTGGTGTTATTATTAGGCCTTGTAACCTTTGTAATATTAGTGGTTTGAATTTTATTGTCTCTTTCACACTATCAATTCTACACATACATCCTTATTGTACTATGGATAATAATCTAGTTCCACTTCTTAAACCATTTAATTATCCCAATGGGAAAAGTAAACTAAAAATATACTTTAGGAGTGAAAGTTTACATCGATCATAATGGGTATCAAAATAAAATTAACATCTAATGTAGAGAAGGTGAAGTGGTTTAACAGATGTGATGAGGCCTACAATATATTATGCCTTTTAATTTATTCTAACTTTATTTTTCAAATTGAATCTAAAAAATCCTAATGAGGTTTGGACCATAATAAGAAAATTATTTTGAAATCAAAATGTAATAAGGGGTCAGGAGTCAGAGCATGAACTGTTTAGTTTGAGTTTAGGAAATTTTTTCACTATACATGACTTCTTCACCAAATTTAAATCACTCATGTTTCAGTTAAATCTATGTGGCATAGACAAAAGGTATGAACAATTGATACTTGCAATCCTTGAAAAATTAGGTTCTAATTATTATGTTTTTGTTTTTGCCTTCTATAGCACCAAGAGTGCCCTTGGAGATACATAGACCATGTCGTCCTTAGAAGGATTTTTATTCCAACTTGACTTGGGAGGAAGATAAGATTATTTATATGGGTATAATGAAGTGTTTTAAATAATATGCCTTAAATGTGAGTCGTGACAAATAGAAGGATTCCAATAATAACAAGAAGAAATAAAATAAGGACCCAGATCAAAGAAAGGATCATCAAAATGATGCTAAGTTGAAAGAATCAACTACAACCTCTTCTTCAAGAAAGAAACCCAATAAATAGAGGCTCACGTGTGCCTATTTTAAGAAAAATGGTCTTGATGAAACCAAATGCATAAATAAAAAGATTGACCAACTGAAAAATATGCTTAAGAAAAATAACTTTGGTCTCCTTGATTCAATCAAATAGATTTCATCTCCAAAGGAGTATTCTAAGGTAAAACATAGTATTAATGGAAAAGGGAAGGTCAAGGCCCTTGTTTCAATTATATCTTAGCTTTTCACATGGGTGATTGATTTTTGTGTCTCACACTGCATGGCTTCATCATAGGATCTTTTTTCATCCTTGGATCCTTATTCTATGCCTTCCATTTTGATGGATGATGATACTTCCACATAAATTTTTGGGATAACATCTATTGAAGTGAGTGATAGGACATTTCAATATGTTATATGTGTTTCATCATTATCAACTAATATATTATCTATTTAATAGATCACTCACATTAGTTTAGGTCAGAGATTTGAATTCACACCTGATTATGTGGTTATTAGAGAATTGCATAGTCATATTATAGTTTTACTTAGTAAAGTTTATCACAAGTCATGATTGTAAAATTTCTCACATTTTTATCTTGATCAACCCTCTAATAATTTACTCACTCATATGTATGGGGTGAGTAAATTATAGCATGAGTGATTCAGCTAACATAATTATCTCTACCTAGTGTAACTCAAGTTTAAAGGCACGATTTTAGGGTTAACTTGTGAATTTTTTATTATGAAATTTTATAGGGTTGCATACTTGGTAATTATCCTAAAGATAATTATGACAAAGGAAAATCATGGAGAGATAGATAGATTCTAGACCTACTCCATAGTGATATTTATGCTTATTTTCCATAGATTTCATTTAGCAAGACCAGATACATTCTTACCTTCATTAATGTTTTTTAAGTTAAAAATGGGTGTATTTTCTTAAGAAAAAGTATGAGGTATTTTGTCAATTTAAATACATCAAGACATTTATATAAAAATAGTTGGGTAAAGCCATCAATATTTTTCACACAGATAATGGTGGTGAATATTTCAACTATTATTTTAATCAATTATAAAAATTGAAGGGGATTGAACTACATTCTATACTTCCATATAGTCCTTAGATGAATGACATTTCATAACAAAAGAATAGGTCCTTAAAGGAAATGGAAAACTATATGCTAAAATCTAAATGTCTTGCACATCAACATTATGCTAAGGCTATTAAATATGTTTTTTATATTCATAACTAGGTTCCTCATAGAGCATTAAAATGAGTGACTCATTTTGAAGCATGGATTGGTTAGAAACCCATATTTAATCACTTTCAAATTTTTAGTGTGATCTAGGAATTTGACTCAAGAGAGGATGGTTAGTATGGTGTTAGTTCCAAAATGAAATCAAAATGAAATAAACACACTAATAGGATAACATATCTAGGCCTAGACACTAAGGAGAGCTTAGTTAATAAAAGAAAATGACAAGCACAACTAAAAACCAAGGAATCAAATACAATAGTTCCTTCACCTTCCTTGGATGCTCTAAATGCCTTTGTAGTAGTGGCTTGCTCGGCTTCTGCTCATGAAGTCCTTAGCAATAGAAGCTTGGATACCTCCATCTCTCCTTGGCACCTTTGACTTGTGGATTGACTTGGTTTAGAATCAATTTGGCATGGTAACACTAGTTTCATGAAGCTTTTAGAACCAATCCTGCATTATAAATTTGTAAAACATTAAGCTTAGAAATGATGTTATGAGGCCTCCTATTTTTAGATTTTTGGATTTGATCAGAATCAATCTCAACCATCCATCACAAGATTGAGATGTGTGGTTGAGGATTAATTCAATTTTTAGAATTAAGTTTTTAATTATCTTCATCATGGCATTGGAAGAAAGGGCAATTAAGAGGCATGGAAGGCATAATGGAAGGCATTGATGAGGCATGGAGGGCATGAATCCTAATATTTGTGGCATTTATGGCCTAGGGATGTCTTCCTAAGAAATGAGGTCACTTAATGATGCATATATTCAATATTTATTTCCAAAAAAAAGTATTTAACAAGTTTCCATGGAATTCTTGATTAGGACTTGATTTGGGTTAATTAGCTCTTAAACATGATTAAGCACTTTATGCACAAGTTACTTAATTTGATCAGAATGTCTTGTTATTGGTACAAAATTTGATTTGATTGAAATTGGAAGTTAATGTTAGATGTATTGAAACTGTATTCCCATTTAGAATGTTTCCAATAACAAATAACAAAGGCATGAGTCTTGTGCAAAAGATTTTATAGGAAAGAGCAGTCCAGAGTACATGGATGCAAAATTAACATTTTGACTTAGAATGATCTGATCAAAGTTAGCTAGCTCATAAATTGCATTACCCTATTTAGTGATACCCTAACCAAAATTGACACTTGAATATGTTAGTTTCACATCATTTAGCATATTTTGGTGTTTTTAGTCCAAATTGTGCATTTTGGGTGTAAATTAGCTAAAACCCTGATTAGAGGTTATCGATGGCCAATTTTAGGTGTCTACAGTTTGCCTGTATTTGAGAATATGTTGCAAACCATAAACAAAACAATGTCTTCTCAAATAATGAGAGATGGCCTATATGCCAAAAAAGAATATGATGGTTGAAGAACAAAGCTCCAAATGGTTTGGGAAGCCTATGATGATGCCCCTTCGAGGGAGTCACCATCACATTTGTTGATGGATGGTCCCTCAAAAAAAAAGAAAGGTGGAATTAACTCATGGTTGAGATTAATTCAAATGAGAAAATGCTTGCATGCATTGATTTAAAAATAAGACTAATTTGTCCAAAGGCAGTTATAACCAGGAATAAAAGTCAAAATAATGATTTTCCCATATATGATTATAATCATTAATTAGACCTAAATTGATTAAAATTGATGGTGCCCTAGTTAGGGTTGATTAGAAAGCATAACTCAAGGATATAACCTAGAATATAGATTAAAGATGAGTGGGTGTAAAGTGATGAAATAGATGAATAGAAGAATAATATTGATAAGTGTGAATGATTTAGTTATACATGTTAATGAAGATATGCTCATCCTAATTAACAATGATACAACTAGAATGGTCAATTGAGTTATATTTATCAAGGTGGGTGGGGGGATTTGCCAAGGTACTAAGGAGAAATTTCTATAGCTCCATTGATTATAGACCTTCTTGAAGTTGAATTTTGTTGTAGCATGTGATGATAGGCTTTATGATAGAACACCATGAATACTTGGCCAAAATATGCATAAGGACTCACTCCCGTTCTAATACACAATCAAAAAATAATGCACTAATGATAAAAACCATGATGACAATGTTAATGGATGAATATGGATGGACTCAAGAATAATGTGCATAAAGAATTACCCAATGAACACATATAGACTGAGTCAAGGCAACAGTCCTGAAAGAAAGAAAAAAAACAAGCAAGTGAATAAACAAACAAACTAAAAAACAAACAAACAAACAACTTGAAATAAACAAATAGATAGAAAACCTAAAAATAAAATCAAATGAAAGCATCCTAACAATAAAAATTCCCTAGTAGGGTAGATCAAGGATAACTGATTAAGCTTAGATAGGACAAATATTTTTGGATTTTTGAAATGTTATGAATGTTTTTAGAATTTTGAGGGTATCTTAACTCATTAGAATGACAAGATACCTACACACAAAATGGTGAGAGTTTTTGTCTTAGGTTACTCATAAAATGGTGAGAGAATATAGAAATGGGGACTAAGGTGACCTCAAAATGAATTGAGCATGACCCACATAGTCCTAAAATGACCTCAAGTCATAGTAATTCCATCCACACAAAAGGTGGGGAAAAACCAACCAAGTCCTAACAAGTTCTCAAATCTCACAAATGGACAGTCAAATGAAAATAGTGATGGCCAAGTAATGCGACAATGCATGGTAAACAAGTGTTGCCCCTAGTTTTCCCATAGCTGGTTATAACTAGAATACAAAAATATAGATCAATGATACTAATTTTCCCATAGACAGTTATAATTAGTAGCAAGACTGGTAAAATACTAATTTTCCCATAGGTGGTTATAAGTAGGTTGACATAAATAAACTCAATAGGATGAAAGATATCTTGTCAGGTCAACTATCACACTACTTTCATAGACTGTCATTATAAACATAGATTGGATTTATTATTGAAACTTGATCAGAATCCTCTCACAAAAAGTGTAGGAAGAACCAAAGTAGTTAAGATAAAAATAGGATTGGGTAGGATGACTAAAAATAAGGTTTGGTCTAGATAGAAATGGAATGATAGGATGGTATGGTGTTGCTAAGGATAATGATGGTTTTGATAATTAGGTTAAAATGGTAGGAGGGTTACCCCCAAGTGATGGGGTAAATGGCTGGGATCTACAACAATGGCAAATGGATATGCAACAATGGCAATGGTAATGTGAGATGATATGGTACATGTTTTTGTCTTGGGTGTGGTTTTTGATTCTATTGTTCCTATTGATGGGGAGATGCACATCCTAATCAACAAATGATATAAATAGAATACTTGATCATGTTAATTACTAGCCCACACCTCATCAAAATAATTGCTTTGTCAAAAATGGCTTATATATTTTGATGCTAAGAATGCTTTTATAATCTTCCTTGGTTGTTGATTTTGATTCCTTCAAACATTGAGACAAGATATCTTTGTAGCTTCTACAAAGGAAATTGTGACCATAGATGGTAAACAAGAACAAATAATGGATGGTAGGTTTGACCTTTAAATAGAATGGTGGATGATAATGAACTATATAATGGTGGGGAAATAAATGAAGATCAGGAATTTTAATCACACGTAATGTTGCTGATGTTAGATTTGACATAATTTTAGTTGTGGTGGGATTGAAGACTCTTTCTCTCAAGAGGACCACTATATTTTTCTATTATTTAATCTTGAGAGTAGCTACCATCTGATTAAGCTGTAAATTGGAAGCTATTTTTATTTGATCTTTGATTTTGTCTTCATCAACCAGTGAAGAAATTTTGTGCTTCGCTATTAGTGCCTCAATGAAGCTTTCACCAATGAAGTTGTCTTGATTGTCCCATAGCACCTTCAAGAATTTTTCATTAAGGAATGTTGAATTTTGAATTTTATTGTCTTCTAGCACTTCTAAAAATGTTTCACTATAAGAGTGTTTTTCTACTATATGAATGTTATCTTGGCCTCCTTGCTCTTCTTCAACCACTATGTCACCATAGATTTAGTTCAACAAAGTGTGATTCTATCAATCCTAATCGACACTTGTGGGAGATGGAATGTTAATGATATGGATATTTTGGTTGATGGTAATAGTTTGTGGAATGGTAATGGAATGGGGAGAGGTTACACAACCCTCGTAGAAGATACTAGGATAACTTATATAGAAGCTAAAGTACTCATTTTCTAAAACTATATAAGGATCGCAAATGTATTCAAATTGATCTACAAGGCATACATAACCAATGTTGTAATAGTCATGAACATATTCTGTATCTGAATCTAATTCTAACTCAAGGGACTCTAAATTTGATGTTGACACTAATGTTGATTTAGATTATGATTCTTATGCTAAATCTGATGTTGATCCAAGAGTAAAACCTGACTTTAACTTTGATTTTTCATCTGATGGGTACTCTATTACAATGATGTCTTGTTGAATATTTAGTTGTGGATAAGTAATGGCCTGTAACAGCATGATGGGCTCCATAAAGACTAGTTTGTCAAATAAGACTCTTCTAGGATAGGAAAAAGGTTAAGAGACAACTCCTTAAAGACTATCTTGTCAATAAGAGGTTCTTAAAAAATAGGCACAATGTCAAGATAATAATTTGCCCTAAGGTAGTTAAAATCATTAAGAAGTGACTTAACAAAGATTGGCTTATTAGAGTAAGACTATTTGATAATTGGTATAGGATTAACAGGCATTTTATCATAGGTTAACTTATCACAAGTGGTTGGCTCAACAAAAACATCTCAGATTGGTTGGTCTCTTGGTCTTAGTTTCTAATGAGTTGAAAAATACCAGTTTTGAAAATAGTTTGGTATTTGAATGATTGGATGGATTGAGGTTTGGTTGGGATTGGTACTAGATGAGGAATGAATTGTGATTGTATAATTTTAGGGCCTTGGGGAGCATAATTACTTTCGTGAGCCAAAGGATAAAGTCCTAAGATGGTAATAATAGAGTGGTGTGGAGCATGACTACTCACACAAGCCAAAAGACTAGGTCCTGGAATGATGAAGGGGCATTGTGGATATTGATTTCTCACACAAACCAAAGGATGAGGTCTTGATATAGAAATTCTTGAGTTTTGTGGAGCTTGGTTGCTTGCACAAGCTAAAGGACTAGGTCTAAGAATGGTAATGGTATTCCTTAGATAGTGCAGATCTTGATAGCTCATATAATCTGAAGGAGGATTAGGGTTAGTTGATGATCAGATAACAAAAGGACATTGTGAAACTTGATTTCTTACACAATAAAAATCATCTAATTCTTCCTCATAAACCATATCATCCCAGTCATGAGTTGGATCATAAGCTGGTTTTTGACTATGTTCCATGTACTAGTTTTTGAAAAGAGGGTATGGATTCATATCACAAACAAAGTTATCTATAGTTGGGTCTTCAAAGTCCTCTTCACAATCCTCTTTATACTAATCAAGGTCTCAAGTTGGATTGTAAGTTATTTCATGACTTTGTTCCCATGAATGATTAATATGAGGCAGATAAAAATCTATCTCACTAACCATATTAACATCTTTGGGGTCTTGACAAAAGCCATAAAAGTCATTTTGTGTAGCCATTCTATCATAAGTCAGATTGTAAGTGACTCCACCATAAGTGTAGTTAGACATATCCACGTAAATGATGAAAGCTTCAAAAATAAAAAGACTTGGATTTCTACAAACTTTGAAAAACTATGTCCAAAGGACAAATGGTTCAAGCTTGGTCTAACTTGGTTGAAGGGGTGGAGCTGTATCTACAATGTGGTTTAAAATTAGATTTATATCTCCAAAATGGTTTATTCTAAGACTTGGCATAAAATATTCTAATGTCAAATGTCATATGCATAGAAGGTCAAGCATCTGAATAAAAATTGGCATGTCAAAGGTTTAGGTCAAAGTGTTCCAAACAAGGTCTAAACTAGGAAAGGGAAAATTTGAGTTGCTAGGTCTTTTGTCCAAACATGGAGTCAAAATCTAGGCTCAAAAAAATAGGTATGTGCTAGGACTTTTAGCCAAATGACATCAAAATTTAGACTTGAAATAAAGGCTGATGTGATTTGATTTAATCTAACGAGTTTGGAAACAACTTTTACATAGACCTGACACACAAAATCAAACATAAACATGATCAATTGGCATAAGGCATAAGATAAAAGGCTCTTTGAAAAAGGTTGTGTTCTCCCAGATAAAGGTATAAACAATGATGAGGATAGGTATTAAACAAATAAACCATTAATAGTTTTCAAAATTAGGTAACTGATTAACAAAATTTATGAAACCCAAAATAGAAATATCTATGTATCAGCCCCATGAATTGAGGCTTAAACATAAATTAATTAATGTTTGGATCCAAACTTGACACAGCTAATTGAAAACTCAACGTTAAAAACTAAGATTTGACCAAATAAGCTAGACAAGATTGGACAACATGACAACACAAGACAAAGGTCAAAATGGTATATAGAAAATGGTTTGAAACAAATGGTTTTTAATACAATGGTAAACAAGTATTGAAACAAATTGAGCAGCCTAATGGCATAAGTATATGCGACTAATGTGGTCAATATTATGTTTCAAAGACTCAAAGGTAAAAATGGTTTGACATGATTTGGGTATCATAACTCTACCTTATGCAACTCAAATGACACACACACAAACAAGTTTAGTAAAAATTTCAAGGCACAAGTGTGGTGTAAAATAGCTAGCATAACATCTCTTTAGACAAAAGAGTGACGTATAGATAAATTGGTTTTGACATGGATTTATGAACAAAAAAACAAGTTTTAGTCTCAAAACATACCAAGAAAAAATGACCAAAATACACTAAGTATAATCATCCAAATCCTTGCAAGGGTATGGAAAAATGGGGTTAACTAAAACTAGCATGGTTTCAATCATTTTAGGGGAATCAGTTCTACAATGACTTTCATGTCAAATGATGCAAAATAAAAGCATATAAATTGGGTGACCATGACATTGGCTAGTTGTAAAAAGGTTTAGTCCTTTTTACAACCACTACATCCTACTATTCGCTCAGTGTAGTGCGATGTCCAAATGTAGATACATCCCATGTGAAACTCTAAAGGAGTAAGTGAAGTCAATGCTATGAGATGAAACCTCAGGTCAAAGCTTCCCTAAAGAACTCATAGGAAGTAATGACATCACCCTCACAAGCCAAGTTTGCATGAAAATAAAAGAGTAATAGAAAGACTTTAGGGTCATTTTCAAGGTCACCCAGACTTTGACAAGTTTTTTGGGAGTGCTTTAGATGACTTTTTTTCTAAGCCTTGGACTAGGCTATTTGCTATAAGAATGGTTCTTTTGATTCCAAGGGTTCCCTATAGGGGACAAATGGAAGATTATAAATGCAACATTCCTATTTTTTCCAAATAAAATTTGATTAAACAACTATTTAAAACAAAAATTGACAAGTGTGTTCAATTTTAAACCCAAATGAAATGTTTGGTGGTGTTCATTTGACCCCTTGGTCTTAATTATAAAATTTGAAAACATTCACCAAAAACATCTAAAAATTATTTATTAAACACCCAAAACAAAGTTCCTAATTAATTTTTAAGCATGCAAGAGGTGATTTAAACATGTTTTGAGCAAATATCTCTCTTGGTCCTAAAAAACAATTGTTAGCATGTCCTTTAGCTTTGAAGCCCCTTTGAGTTTGAAACAATAAACTTTGGAAAAGTAGCTCTCAGGACTATGTTTTTGAAAAAACACAGTGACCAACATTGGTTATTAACACTAACATCGGTTACTATGGCTAACCAAAATCTAATCAATGTTGGTTTTTCTAATCGACATCAGTTAAGTAGTAACTGATGTCATTATTTTTTCCAATGTTAGTTTTTGTGTAAAAACCATGGTAACCGAAATGGTAAAATAAAGTTAGAAAATCAATTTTCAAGAGTTTTAAAGGCTCAAATAAATATTTTAGAGTTATAAAATCATCCCCTTTATGTTGAGATGCATCTAGTCCCATCGGGTTTGCCATTATGTGATCTAAGAATTTGACTCAATAGAGGATGGTTAGTATGGTGTTAGTTCCAAAATAAAATAAACACACTAATAGCATAACATCTCTAGGTCTAGACACTAGGGAGAGCTTAGTTAACAAAAGTAAATGAAAAGCACAACTAAAAAGAAAGGAATCAAATACATAAGTTTCTTCACCTTCCTTAGATGCTCTAAATGCCTTTGTAGCAGTGGCTTGCTCCGCTTGTGCTCATGAAGTCCTTAGCAATGGAAGCTTGGCTACCTCCATATTCCTTGGTGCCTTTGGCTTGTGGCTTGGATTGGTTTAGAATCAATTTGGCATGGTAACACTAGTTGCATGAAGATTTTGGAACCAATCCTACATTATAACTTTGAAAAAAATTAAGCTTAGAAATGATGTTGTGAGGCCTCCTATTTATAGATTTTTGGATTTGATCAAAATCACCCTCAACCATCCATATCAAGATTAAGATATGTGATTAAAGATTAATTAAATTTTTGGAATTAATTTTGTAATTATCCTCATCATGACATTGGAATAAGGGTCAATTAAGAGGAATAGAGGGAATCATGGAAGGCATTGATGAGGCATGGAGGGCATGATTCCTAATATTTATAACATTTATGGCCTAGGGATGTCTTCCCAAGAAATGAGGTCACTTGATGATGCAAATATTCAATTCTCATTTTCAAAACAAAGTATTCAACAAGTTTCCATGGAATTATTGATTAGGCCTTGATTTGGGTTAATTAGCTCTTAAACATGATTAAGCACTTTATGCACAAATTAATCAATTTGATCGGAATGTCTTCTTATTGGTTTAAAATTTGATTTGATTGGAATTAGAAATGAATGTCACATGTGTTTAAACCATACTCCCATTTAAAATGTTGTCAACAATAAATAACAAAGGCATGAGTCTTGTGTAAAACACTTGATAGGAAAGAGTAGTCTAGAGCACATGGGTGAAAAATTAGCATTTTGACTCGAAATGATCTAATCAAAGTTAGTTGGCTCATAAATTCCATTACCCTATTTAGTGATACCCTAGCTAAAATTGGCACTTGATTATGTTAGTTTCACATCATTTAACATGTTTTAGTGGTTTTAGGCCAAATTGTGCATTTTGGGTGGAAGTTAGCCAAAAGCCTGATTGGAGGTTATCGATGGCTAGTTTTAGGTGTCTATATTTAGAACTCCTATTATGGATCACATTCTTATAAAGAAACATAAGTAAATATAACTTTAGAGTAAGTCTTGTATATTCATTAGATATCTTAAGGATGTTAATAAATACATGGTTCTCCATCCAACCACTCATGAGTTGTTCATTTAGAAAAGTGATCATTTTTAGGAAGGTCCTTCAAACTCCACATTTGAAAATTTCCTTAGATTCACTACTATTTGATGACATTTTTGATGATTTAAATCCACTTGAGTAGCTTCATGATGATTTAGATTATTCTTCTAATTGTGATGATGAGAGTATGATGAGGACCTAACTCCTCCTCATCATATTCACTTTTAAAAGGATGAGGAATATCCTCCTAACTCTCTAAATTCTAGTTTTTTTTGTGCTAGACAGACACTAGAAAGTGCTAGCCATTGGGTTAGAGATCTATCAGACAATAAGTGGACATGTTCATGGTTATATAATTTCTACAATTCATTCACTACATCTACTTCAAATCCAAAATCATTTCATGAGTCATATTGCACTCTTTAGTGGGATACTAATATGGAAAAGGACTATGGTTCCTTGCATGGGAACAACACTTAGGATTTAGTACCTCTTTCTAAAGGAATTAAACTTTTTTGAAGTAGATGGATTTATAGAACAAAATTTTATATAGAATAGGTCTATAGACAAACTCAAAGCATGTTTGGCTAAAAAATATTTCTCTCAGGTACCTGTCAATGATTATCCTTAGACCTTTGCCTCATTTGCCCAAATGAACTCAATTTGACTCACTCTCAACATTACCATTGCTCATAACTGGGATGTTCATCAGATGGATGTAAAGATGTATTTTCATCACAATGACCTCAAAGAGGAGATATACATGGAAAAACCACATGGTTTTGTTAAATATTTTTCTCAGTTTATAGACTTTGGAAATATATCTATGGCCTCAAACAAGCTCCTCAGGATTGGTATGCCAAAATATACTCCTTTACTCTTTTAGTTGGGTTCAATAGATACCATTATGATCATAATGTCTACATTTTTTAGTAGGATGGCTTAGTTTTTATTTTATTTATCTATGTAGATTACCTTTTGGACATATGTAATTCTTCATACTCCATTATAATAGTGAAGACTCCTTTGTCTGATAGGTTATCAATGATTAACTTGGTTTTATTACATTACTTTCTTGGGATTAAAATTTCTCAATCTAGATCAAGGATCATTATTATACAATCTAAGTATGCTCTTGATCTATTTTCATGGTTTAACATGATTGAATCTAAGCCAAATCCAAATCCCTTTATATCTAGGGTGCAACTTGAGGATGAATGTCATTCACCTTTGTTTGATGCTACCATGTGTTGCTAACTTGTTGTAAGTGTCATATATATTACTCAAACTAGACTTGAATTTTCATATGGAATATGCATGGTCTCAAGATTTATGAAGGAACCACATGATTTGTACAAAAAAAAAAAGATAAGGAGTTTCTCCACTATAGTCAAGGTACTTGTATTTTTAGTGTTGGATAATTAACCTTAATTAGGTCCTCCCTAGATTTATAAGATTTTTCTAAGTGTTAAGTATGTATGTATTTAGTACATTTATAAATACACTCTATGTATACCCTTTATGAGGTGTCACTCACCTCCCAAATTCACTTTTTGGATTTATAGTTACTTGCATGTAACTCTCCCTTCCCCACTTGGCACACACTTCCCTCCACTCTTTAAGGAAATAGGCCACAAGTGACCCACACATAAGAGGCTTGTAAGGTAATCATGAGATTCCTTGTAAGTCCCATTCTTTCTCTCTTGCTCTATAAAATATCCCTTTCTCTCCTTTTTCCCTCATTAAAATCTCATATCTCTCTCTCTTTTTCTTTTCTACTCTTGATTCAATCTTGTACTTGTAGATATTTTGGTTGAAAGCTTTATAATAATATCACATGGGTTTTTATCTGATATGTTTAGTTTCCCACTTTAAAGTATTGTCTCAACTTGTGGTTTTCACCTTGAAATGTAACTTAGTTTCTTTCTTGTTTTTTTTTTGTACTTTAAACATTATTGATAAACATTCTTGGCGTAAATCTTTTTATGGTATCAAATCCATAGATTTTTAACATTATTTCTTGATATTTGTTTTGTAGTTTTAAAGGTGGAAAGAAGATTTGTTTAGTCTTCTAACATTATTTTTTTCCACATTAATTAATTTTAAGTAGATTTTTTATCTATGGCATATTTTCTGCGTTCTAACTTTTTGTTTGCAGATTTCTCAAAACATGTACTCTATCATTCTAGTTTTTAATGGTGCAGAGTTTTCTATTGAGGTTATTTCTTTGGAATACTAATAAGAATATAAAATTAGATCTTTGAGTTTTTCTCTCTCTTTGTTTGGCATTATTTTGGCTCTTTACTATTTTTTTCAAAGACTCTCCTTTCTTGGCCTTCAATGTTTAGTTCCTTTGTTCTCTCCTATGCGTAATGCTTTTTGACGTAGGTTTCTACCTTCCTTGGTTCACTGCGTAATTCATTTCGCTTCAATGTTTTTTGTAAAAAAATTGAAGCTTTTCTCATCTTTATATTTTCATGGTAGTTTAATTTGAACTTCTTTTCTTCAGTTCCTTTTTGACTCAAATTTTTCAAACTAGTTATTGTGCCATATATTTCTACAGTACTTTTTATTTTTCCATCTAACTTTGATTTTTTCCTTTCTTATCTTTTATATTCTTAACGATTGATTTATTTATTGCATCCCTTATGTATTACATTTTGTGCACTCATTTGGGGCTTCTATTCTATAGTGTTTCCTTTTTTTTTTTCTAAAAATGTTGTCATTTACTATATGCAATCTCTTTATTTGCAATATGCATATAGTCATTATCACCCTATTCTCCGCATCTAGATAATGTTATCTTATTATTTTAATGTTATTAGTCTATTTTGACAACATTTGGTAGTGTTTAATAACATTTGGTAGCATTTCCTTTTATAACACATTTAATTTATATGTGAGATTCTCTTTTCTTGTATGCAACACTTTATTATCATTAAATGAATCTTTATTTTTTATCAAAATAGAAAAAATAAAAAAACCTTAATTTTACATCTTAATATGACTATAATTAATTTTCTTTTCTCAAAAAAAATAAAAAAAAAGAAAGCAGCAATCCTTTGTTATGCGCAACCAACAGTGCTATTCACTATATGTTTTTAGTTTTTTTAAACCTTCATTCTTTTTATGGGACTTTGGATATGACATATTGTTAGTTGTTAAAAGATTTTTCATGAGTATATTAATCTTTTCATAAAGATTTTATGTATGCATATTTGTCTTATTGTTTAAGAGAAAACAAATATTACATGGGATTTCAAATTCAAGGCTTAAACTTATGACATGTGGCACTTTTCTAAGTTTAAAGTTTTTCCTTATTTAAAAAAAAATGTTCAAAAAAAAAATCCAAGTAAAAATAAATCCTTTTTATTTCCCACGTGGAGTGAGATATTTGTCTTTTTTTTTAATGTGTGTCTTTCAAATCCAAACAAACAAAAGTATTTAGTTTTATTTGTATTTATCTCAACAAAAATAGAAATTGACAAAATGTCATATGCCACATAAGTATTTTTTATGAGATTTTTTTTTTTTCATTTACTTTTAAAATATAAGTCAATTTTTTTTTCATTAATAAAATTATTTATTTGGTGTTTTAATGTGAATTTATATTTACAAATTAATTAATGATTTTTTAGAAATTTATTTTATTATTATTAAGCAAGTTAATGTTAAAGTATTATTGTCATTTACATTTTAACATGATTAAAATGGTGTTTAAAATTACAATTTTTCTAGCATTTAAAAATGTTTCACATCAAATACATTTAAAAAATAAATAAATTGGTGCTTTTAAATATACAATCAAATGTCAAAATGACACTATTATTGCTTTACAAAACACTTTTACTACTCATGTAGAGTCTATGAAAAACTCTATTAACACTTTAAATGCTCAATATGTGTCTTTTACTAATATTTATGGCTCTAATATTGATGAATCTTATTGTGATTCAATACAAAATCAAATTTATGTAGACACTCCTATTAACTCTAGCTTAAAAATAATGCACTCCATAAGGTACACTAGCAGTGCACTTTCTAAGTTTGACGAAGGTATTGTCGAACCTATTTTACTCAAATCTAATGCAAATTGTAAAGGTCTCGGTTTTACTAATTCACCTATTTCTAATACAAATCTAGAATCTTATCATCCTCCACATAGAAGGACTTATAATGAAACTTCTTATGATTATAATATGTCAAATACTCATGCTTTAGTTAAAAATGATAATCTTTATACACATCATGAAAAATATGGGCATCGTATATCTAATTATTAGAAATTGTACCCATGTAAAGGTTTTGGTAAATGCATGCATGATACTTTGAATTATTGAAAAATAACTAAATCTTCTACCTCTAAGAATAAAATTGTTTGAATTCTTAAAAAAAAATGAATCTTGTAGAGACTTTGCCATGTCTTCTTGCGATCATTCTTCTAATATTTCATGTAGAATATCTTTTGTAAGTGACAGATCTTCTTTGTCTCTATTTTGATTAATTTTTTTATTGTATTCCTTACTTTTTATTTCATAGGATATATGCCTTGATTATTTTGACTAACTTCTTTTCTTATAGGTTTACTCACTCTATAATGAAAGTTGTCTTTACTCAAATTTACCTAGTTGTACATCTACTTTTATTACATTATATATGTAGATTGTAATTTTAGCATAATGGTTATTTAAATTGAAAGATTGGTATTAGCTTATTTATGTTGCAGGTTTTTGAACCATTACTCCTGTCATTTGGTTTGTGTTCCATGGTGGATTGACCACCTAGTCTGGAGATGATTCTTGGAGATTCTTGGTGATCATACTTTCTTTCTTGTGACTTTTGGTGACATATTATTTTCTTTCTTTTATAATTTCTCTTTAATAAAGTTTCTATTAAGGGAAAAAAATATTTTAATTTTAAATCCCTTTTTTATTTGTAAAAGGTTTTTTTCACTTTTGTAACCCAAATTAAGCTTAAAGAGGACTGTTAGAGAATTAACCTTATTTTGGTCCTCTCTAGATTTATAAGCCTTTTCTAAGTCTTAACTATATATGTATTTAGTGTATTTATAAATACACTTTATTTTCACCCTTTATTAAGTGTTACACACCTCCCTAATCCACTTGTTGGATTTAGAGTTACTTGCATGTAACTCTCCCTTCTCCACTTAACACACACTTCCCTCCACTCTCTAAAATAATATGCCACAAGTGTCACATACATAAGAGGCTTGTAAGGAAATCATGGGATTGTTTTTAACTCCCATTATTTTTCTCTTGCTCTATAAAAGAGCCTTTCCTCTCTTCTTTTCTTCATTAGAATCTTATGGCTCTTTCTCTTCTTATCTTGTGCTCTTGATTCAGTTTTGTACTTGTGAAGATTTTTGTTGCAAGCTTTATAATAATATCACACGTATTTTTATCCAATATGTTTGATTTCTCACATTAAAATATTATCTAAATTTATGGTTTACACCTTGAGAGGTAACTTAGTTTCTTTCATGTTTTCATTTTTTCACTTTTAATATTATTGATAAATGTTCTTGGCATAAATTATTTCATTTAGGACTCACTATGGAGTAGGCATTGACGTTGACTTAATTAGATATATAGATTTAAATTGGGATGGTGATATTTAGAATCATAATTTTAATTCAATATAATGTTTCTCCCTTAGTTTATGACAAATTAGTTGGTCAAGAAAGAAGGAGACTACCATTGTTTTATCTTCTACTGAGGTAGAATATATAGGAGCTATTAATCCAATATTTGGTTTTGACAACCAATAGTCATCTTCTATGACAATCAAAGCACCATCCATATTTATAAGAATTTAGACCAATAATATAAAGATTCACATACATTTGATTTAGGACCTTATTCATAACTAAATCATTGATATTCCCTATTATTAGACTTGGATAATTTTTTTGATATATTCACTAGACCCTTCACTAAGAGGAAGTATCTTCATTTGTGTGTTTTTCTTGAGGTCAAGGAAGCTCCAACATCATCCTCTAGGGTGATTTTTAATTCATTATTTATCTATCTCTATATGTCTGAGGAGATGGGGCTTTTCTCAACTCTTATATAGATATTTTCTATGTACTTCGGTACCTAATTAAGCTTATTTTTTGTACCTATTTCTTCTACCCACCTAAGCTATGATTGGGAGTAGGGTGGGAGGATGGTGAAGAGGTGTTAGTATGGATTTTTATACCATTATATATTTTTTCCTATACATGTTGTTTAGATTTATTAGGTTAGGAGTAGTTAAGAATATTTATTTAGGTGTTAAAAAATAACTTAAAAGGGGATAGGTCCATACAAGTACTTAAGATAGAGTGAGGTGGCAAAATATTTACCAAATCAATCATGGTAAAAGTGGACCATAACTGACATTATAAATATTCATGACAAATTTGAGTGTTTACATAAATATATGGTTCAAGAGAATATTATAACCTCACCAAATATATAATAGTCTAAACACTAACTAATAATAAGTTCAACCATCACATGGCCATAATATGAAATGACACTTTTTTTCTAATAACCCATGTCCAAGTAAAATGTCATAACTTATTTTCTAATTTTGAGTTTCTATTTGCTTATCTATAAATGTACCCTTCCTAAATATATTTTTCCCAATTCTCAAAATTCTCATAATAGCCTACTATAACAATATCAATGGGTGAAAAATCATGCTACCTATTCTAAAATATAGATCAACCTATAATCAAGGGTTTAACTTTGAAATAAAGATGTTTTTAAGGTGAAATACAATATCAACCCATAAAGGTTAGGAATGGTTTCCAATATTGACCCATGTGGGTTGATTCTGACGTGGAGGATACCATTTAAAAATAAGGATTTGGTATGTCTATACATATACTTATAGATATTTTAATCAGTTAAGAAAATTTATTTAGGTGTAAAAAAATAACTTAAAAGGGGATATGACTATACAAGTACTTAGGATAGAGTGAGGTGGAAATTTTTTTATCAAGTCAATTATGATAAAAGTGGACCAAAACTAACATTATCAAGTATTCATGACAAAATTTGAGTGTTTACATAGATCTATGGTTCTTCAGGAAATATTATAACATCACCAAACACCTAATAATCTAACCACTAACTGATAAGAAGAAATATAACCATCACATGGATATAATATAAAATGACACCTTTCAAAACTATCAAAATTTTAAACTTCTTGAAATGATTGTAAATATATACATGTATGTTAACCTTTTATCTTTAAGTTGTAAATAAAGAAGAGAGAAACACATAGATGAGAAAGGTATAAAAACCTTTTTTTTATAATTGTTTAACCCTACATCGTATGTGGATCCTATTAGGTAGATAGGGTTAAAAATATAGAATTATAGGGCACAAGGTTGAATATCAGATATACAATAGACCAATTAAATACTAAATTCAAATATACCATACATTGAATTTATTAAATTGATATAAGTTATAAATGGAAAGTAAAACTATGTAGAATATATAAAATGATATAAAAGTGATGTACTTATATTTTTATAATGATAATAAAGATCTAGATCTAGAATAGGATGAAATCAGGTAGGAAGATAGTTATGAAATAGTTGTTAGATTATAGATATGGTGCCTCTGGCTATCTGAATAGTTACATCAACCTTGGATAGTTGTGTTGATGCTACTATCAGTGTATGATGCTATTATCATATATATAATATATGTTTAAATAGGATTCAACCAATTAGATGATTATATGTTTAGCTTCATCTTAATTCTAGTGCATTCAGATCTAGGCCATGGACTATCTCTCTTTATGAAATTAAAAAAACCTAGCTTTTTATCTTTAATGTGACCTTGGGTAAAAATGGGTTAATGGGCACATGGTGTTGAGTTGACTTGAAATGACCCCAATATCAAAGGGCACTGCCTACACAACCAATACTCCAGAAGAGGGCCTCATACTCATGTGGTTCTCCCCTATGTTGGCTTATGTGTGAATCATGCAATGTATGTAAATCAAGTATAATAATGACCTAGCTTGTAACTTTTAAAATATGACCTTATGATTACTCCTTTAGTAATTCATACATGTAGATGGTTTTTTCATTTGGATTATATCAAAATAGGGTAGAATAGAAAAGATTTTGATAATTTAATTACTTCTTGAATGCTCTTTGGTTTGATTGATAGGTGAGAAATGAATGGGAGTTGATGTTGTATTTATACCAATCCTATTGGGAGGTAAATCAAATTAAATCACTTAGGCTAACCATTATAATAGTTTTCATTTAAAAATTGGATGAATTTAGGGAACTATACACTTACATCAAGGTAGGATAGTAAAATTAATGCTACTATCTATCTCAAACATTAGTGTCAAAGAAGTAGGAGAGTAGGTATAGGATAAAAACTCATAAAGGTGTAAGATAAGTACATTTTAATCATTATTTGCAAGATATGATATCTATGTCATCAATATGAGGTTATTTATACTAAGATATAGGTTAATGGGCATAATATGGAACACTTGCAAGGCTTAAGAAATAAAAGAGACTGTAAAACTAAGAGGAACAACCAAGGTCTGAGTTTTTCCAATTGTACAAGATTGAGGTGATATATAATCACAAAATATTATGAAAATTTTTCCTCCATTTAATCTAGTCATGAAATTACTATTTTAAAATAAATGGATAAGTACTTGGGTGTGTATGCACACCTTGTATTTGCTTGAGTTGAATTTGACTACTTTATTGGTGACTTAACTATGTGTCGATGTAGCTACCTTGTCTATTGTCAAGTTATTTTAAAAAATATGTATCATCATACAGTTATGAAATTAAGATTAGAATAAATATAGATAAATATTTAAAGTGCATATATCCAAGGAGATAGAGAGGGAGAGAGATTGATATTTTAAGGCATATGCCCCCAAATTTGGAGTAAAAGTGAGTTTCCACATAGTAGTTGAGATAATATCAACCATGTAACCTAATGATACTTATAACCTGGTGAGGCTAACTAATAAAATCAAATACAACCTAAAAAATTGGGCAATATTGAGTGATTTGATCACCTCAACCACACCAAAAGGTAAACCAACTACTATAATAGATTGGTTCGATAAATTTCATAACAATTCATAGGAAATAATTACATCATGCAGTTCTTTTAGAATCTGAAATTGATTTAAATTTTTTAATATTAGACATAGGTTTCATAGAATATGCACTTTAGATATGTCTCATGTTGAAACTATGTATAACAATGGTATGAATGTATTGAATTCTTTCACAACTATGAATATGAATTATATAAATATATGTTATGCAAAACTTAGATAAAATGTGACTGTGGATGAAACAATTACAAATTATTCCCCCATTATATATGGAGACATGTGAAAAATTTCATAAACACCAATGTGGAAGACATGTTTCCAAAACACACCCCCACTATAAACTAGAGATGTTAAATAATGAATAGGTGTGGAGAACATGCTTCCAAAGTATGCCCCCATCAAATCATGAAAATGTGAATGTGTTGAAGCTATGTCCATATGATAGGCCCCCATTAATTTTACAAACTAATATAATTACCAAGTACTGAATTAATGTGGAGAACATGCTTCCAAAGCATGCCTCCACTTAATCTAAAAATTGTGCCAAGTGTGGAGAACATTATTTCCAATCATTCCCCCACTAATATTCCCCCATATTAAGGTAAATAAAAATAAGAATTTGGATTTACCTCACCTTAATAGGGTAAGGCAACTATAAAATATATGAATGTAACTATATATAATATATAAGGAACATGTCTAGGTAAATATATCATTGAAGTGCATATAACCAATGTAATCACATGTATGTGTAAGATGTATGATAAATATCATGGTAATGTCTAGATAGTAAAAATATAAGCTCAAAAATCAAACACTCACACACACACACACACACACACACACACACACACACATAATATCACTCAAAATCAAGTCAAAAGGTAATGGTCCAATGACACCGTAAATAAGGGGCATGTTTAAATACTACAAAATTGAATAAAAATGACTTTTTCAGATGTCCACAAAGTAACAAATGACATATTCAAATATATATAAAATAAGTAATGAAATTTTCAAATGTCCAAGAAGTAAAACATAGCCACAATGTCCACATACAATGGAGCATATTTAAATGATCAAACAAGCAATACAATAACAAGGCAAAACACTCAAGGAAGTGTATAAAGGAAAAGCATAATAAACTGGTATAACATATCATAGTAACTCATCAATCAAATGTGTTAACAAAAAAAAAATTACATAGCATATAAAGTACCATGTGAAAGATATAATCATGGATAAAGCATGTGTAAGTACATAATATCCTAATCATAATAATGTGATGTGACAATAAAATGATATAACTTGGAAATATCAAGATCATAGAAGATGGATTCCCTCATGTAACATATTTACATAAGTGAATAATATTCATTTGACATTTTAAAGGTTTTACTTCAAGTGTATCAAGGTAATATACACCTTTTCCTTATATTTTTATCTCTGTGAGTGGTCCCAACTAGTTTGGTTTGAACTTTCCTTTCTTATATTTTTATGTATTGGTGTTATTTTGATTTTATTTTAGTACTAGGTCACCCATATAAAATTCATGTGGATGAACCCTTTTTTTATATGCTCACTTAACATGATTTTGGCAGACATGGAGGTGCTCAGTATCCTTTGTATGTTTGTCAATTAATTATTCTAATTGGTGTAATCATTTTTTATAGTATCCATTATCTTTGACATAATTTTTGAGATAAATATGTAAAGAAGGTATTTAGAGCTCAATCTATTAATATACCTCTATACATATACCAAGGAATAAGGTGTAGCCTGGGTGGTGTGTGAACATTGGTGCAATACACCCATAAATCATACACCATATAATGGTGCCAATTAGTACAATAATATCCAACCATCTTTCCAAGTATCTTGAAAATGGATTTATTTATTTCCTTTGCTTGTCCATTACCTTGAAGATAATAAGGTGTAGAAAATATATGTTTAATTTTATATTTAGTGCAAAATCATTTGATCATTTTACTTTTAAAGTATGATCTATTATAAAAAATAATAGCTCAAGGAATGCCAAAATGGGAAATGATATTGGTCATAAAAAACCTACATATGTCATCCTTTATGATGAACTTAAGATGAATTGATTCCACCCATTTTATAAAATATTTTTTAGCTGTAATGATGAATTCATGTCCACTAACAAATATTAGATTTATTTTTCTAATAAAATCAAAACCCTATAAGGAAAAGGGCCATGGTGAAACAATTGAATGTAACTTATGTTATGGTTCATGATATAAATTATTATATTTTTATCATTGTTAACATAATTTTTCATGCTCAATGAAATATTATTCCAAGTAGGTCGATAATAACCCTAGCATAATAGTCTCTAAGACATGGCCCATCCACTAAAATGACCACCACATTCATTGTCATTTATTTCAAAGAGTGCAGTGAGGGCTTCATCTTTATTTAAGCATCATAGTAACTTTCCATCAAAACTTCCTTTGAAAAAATCATTCCCAATAATGACATAATGAAGTTCTTCACATTTTAATTTTAGTTTATCATTCTGTGTAAATTGGTCAGGTATATAGGTTCTATTCAATTTATTGGTCTATGTTTGATGTACTATGAGTAATAACAAGAACAACTAAGGCATCCACTTATTCTGAATAAATCAAAGGATATCATAACTATCATATGGTAAATTTGATGTGATCATCATTGATATCAAAAGGCATCAAGGATTCTACTCTGGACATGGAATTTCCATGGAGGTTATCTTTACAGGGAATACTATCAATAAAAAATGTATCAAATGTATTTATGTGTTTATATACCATTTATTTTTTATGGGATAAGATGTTATTCTTTGGTATGATTTGTAACTTGATTAATAATTAATAGATAATCATGAAAAAACTACATGTCTTGTATATGAAGCTTGTGTTATATGGATAGTCCAATGATTAAAGCTTCATATTTGGCTATATTTTTGGTGTAAAAAAGGCTAATGTATATGATAAAGGCATATATTTTCCTGAGGGGGTACAAAATACAATGCCAACACATACCCCTATTTTACATCTAGATCCATCAAAGAACATTTTCCATGGGTTGGTAGATATATCAAATGCCTTGAACTCAACATAAAAAGCTTTAGTGAGAAAAAAAAGATCTAATAAAGGAGCCACAGATGATTAATCAACTATAATTTGACATTTTATTGTATTTTGGGATATGAATTTAAGATTAAACTCTATAAATTATATTATCTATTTTTAAATATAGCTAGTGAGGTGCTTGTTGATCAAAATGAGATTTAATGTATCTTCTTTACTTATAATATGGACCTCATTATTTATCAAGTAATGACATATATTTTGACTGGTAAAAAGAAAGGATAAACAAAAAATTACCATTATTGAATATTTACATTCATAATTGAGCAATTGGAAACTGATGCAATATATTTCACATTTTTTCATCATCATATTATGCTAATATGGCCCCAAGGGCCTCATCAATAGCTGAGATATAAAAATGTAATGGGCTATCTGGGATATGAGTTATGAGTACTAGTGGGTTTGATAAATATGTTTTTATTTGATCAAATATTTGCTTACATACATCATCCCATATAAATTTTGTGTCCTTTTTTAATAAACATGTGAAAGTAATTATTTGGTTAGCCAACTGAGCTATAAAGTGTCTAATGGCCGGAATGTGCCCTTGTAGGCATCATTACTATTTAATATTAGTTAGAGGTAGCATTTAAAAAATGGATTTTACCTTTTTTGGATCAACCTTGATGCCCTACCAAGAAATTATGTATTCAGAGATTCACCAAAGAAACCCCAAAAACACACTTTTTTAGATTTAATCAAACATTAAAATTGTACAAGCCTCCAAATATTTGTCACAAATTAGTAGCATCTTCCTGATGATGTTTAAATTTGGAAATTAAATCATAAACATAATCCTCAATAGTTTTATGTATAAATTCATGAAATATATGAGTCATGATCCTTTGATATGTGTCTCATACAATATTTAACCCAAAAGGCATGAATGTATAGTAAAATTTACCTCAAGAAGTAGTAAATGACATATTTTCTTGATTGATAGGATTAATTTTGATTTGGTTATATTATGTAAATCCATCCATAAATTAAAATGTCTCATATCTAGCTATAGATTCAACATCATATCGATATTAGGTATTATAAAGTCATATTTTGGGTAAGCCTTATTTAAATATTGGTAATCAGTGTAGTAACGAATGTCACCATTACATTTTTTAACAAGGACAATACTGGACACCCATTTAGAATGTATAATAGATCATATGAATCTGATTTCTTAAATATTTTGAGTTTCCTCTTTTAACAATATAGAAATGATCCTCTTGGGTATACATGGCTAAGAATATAGAAATGATAGGGCATAAGGGTGAATATCATATCTACACCAAGACAATTAAATGTTAAACTCAAATATACCATATACTAAATTTATTAAATTAATATAAGTCATAAATAGAAATTAAAACTATGCTAGATATATAAAATGATATAAAAGTGGTGTACTTATCTTGTTATGATTCTAATGCATATCTAGATTTGGAACATACTGAAATTAGGCAAGAAGATATTTATATATCAATTATTAGATTCTAGATCTGGTGCATCTGGCTATCTGTACAGTTGAATCAACTTTGGATGGTTACATCAATGCTAATGTTTGAGTCTAATGCTAGAGTCATATAATAAATATATGCTAAAATATGATGAAAAAACCTAGATGCTTCTAGGTTTGGATTCACTTTCACTCTGATGCATTTAGATCTGGGTCATGGACTATTTTTCTTATGAAATGGTAAAAGACGATCTTTCCATATTCAATGTGACCTTGGGGGAAAATGGGTTAGTGGACATATAGTGTCAATCTGACCTATATTAACCTCTCTCTCAAAGGGCACTGCGTACACAACCATTACTCTAGAAAAGGGCCTCAGACTTGTGTAGTTCTCCCCTATGTGTTCGCTTTTATGTGAGTCATGAAATATGTTTAAAGTGAGTATAATAGTGACATATCTTAAAAATTGAACAATAAGACCTTATGATTATTTTTTAGTACTTCAAACCTTTATCTAGGTTTTTCATTTGACTTATATCAAAATAGGGTAGAATAGAAAAGCTTTTGATAACTTGAATGCTTTTTAAACACTCTTTGGTTTGATTTCTAGGTGAAGAATGAATGATGGTTGATATTATCTTTATACCAATCCTATTGGGATATAAATTGCACTAAATAAGTTAGTCCAAACATTAGAATACATTTTATTTGTAAATTTCATGACTTTAGGGCACTAGATACTTGTTTTGGGGTAGGACAGTAATATTGAAGTTATTGTCTATCTTGGATGTTTGTGTCTAGGGAGTAGGAGAGTGGGTACAACCACAAAACTTGTAGAGGTGTAAGATAAGTATATTTTAAGCATTGTAAGAAATATAAGATGTTTATGTCATTAATATAATACTAATAAGACTAAGAGATGGGCCAAGGAGCACAATATAGAATAGATTCAAGGCTTGCAAAATAAAGGAGAGTCTATAACTAATAAGAATAACTAAAGTTTGAGTTTTCCAAGTGTATAATACTGATATGCTACATAATCACAAAATATCATCTATAAGAAGACCCTTGATCCAAGTTTATTATTCCCAAATTATCATATTTGATAAAAATGTACATTTTTTCTTATTTCTTGGTCTATCTCAGTCTTGCTAACATCCCTATTTAGGCCTTAATTCAAAAGGATTAAAATAGTGTAACTTTAACCTCAATCCTTTTAAATTATAAATTAAAATAACACATATAACTTATCTTAGGTCTACCCATATATAATTAGTAATGTCAAGACATTTAAAAGGAATTAGAACATAGGTAACACACAAATAATCAAATCTCAAAGGTCCTACCTAGAGCCAAACATCAAATATATTTAATCCTACTTCAATTTGAGCTTCATTGATTCACATCCTACACACTTGTAATGGATTTGTTCTTATATTACTCTCATCATTCCCTTTTATCCAAATGAGGTTATTAGTTTAATTTTTCTTTTCATTTTTCACTTCTATGGAAGAGGAGGTTGAAATTATCACTCAACACATTTCCATACATGCTAACAAATATACAAGGAGGTCTATTTTTATTCATTCAAATAATTATTTTGAAAAATTCATTTGGTGATTTCATAAGTCCATAACCATTTTCTTGTTTTGGAGTGTCAAGATAGGTCAAATAGGAAATACATCAATTTTGCACAATATTTATAGTAAAAAAATGAAGCCTAGTTACAAGAACATCATTATAGATGTAAAAAAAAAATAGTCACAAATAATTAGTTTATAGAACCTGGTGTAGTTTAACCTTGAGACTCAATGAACATACTTTATGATCATAGTTATCAATAGATCATTTCATCCTAGGTCAAACTTGTGCCGTGTTCATGTTTTCCTAGAAACAATTGTGGAGTTCTAAATTTTAGGAACAACATTGATAAACATATGTAGCCATTATAAAAGTATATATTTCTATAAAAATAAATAGGTATGATCATTCCATAACATCTTGTGCTTATTTTACATAATATACTTTAATTGTTTGTATATGTCATGTTTCCTTGTGCTATACATGAGTAACCTCCATTGAATGGTTATATAATTTCTACATAAAGTGGAAAGGCCAGTGATCCTCATGAAAATATTAAACCTAATGCCATACCACATTTGTTTAAGAATATTATTCTTAATGCCTCTATATTTCTTCCTAAAAATACAAAGATAAAGGTGCCTTCAAAATTTTCATATTATCATTATCTTGGTCTATGACTCACTAATACCAATGCTAATCCTATATCTAATGGAACATCTAATGATTCAATTTTATAATAACAACTCAATGAAATGAAGGTGAAAATTTCACAATTATCCCATAGATATACTAAACCTAGCCACATCATGTCATCCTTGGATACATTACATAATCCTTTATCTCAAAAATACTTGTTCATCCTTCTCCTCCACCATTTTGTGTACCCAATTTTATAAAATTTAATGAAAATGGGGATCCATATCAACACATAAAGACCTTAATAATAAATTGTATAGGATATCATGATGTTTAACTTCGTATGACCAAAATATTTTTTGTAAGTTTTAATGGATATGCTTTATATTGGTCCTATTTTTTTCCTAAATTATATGTGCATATAATTCATGAGTTACATGACCTCTTATTATTTAAATTTTAAGTAAAAACTAGGCAAACCATCACCTTTTCATAAACTTATAAAATAAAAGAAGGACCTAATGAATTCATATCAAACCATGTGCTTGAATAAAAAACTATGACTACTAATATGTCACATGTTTTTATTAAAAGTGAGATTCAAATCATATTATCAAAAACAATTCTCAATCCTCTCAAAGACAAGGTCATATTTAACTAGTAGAATTTATTTGAGGAGTTTTTTCATGCATTAATAAAAATTTAAATTATGTTTATGGATGTTTATATGTTAAAGTATACATCAATTTATTAAAAAATCAATGTTCCCAAATATTAAGGAAAATAAACATTCAAACTTAAGACTAATTATGCCCCTAATTTTCAATCTAAGAATAATTTAAAGGCTATGAATATAGTTTCCCAAGCATGGGATATAATACTTGTTTTCTTGTATACACCTAAAAATTACATGGTGTGATATGTCCAATCCGATGTCCTATTGTGATGCAGTGATCTCCTAATGAATTATTACAAGGTTATCCCTATCCAACTAGTCCTATTTACATCCTATTCCTACATTCAATATCCCTATCCTATTTTTTTGTTCTTTAAAGCCTCTAATATCTCAATTTTAAAAATTTACATGCATGTCAGATCCATAGCTTAAGGTAATACAACCATTAACTTTAGGTACAAAACCACTGCCTATATTTTAGAACCACTATGGTGGTTTCATGAATTGCTATTATGGTTCTTCCCTAATAGGGTGGTTCATGTTAAAATGGAATAAGTTCCTATTCCATGAGAAAGTTATCCGTGTAAATCCACCATGAAGAATATATTTTTTTTCCAAGAATAACCATTGGATTAGAATCAACTATCTTCATCTAGTATCTCCCAATTAGAGATAGTTGAGTCAACTTAACCATAAGTAACCATGCAAAATCAATGTGATATATGTTAGGCTTAGACAAAAATTCATCTAAGTGAGAAATATGTGCAATAGTCACCAAATTTCCATTAATATTTCATAAGTTGACACTTTATATTTGAGTGCATACACAATTATCACATTTAGGTGTGTATACAATCAATAAGTATATAAGTAACAAAAATATGAAAGGGAGAAGGAAAAGTGAAACCCCCTAAAATTAAAAAGGATCAATTTTACAAAGCTTTAGAATAGTATAAATGTATAGATCTTAGAAAATATTGCACTTTAAAAAAAAACAAAGCCTAAAAAAGAGTTATATGCTGAAAATTATGTGATTTTAAAATTCTTACAAAAACATCACCTTGAAAAAATGAATATACTAGGCTTGCAAAAATTTATCTCAAATTTTCATTGAAAATTTAATCCTCCTTGGGTTTCTTGTGACTAAGTAATAGATTCACATGTGACTAGGGGATAAGGGCAAGGATGAGTGTTCCATATTTATTGATTTAATTGATGGGTGAGTGATATCACTAAAAATACCTACACTTTTCAAATTAATAGTTCCCATTTTTACTTAATTAAATAAATTTTGTGGGTGAAATATATGTTGTGATTCTTTAGGGGTCAAAATATGATAGGCATGTAGGTAGGGTGTTAAGTTCTGATAGGCATGAAAGAAGGGTGCCAATTTATAACAAGTGTGCAAGTAGAGTGCCAGGTTCTAACAATGTGTAGGCAAGGTGACAGGTTTTGGCATCTTGTAGTCAAGGTCCTAGGTTCTTATGACATATAGGTAAGGTGTGTTAGATCCATCATGGTGAAAGTATAGGGTGTCTAGTCTATTAGTGGTGAAATCATAGGGTGTCCAATCTATTATTGGTGTAAGCACAAGGTCAGAGTCTATCAATGGTGAAATCATGGGATTTCAGTCTACTAGTGGTGTAAGCATTGGGTGTCGAGTCTACTAAAGATGAAAACATAGGGTTATATCCCATTATAGGTGAAAACATTAGGTGTTAGCTCTGTAAGTAGTGCAAACACAACATGTTGGGTCCATTAGTACATGTAAACAAGGGTGTCTATTATGTCTAATCCTTAAGTAGGGATAAATGTCTACCAAGGAATAAAATCTTGCCAAAGTACTTATAGGGGGAAAACTGTAATTCAAGCTAAAAAAACCTCAACTTTCAAGATTTGGTATAGATTTTAAAAAAAATAGTAAGGATCCACTTGATTTTTTGGCAAACCCAAAAAACACATAAATTCTTTTTACTCAAAGTTAATAGATGTACATATTTTTGTAGATGTAAAAAAATGGCCTTGAAACCCTCTAAAATGGTTTAAAACTAAATATCATAAAATTAGGTCATGTTTATAGTCATTATTAGGGTTTTAACACCTTCTTAATATAATGACACTATCTGTGTCACATCTTGATATCTCTATAAGTTGAATAACCTTTTGATCCATAATTTTTTATGGTTGTTAGTTGATTAATTACTATTTTATTAAGTTGTATTTCATATGTTGGTTATGGGATAGTTGTATGATGCTTGATTTACATGATTTATTTGTTATGAGAATAGTTATACTTCTATATTATGTACATTATGATCATGTTTGTTAGTTTATACATAAGTATTTTATGGATATATTTATGTTTCAAGATAACGACCTTTATTGTTGTGAGGTAGATGAAGGATAGATATATCCTGTAGAGTGTGATAGAGGGAGGTCATCATTAGAGAGGATGGTGTAGATGGAGGAGTTAGGGGATGATAGAGAGGAAAACTAGAAAGCCACACACGCAACATAATAGATTAACATATATTATGATTATGTTTTGAGTTAGATACCTATAGTATGTTTTGATTTTTTCTTATAGGTGTCTAATGTGATATTGTTGTTATTCTATGACCATGTTATTTTGATTATGGGATTTTATTAATCTAGTTGTATACTGCATTAATAGTTATTAATAGTTATTGATATTATTGCTTAATTATTTGAATAAATTTATACCTATCTTGTTGTGACTTACCATTGTATTAAACATAGCTGAATGTTTTTATAAACTATACTTTATTTGGATTCATAAGTGTAGGTATTAAACAGATTCTAATACTTTGATTGATCAAGTTATTAAATGACTATCATACGTAGAAGACTATTATTATTATCATGATTATGTATACAAGTCAATAAAAGTGGTTTCATTATTAAATGATCAAAGGAAACATCATTATGTTGAACTAAGTGTTGACTAAGGTTTTAATATGCTCATTATATTTAAAAATCAAAGAACTAGCAAAGTCATACTATTAATCAATGAGTTTGTAATTTATTGGGAAGGTTTGTGATATGTTGCATTAACTTTATAAAATATAACATTGTTTGACTTGTTAATATTATCAATGGAATTTTAAATAGAAATATGTTATGTCAACCTTGTTAGATGTAATAATATTGTTTATTTGACTTGTCATTTAGTTGACATTGCATGGAATTATAATGTTTGATGAATTTTATAAATTCGAATGCATAGATGTTTATTGGGGTCAATGAGCATGCATATGTTGAAGGATTATATAATGATTATTTTATTTTTTAATGATGGAAAAATCAAGATTATTAGGGTTTATAATATATTTTGAATTGATTTATTAATCATTTTAACAAAACCATTATATGATTTTTGAAGGAGTTTGTATGAGAAAATGGTGGTAGACTGTTTGTTTAGTTTAGTTATTCATGATATGCATTGTTTCAATTATTACTCTACTAAGGAATTAGATTAAATTTGTTTGGTAAGGGCATGAAGGAGAATAAAATAAAGGTGTTAGAGGCCTAAAGCGGCATGGCATATGTGGGCATAATACCCAAAAGTAGAAAAAGGGTATTCAAGCTAAGAAGTGAATACAAATTTGACTTCCTTGTCATTATAATCATATTTTATAGATTGGTGATGTACTTTAAATTCCTATTTGATAGTTTGATGGATTTTGGAAATAAAATGATAAAAGGGTTTATTAGTTTCAATTGATTTTTAAATTATAAAAAGTATGGGTGGAATGTAGGGCCCTATGGATGGCTTGGCCATCCATATAACCCTACATGCAACCCATTCTAATCCTAAGTGGAATGGATATAACTATATGATTTTTCCCATTATTATGTTAACACCATGAAAGCTATATGTTGATACATATTTCAAAATTTTAAACCCTATGAATTCATTGTATGGTTATTTCATTAAATGGGTATTTATAACTAGACTAGGTAGGGGCTTGGACTAAAGATTAGACATCAAACTAGTTTAGGGATATAAGAATTAATACTCAAACATAAATATAATTTTGTATTGAATATGAGGGATTTGGATATGTATATACCTAACTTAGAATCTGGGTAAGGAAATTATAGGATTTTATAAAAAAAATTAATTGTATAGTAAAATGCATATAAATGTATATATATATATGTACACACACACACACACACACACACACACACACACACACATTCAAAGGTTAAGGATTTTCAAATAAATTTTGTGTATTGGTTTTGAACAAATTTATGAGTTATATGTTATGGTATATATACTCAGTCTTTATTATAAAAGCTAATAATATAAATAACTTAATATATATGGAATTGGGTTTAATTATTTCCAAGCCATAAACATATAAAATTCTAAAACCTAGTAATGATGCCTATAGTAGATAATTATTTGGGTAGAAGTATATATAGTTGTCTATGTATTTAGATTAATTCATAGGTATATATATTTACAAATAGATTATTAAGAATTAGATTGAAGAGTGAAACACTATAATCATCAACATAGATGAAATTTATATTGTAAATGAGTTTTATTTTCAATTTGGGGTAAACTATATAAATGATAAGGTTGAATTTATTAGTGGAATGATTATCTTGTTTTATCTATATATATTATATACACTCATATTGGTTTTAAAATTATGATTGAGACCCTCACAAATACTATAATAGGGCTGAGTATGTGATTAAATAGTATATCATATGAGGCATATATATGTGGTCAAGGACTAAGTTATATTCTCATAGAATTCTCAATATTTTGACATAGTTGGCTAAGTGTATAATCTTTGATCATTATATATGAAATAAATTTGAATAGGTCTATGATTTAAATTATATGTGTCTTTTTAAATAATAGAATTTGGTTAATCATTGATTGGCTAAGTTCAAATTCAAAATCATGTTTATACTATGCTATTTTTAGTTGAAAAAATTAAACTGAGAATTATCTAATATATTAAAGGTTTGAAACAATTTATTATAGTTTGAATGTCTATTGAAAGTATATGAGATACTCTAATATCATGGAGAGCAGATTGTCTACTTAGAGTATAATGTATACATTATTAGATTAGTGATTGTATAAAAATTTATATGAGTTTAAAAATAAAACATATATACATGGTATAAACATATGATTTGTCAATATTATTATAAATCTAATAATGAATATACCATATATAGATGTACATAACTTGTTGTATGTTGGTAAGCATTATTATATAACAAGGTAATAAGGGTGCTTTGTTATGTATTTAATGTTTAGTTGAAGAATATAAATAAAGTAGTTAAATTTTTTAAATACTAATCATATTAAGTTTGTTATATGATTGGATTATTTTTATTTTGTAGACTGTGAACAATTAAATACGTTGTGATTAATGTTTTGTTTCATGGATGAAATACCATTTAAAGTCACATTTTCATATTGAGCAACTTATAGTCTAGATATAATTATTACTTGAATGGTATGTATATATTGAGGACTATTTATGATTTTGTTTATTATTCTATAATAAATACAATGATTATTAGATTCATTCAATAACATTTAATCGACTAAATGTATGTACTTGATATTTTCAAACTTAGCATATTTTATATCTGCTAATAGGGAATATTATGATTGAATCTATTAGTTTTTATATTATTATATAATTAATCAAATATCATATTTATGACACTAAATAAGTAGTGTATAGATTCCACTGGCTTAATTAGCACCATCAATGCAAGGTAAGGTGTAATCCAATTGAGTGGTGTGTATGAAATTGACTGATCATAGAGATTATTAACTATTTGAAAACTTTGGCCAAAGTAATGTGTATAGTTAAAAATTATAATTTCATGTGTTTGATATAGTTTATATGTTTGTGCAATATCATGTTAGAACATATTTATTTATGGTACACATCATGTATTAGTTATCTTAAAGTACACAGGTTCTAGTTTATCACTTTGGATTCTCACACCATCATTATCTACCCATCTGTAAATGGAGGGTCATTTACTTATTAAGAGATAGTGTGGAAGATTGATGGTCCATGGTTGGTGTGGAAAATCACTCAGATAATGATCTCCCTCCCCACAACATTGCTTCACTAGAGACTACATTTGAGATTATAGATAGATACTTAAGTTTGTAGAGAACTCATGCTTTGTGGAGCTATGTATCATTGTATTATTATTTATTTATAATTTATTATTGCTGAAATTATACTATTTACTCATTAGTACTTATATAACAATTTTTTATAATGTTGTACTAGCCATAGCTAAAATTGTATTATTAATTCAATGAAATAAATGCAGTCTTTATTGGTTATTCAACATTGTTCACTAATTATTATATCATTTTTATCATGATCATTAGTTAAATGAATTATATATAAACCTTATGGAATTAAATAATATAATACATTTATTTAAATATCACTTAGTTATATTTCTAGTGGTGGAATATGTTGTGTAATTAAAATTAAAAAAAATTACTCTATTCAGGGAAAACTCAGTGGGGTTGTTGCATTTTGGTGTCAAATCTGAGGCTCAAAATTTAAGACTTAATGTGTATGCTAACACCAACTTATTCTATTCTTAAGCAAGATGAATAATGGTGCATGTTATACTAGGAGGTGAGGGTAATTCTAATACCAATCCCCCTGTTGATCCAAATTAGTTTTCTATTGAACAAATTGCAAAGTTGGATCAAATAATCACAATCATGAAAGAGACTAGGGACCCAATCATGGCCTTATAATAGGAAGTTCATGGCCATGAATAAGTTAATGATTAGGAGTAACTTGAAGAACATCATGTGAAGGAGGAACATACTCAAGAGCAGAGGCATGAGGAAGTTTTATAAGATATGAGAACTTGAGTAGCTGAAAAGTTGGCATGAGATATGAAAAAGGTAAATCTACCCAAGTTTAATGGAACTGTATTGGGAGATGGAATTGAATCATGGATGACATAGATGGATAAATATTTTTATATTTGGAATTACTCTGAAGTGATGAAATTAGTCTAGGGAGCTTATCATCTTGTTAGTGAAGTAACAACTTGGTTGGCAAACAAGATGCTTGAGATGAACCTCAAATTTAACACCACCACTTGGGAATAATTTATGATACTATTCAAGAAATGATGGCTTCCAAAACTATACCTTGATTAGAATATTTATAAAATTTAAAATATTGAGCAAGGAGATGTATCAGTGATTGAATACAAGGAGCAATTCATGAAGCTCCTTAAGTATGCACCTCAGTATCAAGAAAATTGTAAGTTCGCAATCAATAAATTCATCATGGGATTAAAACTCTAAACTAGTTGTGAAGTAGATGAGTATGGGGAATCTAACATGGATTAGGTTTTTGAGAAGGAAGTCAAGTAGGAAAAGAAAATTAAATTTCTTTCCCAAGTTAGATATAAGTTTAAGAAGTTTGTAAGTTCTAAACCAAATTTCAAAAAGAAGATTTGGAAGTAGAAAAGTGGAGACTCTAAGAGTCAGTTCAAGAATCAAAACACTAAGTTCAAGAGTGGTTCAAGGAATAAGAAACTTGATAATGGTTTTAGGGGATGTTTCAAGGGAAACCAATAGTCTAACAAGAAAGGACCAGTTATAGGTTACTTCATTTATGGAGGTGACAATTATGCTCGATAATGTCCTCAAGACAATTCAGATAAAAAAGGCTCTACTTATCAGCATGGTACTTTTCAATAATGGATTCATGCATCTATTGATAATCATCAAGCTAAGTATCGAGTTTCACCCATAGAACTGTCTGATATTAAATTTGATCTTTTAATTTCTATTTTGATTGACATGGGAGATATATAATGTGTTATTTCTCCTAGAATTCTTAGTAAATTGTCTAGAAAAGATGGAGTTATGATAAATGCATGGTCATTACAATATGGGAATGATTCGAAGTTCAAAGTTGATAAGTGTTTATTTGAAGCTGAGACTAGGTTGCCTAAATTCACTATAGTAGTGGATCTTTTTGATGCACCATTAGGGTCATATGATGTGATCCTAGGATCCAGTTGGCTTGTGAAGTATAAAGCTAAATTTGACTACTATATGAAGAAGGTTGAGTGTTAAGATGATTTTGGAATTAAAAAAACTTCAAGGTGAGAAAAGAGAGTTGAAGCTAAGATATATTTATGTAATTCAACTCAATAAATCTCAAAAAAAGGTATGCCAGGAATTTATTTTTAAGATAAATGAGATGGAGGAATCTAAAGAACCATCCATCAATGATTATACTTTTCTATGGAACTTTAAAGACATTTTTATAGAGAAATAACATAGATTGCCATCCAAGTGCAAGTTTGATTTCTTGATTGATATCATACTTGGATCAAAACTATAGTCTATGGTACTATACATAATCACAACCACCAATTGGTTGAGTTAAAGGCTCAAATTTAGGAGCTGTAAAAAGGATTGATTCAACTAAGTGTGTCACCATGGGGTGCACCAGTTATCTTCATCAAGAATAAGGATGGTACTTTTCGTCTATATAAATATTACATGATATTAAACAAGGCAATGATCAAGAATAGGTATCTATTTCCAAGAATTGATGATATCTTTGATCAAATGTGAGGGGAAAAAATATTTTCAAAGATTGATCTTAGAGTAAGGTATCATCAACTGAGAATCCATGATGAGGATATTTTGAAAATAACATTCAAAACTTGATATAGGCACTAAAAGTTCATAGTGTTACCATTTGGGTTGACAAATGCTCTTACAACATTTATGAATCTTATGAATATTATGTTCAAAGATTATTTGGATTATTTGTTTTTTTTTCAGAGTACATCCTCATTTATTCCAAGGATGAGGAAGAGCATCTATAGCTTCTGGAATTGGTTTTGCATCATTTATAAAAGAATAAGTTGTATGACAAGTTGTCCAAGTGTGTATTTTTCCAAAATAAAGAGTAGTATTACATATTATCTTCATGGATGGTATTTTAGTGGATCTAATGAAGATAAGAACCATAATGGAGTCTCCATTACCAAATAATGTGTATAAAGTAAGGAGTTTCATAGGATTAGAAGGGTATTACAATAAATTCATTCTAAAATTGTGTAAGATAGCTAATCCAATTACATCTCTTAAATGGAAGAAATAGAGTTTTTTCTAGTTAGATAAGTGTGAGATAACCTTTCAGGTACTAAAAAGGATGCTTACTTCAGCACCAGTGCTAATATTTCTTGATCCTCATGGTCAATTCTTAGTGATCATGGATGCATCTAGGGAAGGACTTGGAGAAGTTATTATGCAAGATGGTTTATTTTTAGATTATGAGTCTAGGAAATTGAAGCCATATGAGGTGAATTATGCCACTCATGACCTATAACTTGAGGTAAATTTGAATTCCTTGCAATTTTAGAGGTATTATCAATTTCTAAAACCATTTGATCTCAAGATTGATAACTTGGGACTCAAGTACATATTAACCCAACTAAACTTAAATGCTCATAAAAAATAATGGTTAAGATTTCTTATCTAATTATGATTTTGATATTAATTATATCAAAGGAAAGGAGAATAAAGTTGTTAATGATCTAATCCATAGAAGCTACATAGTAGTTGTGGCTACTATTAGGAGTACTTTTTGAGATCAGGTAATCAAACTATATTCAAGAGATAAATTCTATGAACAAGTCAAGAAAGCATTATCTAAGAATGCTCAAAATCCTAGGTATAAAGGATTCAAGAAAGGGAGTGATTGTATTTTGAGGTACAATGATAGGATGTATGTACTTGATAAAGAGAATCTAAGGATCACAGTGTTAAAGAACTGCATAATACCTCATATTCAGGAGATCCAGGTGTAACCAAGATCATGGATAAACTAAGACCACTCTATTTTTGGAAAGGGATCAAGAAATATGCAATGGATTTTATGTCTCATTTTTTAGAATGTCAGCATGTGAAAGCTGAAAATGATCATTTGTCTAGATTGTTATATATGCATGATATACTAGAGTGGAAGTGGCAGGTGATTAGTATGGTCTTTGTCTAAGGATCACTATTATCATAGAATTGACATGATATGATATTGGTTATAGTTTAAAAACTAATCAAGGTATCCCACTTCATACCAAGCAACTTGAAATATGATACACCTATGCTTTTGAAGATATTATTGAAATAGGTGTGTCAATTGCATGGACTAATAGAGAAAATCATTTTAGATCGAGATCTATGTTGACCAAATTTTGACCTCAACTCAAAAGTGGTCACCCCCTCTAGGTTAAAAATTTATAGGGTTGTCAAAAAATTGTCATGGTCTTGTCATAGTCTTTTTATGGTCTTAAATAGTTCCATATGGTCATGCTTGTCCTTGTCTAACATTATCCAAAGTTTGGTCTTATGTTCACTTGTCTAGTCGTATGGGTCATCACAAGGTCTTGATGTTGTCAAACATGTTCAAAGGTTTAGTATGGACTAAGTTCATTATAAAAGGTTATTTATATGTCTTTAAGATCATAATATCATGTACTAACCTTGTATTTGGTTCTTATATGTAAAAATCTCAATTTGGCCAACTTGAGGCTTATTTAGAGGAGTTACACCTACCATTCTAAGAAGAAAAAAATTAAATAAGATTCACAATGTACCTAATGTCAGAGTTGGATCATTTAATGTTCTTGAGTGGTCATAAAATGATAACATCTATAGTTTAATGCCTAAATTAAGCAATATTAAACTTTCTAAGAACTTTTAGATACTTGTACAACCTTGAAAGATCATATTTTAGTTGGAAATGGATTTTAAGTGTTTACTAGGCTTATTCAGATAATGTTTAGGGTTTGGACTAAGTTTGATGTTGAACTAACACTTTATACATTCTCTCCCCTCCATCACTACATTTATAAGATCAAAAAGGCAAAATTGAAGTGAATGGTATGAATAGGGGTGGGGAGAGAGAGAGAGAGAGAGAGAGAGAGAGAGAGAGAGAGAGAGAGAGAGAGAGAGAGAGAGAGAGAGAGAGAGAGAGAGAGAGAGAGAGAGAGAGAGAGAGAGAGAGAGAGAGAGAGAGAGAGAGAGAGGATCTAGTACTTTGTCCATATTTAGGGTTCTTAGTAAAATTTAAATAAGTGTAATTATTTTGACTATTAATGCCCCCTTATTTATTTATGATTTCTAAGAGTGATAGTAGGTCATAATGTCCTATCCATCTAAGCAGGCTTTGTTCTTACATTTATTTATTCACTAAAGAATTAGATGGAGAATAATGGTTTTGATGGATGTTTTTAGAGATAAAATATATCCTTTCCATGTTAGTTTAATCAACTAACCCATCTTGATGAAGTGTCTTCACTTGGAGGAAAAGTGTCTTGATGTATAAGGTGTTTTAGTGAATCCAACTACAAGTTTTGTTTTGTTTGAGATATGTGTCATATTCAGAGGTTGTAAATTCTTCATCACTCATGGAATATTCCTAAACTTCATGGATTTCATGGATAATTTCCTAATATGTGATTATTGTTCATAGTCTTCAAGTGCTTGGCCTTTGGAGATATGGTTTGTGTTTAAATAGTATATTACATGTTTGATTGCTAATTTGGCTCAAATATAAAAGGTATATCATATTATAATGTTATGATATAACATTTCACCACTTAAAGTATGATAAAATCAAGATAGTAGTCCAAGCACACTCTCTAATGAAAGTCACAAGTGTTTCTTCCATATACATGTCTGCACAAACTATAAAAGTAGGTTAAACATGCTTAAAGATATAGAGAGACTTGATAAATTTAATAATATATTAATATGGCCTTGAATACCCCACATACATCATCAAGTGATAAAAAATTACTAGATGATCTAAGGAAACACATAGAACCTATATATTGGTTGACTATACCTACAAGTTTATACAGATTATACGATGAATTGAAGATGATATGAAGCATTGTTAGAAGGCCTATAATATATTGACACAGTGAGAAATTAATGAGAAATATTTACATTGGTAATATGTTAAAATAGTATAATGATTAACCAATATCTCTTAGTAGCCTATGAAATCAAAATAGACCTACAAGCCCTAGGCCTATAGGTCCTCATTGTACACTTGGGTTTATTGTTTTACAAATAAGAAAAAAAGACAAGGGTGATTCCATAAATTAAAGATAGATGAAGATATAATACAAAATATTTAAGAGCAACTAAGCCACTTACAAGTCAGAGATAGTCAAGGAACTAAGTTGTTAAGTCTTAGAAGGCACCCACATGACTATGTACAGAATGAGAAGTGAGAAGTGATTTGAAAATTACATAAAATGAGTTTATAAAACATGATATATAATGAAATTAACTCATTTGTTTTATATTCCTTAAATCATAATATAAAGTGAGAATACTACATTTCAAACCTATTGTTTAAATAACCCTTTAGCACCTACAAGTTGCTAGTGAAACAACTACCATCAAACCTAAATAAATAAGGTAGAAGTACATGCAAGAGATTTGATCCTATTTTATATTATAAAAAATAAATAAAATAGTCTCTAATGGGTTTATTGTTGTGAAATGAAGTCCTAAACACATAATGTAGTCAAATCATCCAAATAAGCACCTATAGTTTACAAGCTCAAGATAGGTTGGTTTTAAGCCAAAAGTGAGGAACAAAATGGTGAAAAGTTCTGAGGTCTATCTTAGTTGAGACAAAATTTATGAAGTTATTTTAAAACCAAAGGAAAAATGTTGAAATGACTATATAACATTGATCAAATTGATTCCAAACCTATATGCACAATCAAAAAGTAATCTACATGTCTGCCTACTTAAGAGAGATTTTGCTTGGTTTAAGAAGAGCGGGTCGTATGAGAGGTCTAAAAGTATTAATACAATTTGATTAATAGTTTCATAATATCATGAATATATCATCTAATCCTTAGACCTAATGACATGAGATAAATTAAGACATGCTAAGTTTTAAGCTAAACAAGCCTAAGATACACACAAGTAAACCCAAGTAAAGTCTAAGAGAAGAAGGTTGATGAGAGTGGTATGAATATTTTAAGGGATTTTAAAGGTTAAAAATTATGGTTAAAATTCTCCAAGACCATTCATGGTCAGATCAAAGCAAATTAATTTAATTTTTGGCCTTAAAACCTTTTTCAAATGTCATTCATGAAAGACTATATTCAAGGCAGGTTTTCTCCCTTGTGTTATAACATTAAAATTAGAAATATATCTAAGAAGTTTTATGAAGAGTTATTAGGGTCTCCATACAACATTATTGAGGCATCAGTTCATGGTCTAGGTCAAGCATCTACATAAACAAAGACTAAGAGCCTAGACCTCTCTCAAATGGCTTATTTTTAACCTAAGGAGTACCTTCTCACACTCATAACTTTCATGAGGATTTTCATGGGACCTAGTGGTGATTATAGGTGATGTATGGTTCTTCTAATAATAATATTTTGGCATTAAGATAGAGAAATAGGATATGTTCTTTATGAGTAATCCTTAAGAATGAAATGTGCCTACAACCCTCTTATAACTCTAAAAGTGACCAATCAAGACAAATGGACCTCTAAATCAAATTTAATGACATATTTTTCTCATAAAAACTATTATATGTTATTGAGTACTATAATTTTGTTCTCCACATGTACTTTATCTCTACTTGTAGTTGTATCGACTATAATAAATGCCCCATTTTACATATTTTTTGGTTCTTTACAGGGTTTTGAGCAAAGGAGAACTTTAAAATAATTTAGGTATGTCATTTGGGATGTTTTACACCAATTAAATAAAAAAAATATTCAAATAAATTATAGAGGTGGTCAAATAAGGCTTGTTTTCCAAGGTAGTCTTAAACGTGCCTAAAATAAGACTAGGTGGCAAGGTCCTTTCATGGTTCTCACACTTATGTAGGGTCTTAGGACCTTAATAGTGACATGGAGGTTTTTTATATCCTAGGTAAATTGAATAAAATGTTTTTGGGTGATTTAACACTTGTGGGAGAATTTTGGAGTAAGGAAACAAGGTTCTAGACAAGGAGGCCTAATTAAGGCCCAATTGAAGAGAGAAAGGAAATAAATGGACTTACACTTAGAGATAGAACATTAAATTTTAAATGAAGATTAAAGGACATAATGGGTCCTATAATATCTCTTGGTTTTTAAGTACCCTTCATATATTCTCCTACACAAAGAGGTTTATAGGTTTTTAGGGCTACAAAGAAAATAGACCTAGTGAGAGCTTGAGGAGTAAAATGGAGTCTTGGGAGTAGATCTAGGAACCAAAATGTTTTTTTTTTAGGTCTGATAAGATATTTTAATACCATAAATGGAGAAAGAGTTAATTTAAGAGTAATAACTTGAGTTTTTGGTCAATTGGACCAAGCTAAGCATGGGAAACAAGAAGTTTTAAGACACATATGCATATGAATGATGAAATGCCATATAAGAATAGTTTTTTAATGAATGGTAGGTGTCCAATGAGTTGGTATTAATGCTTTAAATTATAATTTATATTTATAAGTCCAATTTTCACTCTTTTTATGCAAAGAAGGGCAATTTTCAAGAAGTTAGTCAAGGTGTCAAGACAAGTTCTAACTCCTATGCCACATGGAGGGTTGGATCATCTTCAAGAGTGAGAAACATAGATTTGGAAGTTTATTTATTAATTTTTCATAACTTAATTTATTTTTTTAACTCGTGAATACATTTTTCCATCTTCTTCTACTATGCTCCTCTCTCTTCACAATTCTCTATATAAGTAGCCAGTTTTGGATTTGTAATTAATCCACATCTGGTATGACAAAGACCTACTAGTCTGAGTAATAATTTTTCCTTTTAATAAAATATTTAAAAATAGTTTTTAGTTATTAAATTCTTGTCTAAGTGTGTGAATTAGTTCATATTTGAACAACAAGTGATATCCATCTCTCCTTGTGTTCATCTTACTCTTTCATGTTTTATGCAAGTAGTCTACCCTCTAATAGGTCACATGAAGGGCATTTAGTGGTTTTATATATCTTTAAATATAAGGAATATTACTAGTGTCTATAATAAAATCTCTTATTCATCCACTTTGAGAAATGAATTGCATCTTACCCCCACATTAAAAAACTTATGTTAGAGAAACCTTGGATGTTGAGATCAGTTTTGTGAATCACATTTTAGAGTACAAGTTAATGATAGTCTTGTGGACTTAAAATTGGTGCATCAACTCATTATGTTATTTTTATTTTATGTTCTCTCTCCCTTTTCATCCCAACAAGTTAGTATCATAGGGGATGAGCTTATATATATATATATATATATATATATACATATATATATATATATATATCAAGGTAGATATCACTTCAATCTAGAGGTTTACCCTCACTATATACAACCCATAGGTCTAAGGATAATCAAATTGTTTCACTCAATTAGATTAGGCTTGAACTACCTCTCCAAGGGTGAAAACTAGAGTGACAATAGTTGACATGTTTGATGGGATAATTTTCCCAAGCACTTCTTATCTATATATATATATATATATATATATATATATATATCAAGGTAGATATCACTTCAATCTAGAGGTTTACCCTCACTATATACAACCCATAGGTCTAAGGATAATCAAATTGTTTCACTCAATTAGATTAGGCTTGAACTACCTCTCCAAGGGTGAAAACCAGAGTGACAATAGTTGACATGTTTGATGGGATAATTTTCCCAAGCACTTCTTATCAAGGTGAATGTTAGTTTTTACAAGACCAAAACTGCATAAGTTTTTCTTAATCAAAATTTGGTGACTCCACTAATTTAAAACATCTAGTTGAAAACTAATTTATAATTTTCATGCCTAAGGTAAACACAATATCATATACTAAAGGCATTCCATTTTAGTTTTTAGATCTACCTTACTATTCTCATAGAGTAAAGAGATTTATTAACACTCATCCATAGTCCAAAAATTCTTTGTCTTATCACTTAACCCTCTTTATTCTAGATTGCCCAAGTTTTCCTAAGATTGATAACATGGCTATACAACATGCTTTCCTATATTTCAATACTAAAAATATCATAATCCTTGTTTCCTATGATAATATCCATCCCAATGCCACCAATATTGTCCCTACTTTTAAATTGGGAAGTTCCTATCACCCCAAGTGAACACATTAGAGACATATCCAAATTCTACAATTTCCATAATATCACAAATATTAACATATTAAATAGATTTCTTACCATTTCCCTTAGGGCAAAATTCCTTCATTGGTATAGAACCTTGTTAGGAGGAGGCATTACTATGTGGGATGAATTTAGGTAGTTTTTTACTAGAATATTTGAGGATAGGAGTGATCATACATCACTGATCCATTACATAAATGTCATCCAAAGAGGGCTTAAGGAATCCATGCATGATTTTAATGAAAGTTTCTAAAGGACATGGAATAGGCTTCCACCTCCCATGAGACCCCTTACAAGTTTTGTTTTCCCAATCTACCTCAAAGCTACTGGGACTGATATAATTGTCATGTTAAAATCCATAGGAGGGTATATGTTGACTGATGCCTATGATGTGGCTATTAGAGCTAAGAATAGTTTGATCCAAGTAGGTGAACTCCCTCCAAATGTCTCAATGCATATCTTGCATAAAATTCCTACTACCCCTCCAAGCCTTGCTCCATTTACAAATCCAAATAATAAGTCTAAAGTTTCTCTTAAAAAATTAGATGATGCAATTGATTGGCAAGCAAAATATAAGGCCTTAGAAACTTCAACTAGGCAATCAAATCAACATATTAGAGCTTGCCAAAAATACTTCTATTACCCTCCAAAAGTAAATATATTTCCATCTTAGTATAATGGTCAAGGGATAAGACAAGGTCATCCTAATTTTAATATGTCACCTAATGCCTATAATCCAAATTTTGCCCCTACTTCAAGAGCCATGGTTCTAGTCCATAGAAACCTAGTTCAAGAAGAATAATGGCTAGATTATTAGGGGCATACTCAAGGCCAGTACATGAATGATAATGAGGGGTAAGGTCAAGTATTTGTGGCTCAAGTATGGGCTACTCATTACTTGACATCATAATATGATAATTGCATGCAAGTAGAACCAAGTGGAGAGTGTAGTAATTCAGGAATGAGCTTTATAAACTACTAAATAGAGGATAGATTTGTCCTAAATCAAATCAACTCAGTTTAAGCCAACACAATATCAAAGAAGAGAGCTTTGGGAGATGCCCAATATATGGATATACCTCCAAACAAACCCTAGTGAAGGAAATAAGGTATGGATGCAAATACAACAGCCTCTATGAGTCTTGCACCTCTTCAAAATTAGAACTTGAGAAAGGTGGGAAAACCTTCATTGCTTTAAGATTAAGGTACTTCTTTACCTCAAACTAAAGGTACTAAATTACATTTAAGTATGAAAGCAAATGATAGTGTCTCCCCTTTGAATATCATTTAATACTTGAAGAACACAAAAACAAGCACATCCCTTTGGGAGGTACTCCATATGCCTAGTCAAAAGGAATTATTCCAAGAGTAGTTATCATAACTCCATATTACCCCACCAAAAATTAAAGAATATTTATGTATCCCTCACAAATACACTTGTAGACACCTAAAACTGGAAACCAATAACCTCTAATCAGGGTTTTGGCCAATTTCCACCAAAAATGCATAATTTGGCCTAAAAATACTAAAACATGCTAAATGATGTGAAAATAACATATTCAAATGCCAATTTTGGCTAGGGTATCCTTAAATATGGAAATGCAATTTATGGGCCAACTAACTTTGATCAGATCATTTCAAATCAAAATGCCAATTTTGCACCTCGATGCTAAATATTGCTCTTTCCTATCAAATCTCTTGCACAAGATGCATTCCTTAATTATTTGTTTTTGGTAACATCCTAAATGGAAATACGGTTCCAACACATCTAATAGTGACTTCTAATTCCAATCCAGTCAAATTTTAGACTAATAACAAGGCATTATGATCAATTTGGGTAATTTGTGCAGATAGTGCTTAAACATGCTTAAGAGATAATTAATCCAAATCAAGTCCTAATTAATAATTCCATGGAAACTTGTTGAAAACTAAATTTTGTAAATTACTATTGAATATTTACATCATCAAGTGACCTCATTTCTTGAGAAGACATCCCTAGGCCATAAACACCACAAATATCAAGATTCATGCCCTCCATGCCTCATCAATGCCTTCCATGATGCCCTACATGCCTCTTAATTTCCCCTTCTTCCAATGTCATGATGAGGATAATTATAAACTTAATTCTAGAAATTAAGTTAATCCTCAACCACACATCTCAATCTCAAGATGGATAGTCCAAGTTGATTCTAGACATTTGTAAAAATATATAAATAGAGAGGCCATGAACATCATTTCTAAGCTATTTTGGTGCAAAGTTATAATGCAAAAATATATTCAAGAAGCCATTACAAATAGTGTTACCATGCCAAATTGATTCTAATCTAAGCCAAGCCATAAGCTAAAGGTGCCAAGGAGATATGGAGGTAGCCAAGCTTCCATTGCCAAGGACTTCATGAGCACAAGCCAAGCAAGCCACTACTACAAAGGCATTTGGAGCATCCAAGGAAGGTGAAAGAATTTTTGTGTTTTATTCCTTAATTTTTAGTTGTGTTTGTCATTTTTTTTGTTACCAAGCTCTCCCTAGTGTCTAGGCCTTGAAATATTATGTTATTAGTTTGTTTCTTTCATTTTATTCTCATTTTCAAACTAACACCATAATAACCATCCTCTCTTGAGTCAAATTCCTAGATCCACATATGACAAACCCGGTGAGACTAGATGAATCTCACACCTAAAGAAGATCATTTTGTAACTTTAAAATATTCATTTAGACCCTTAAAACTCTTTCAAATTGATTGTTTAACTTTATTTTGCCATTTTTTCCATGGTTTTACACAGTAACCGACGTCGGTAAGTAAGACTAACATCGATTGCATATCTTAACTGACATCGGTTAGTAAAACTAACATTGGTTGTATACTTGTCATTAGTCACATTGGTATAATTGATGTTAGTTAGATAACTGACATCAGTTAGAAAATGTCACTGTCATCGGTTATATAAACCGATGTTGGTCACTATGTTTTTCTTAAAACATAGTTTGAGATCTCTTTTTCTAAAGTTTATTGTTTCAAGTCAAAAAGAGATTCAAAGCTAAAGGACATGCTAACATTTTTGCTACATGACAAAGCTTGACATTTGTTAAAAAAATGTTTAGATCACCTTTTACATGCTTAAAAACTAATTAGGAACCTTGTTTTGGTGTTTAAAAAAAGAATTTAGATGTTTTTGGTGAATATTTTCAAAGTTATAACTAAGACCAAGTGGTCAAATTAACACCACCTCACTTTCCCTTTGGGTTTAAAAATGAAATCACCTTTTCAAAGCTTTTTGTATTTACTTAGTTGTTTAGATTAATTTTTTTTGGCAAAAAGAGGGATGTTGCATGTATGCTCTTCCATTTTTCCCCTTTAGGGAACCCTTAGAATCAAAAACACCATTCCTATTTCAAGTAGCCTAGTCCAAGGCTTAGAAATAGTGTCATCTAAAGTGCTCCCCAAAAACTTGTCAAAGTTTGGGTGACCTTGAAAATGACCTTAAAGTCTTTTTATTTCATGTTTACTTTATTTTTATGCATCTTGGCTTGTGAGGGGGATGTCATTACCTCCCATAAGTTCTTTAGCGAAGCTTTGACCTAGGGTCTCACCTACTGACATTGAATTCACTTACTCCTTTGGAGTTTCATATGGGATGTATTTGAATTTGAACATTGCACTACACTAAGTGAACAATAGGATGTAGTGGTTATAAAAAGGACTAGACCTTTTTACAATTAACCAACGTTGTAGTCACCTAATTTTTGAGCTTTTCTTTTGCATTGTTTGGCATGAAAATCATTATGCAATTGATTCCCATAGAATGATTGAAACCATGATAGTTTTAGTCAACCCTATTTTTCCATACCCTTATTAGTATTTGGATGATTACACTTAGTGTATTTTGGTCATTATCTTACTTGGTGTTTTTGAGACTAAAACTTGTTTGTTTGTTCATAAGCCATGTCAAAAATAATTTGTTTATGCATCAATATTTTGTTTAAAGAGGTGTTATGCTGGCCATTTTACACCACACTTGTGCCTTGAAAATTTTTCTAAACTTTTTTATGTGTATGTCATTTGAGTTGCAAAGGGTAGTGTTACGCTACCCAAATCATGTCAAAACATTTTGAGCCTTTTAAGTCTTTGAAACATAACATTAACCACATTATTCGAGTATGTTTACATCATTAGGTTTCTCAATTTATTTCAAGACTTATTTATCACTATATCAAAAACCATTTGTTTCAAACCATTTTTTTTTATACCATTTGGGCCTTTGTCTTGTGTCGTCATGTTGTCTAATCTTGTCTAGCTTGTTTCATAAAATCCTAGTTTTTTCAATGTTGAGTTTTCAATTAAACTTGTCAAGTTTGGATTAAAACATTGATTTATTTATATTTAGGCATTAATTCATGGGGTTGATACACATATATTTCTCTTTTGGGTTGCATAACTTTGGTTAATCGATTACCCAAATTTGCAAACTATTGATGGTTTGTTTGTTCAACACCTATCCTCATCATTGTTCATGATTAAATCAAATCACCTCATACCTTTGTTTAAGTATATATTTTGACACTTTTTGTCCAAAATTCCTAGTATATGCCTATTTTTTTGAGCCTAGATTTTGACTGTACATTTGGACAAAAGACCTAGTAACTCGACTTTTCCCTTTCCTAGTTTAGACCTTGTTTGGAACACTTTGACCTAGACCTTTGACATGCTAGTTTTTATTTAGATGCTTGACCTTTTGTGCATATGACATTTGAAATTTAATGTTAGACTATTTTATACCAAGTCTTATCATAAACCACATTAGAGATATATATCCACCCTTTTGATCAAGTTAGACCAAGCTTGAACCATTTGTCCTTTGGACATAGTTTTTCAAAGTTTGTGGAACTCTAAGCCTTTTTATTTCAAAGCTTTCATCATTTACATGGATAAGTCTAGCTACACTTATGGTGGATTCATTTAAAATTGAAATTATGATATAATTTTTGCACAAAATTACTTTTATGGCTTTAGTCAAGACCCCAATGATGCTAATAGGGTTTGTGAGATAGATTTCTATCCGCCTCATATTAATCATTCATGGGAACAAAGTCACAATATAACTTATGATCTAACTTGAGACCTTGATTGGTATGAAGAGGCTTGTGAAGAGGAATTTGAAGACCCAACTATAGATACTGTTATTTGGGATATAAATCCATACCCTCTTTGCAATAATTATTACATAAAACATAGTCAAAAACTAGTTTATGAGCCAACTCATGACTAGGATGATATAGTTTATGAGGAAGACTTGGATGCTTTGTCTTGTAAAAATAATCAAGTTTCATCATGTCCTTTTATTATCTGATCATCATTTACCCATAACACTCCTTTGTATTATATGAGCTATAAATCTCTACAATACCCAAGGAATACCATTACCATTCCTAACCTAGTCCTTTGGTTTGTGTGAGCAACCAAGATCCACAATGCCCCTTCATCATTTCAAGACCTAGTCCTTTGGCTTGTGTGAGAAATAAAGCCCCAAAAAACCCTATCATTACCATATTAGGACTTTGTCATTTGGCTTATGTGAGTAATCAGGCTCCACCACATCATACCATTTCTATTCTAGGACCACAACATCACACCATTCCTATACCAAGACCTCATCTTTTAGCTTGTGTGAGAAATCAAGGTCCAAAATACCCCTTAATCATTGCAAGACCTATTCCTTTGTCTTGTGTAAGAAATAAATCCCCAGAATGCCCTATCATTACCATCTCAATACTTTATCCTTTAGCTCATGTGAGCAATCATGCTCCCAAATACCCTACCATTATCCAAGCATAAATCATTCCTTATCTAGTACCAATCCTAACCAAACCTCAACCGATCCAATCCCTAGAAGACCAAGCTATGTTCAAAATTATTATTTTGAAACTCATTAGAAACCAAGGCCAAGATAACCAACCAATCTAAGATGTTTTTATTGAATCAACCATTTTTGATAAGTTAACCTATGATAAATTACCTATTGATCCTATACTAGTTATCAAAGAGTCTCACTCTAACAAGCTAGTCTTTGTTGAGTCACTTCTTAATGATTATAATTACCTTTGGACAAATCATTACCTTGACCATGTTCCTATTTTTTAAGAGCCTCCTATTGACAAGCCAATCTTTAAGGAGTTGTCTCTTGACCTATTTACCATCCTAGAGGAGGCTCACTTTAAAAAACTAGTTTTTATGGAGCCCATTATGCCATCATAGGTCATTACTTATCTAAAACCAAATATTCAATAAGACATCATTATAATGGAGTATCCATCAAATGAAGAACCAGAGTTAGAGTCTAGTTCTATTTTTGAATCAACATTAAATTTAACATTAGATCTGTATCTAAATCAACATCAATATCAACATCAAATTCAAAGTTTATTGAGTCAAAATCAAAATCAAAATCAACATTAGTCTCAACATCAAATTCATAGTCCCTTGAGTTAGAATTAGATTTAGAAGAAGAATATGTTCATGGATGTTATAATATTGGTTATGCATGCCTTACAAAATAGTTTGAATACATTTGTGATCCTTCTATAGTTTTTGAGGATGAGTACTTCAATATCAACATAAGTTCTCCTAGTATCTTCTATGAGGATTTTGTAGCCTCTCCTCATTCCATTACCATTCCATAAGCCATTATTACCATCCAACATAGCCATTATATTGACATTCCACCTAACATAAGTCTCAACTGGGATTGATAGAATCACACTTTATTAAACTACATCCACGGTGACATAGTAGTTAAAAAATATCAAGGAGGCCAATACCACATTCATATAACAAAAGAACAGTCTCCTAGTGAAACCTTTTCGAAGGTGCTAGGGGACAATCAAAGTTAGAACTCAGCATCTTCTAGTGAATTTTTTTTGGAAGTGTGAGAAGATAATCAAAGTCAAAAGCCAATGTTCATTAGTGGAACATTATTAAAGGTGATATGAGACAATCAAGACAAATTCATTGGTGAAAACCTCATGAGGCACCAATAGATGAGCATAAAAGTTCTTCACTATTGGAAGAAGAAAAAATCAAAGATCAAATCAGAATAGCTTCCAATCTACAACCTAATCAGATGCTAGCTACTCTTATTATCAAATAATATAAAAATTTGGTGGTCTTATTGAAAGAAAAAGTCTTTAGCCCAGCCATAACCAAAATTATGCCATATTTGACATCAGTAACATTACGTGTGATTGAAAGTCCTGATCTTCATTTGTTTTCCCACCATTATACATTCCATTATCATCTACCATTCCATTTCACAATCAAACCTACCATCTATTATTTGTCCTTATTTACCATCCATGACCACATTTGAATTTACAAAGGATATAAAGATATCATATCTTGATGCTTGAAGGAATCAAAATCAATGACCAATGAAGATCATAAAAGCATTCTTAACAACCAAATATGCATCAAGTTTTTGATAGAGAAGTTATTCAGATGAGGTGTGGGATAGCAATTAACATGATTGAGTATTTTGTTTATATCATTTATTAATTAGGATGTGTATATCCCCATCAATAGGAATAATAAAATAAAAAATCACACCCAAGCAAAAGCATGTACTATATCATTTCACATTGGTATTACCATTGTTACATATCCATTTTCCATTGATGAATATTGATACTATTCACCCCATCACTTGGGGTCAACCCTCTTACCATTTTATTCAATCTATCAAAAAACCATCATTATCTTAAGCAAGACCATACCATCCTATCATCTATTCTTATCTAGACCAAAGCCTATTTTAGTAATCTTACCCAATCTTATTTTGATCTTGGTTCCTTTGGTTCTTCCCACACTTTTTATGAGATGATTCTGATCAAGTTTAAACAATAAATCCAATCCATGTTTCAATGATAGTCCATGAAAGTAGTGTGACAGTTGATCTAGAAAGATATCTTTCATCCTATCAAGTTTATTTATGTGAACATGATTATAACCACCTATGGACAAATTAGTGTCTCACTAGTCTTGCTACTAATTATAACCACCTATGGAAAAATTAGTATCCTTTACCTATGTCATTATATCCTAGTTATATCCACCTATAGGTAAGTGTTGACGTAGTGGATTACACCTAGGGGTAGGACGCCTAGCTCCCGTCCTTCCACACGCAACAATGGAAACTCCCCTCTCGCCTGTGGGACTGACGAAGCTAGAGGGGAGAGTCTCTAGATAAGGGCTAACTCCCTTTGATGTATCATTTAGGCCCTAGTTTCTCCTACTACTAACAAAAAATGTAAAAAGGGGGGAGATGAAAAGAGAGAAAGAAATGCTGAAAATAGAACCTAAGCCTACAAAAAGAAAAGGTGATACACCAGAAAAGGTTGATCTACTCCACCCGAGCATACACTTTCCACTAAGAACAAGCTCCCATACACTTCATATGACATGAGAAAACCTTCTGTATCAATGGGTCAGGGGTCCGTGGAGATACAGGGAGGAAATAACTACCAGAGGCATTCTGAGACACACTACAACAACCTATCCACTTCACCTATACTCCTCTAGGGACACTTCTGACAGAACTATAAAATGAAACTCAAAAAATGCACTAGACATGCTGAAATCATCCTACGAAAGCATTATGAAAATGACTTAACATAGAATCAAGTCATAGACACATACTAAAGATGCAAAACTCAGAATGGAGGTAAAAATGCTATGTTTCGATTCAAGGTAAAATTTTGGTAGAGCTCTGCCTTACAAGCCTAAGATATTTTGGGCAGAGTTTTGCCTTATGGGCTAAGAGAGTGGATTTATTTCTCAAATGAGAAGTTTACAATTTATAGAAAGAGGAAGAGAACTTGGCGCTTCCTGGGAAGGATTTTGGTGCCCTTTTTTGCAAGTGGCCCATGTGCACTGAACACATCGGGAAGAGGAAAACCACTATTACTGATGTCATTTTTTTAGAAGAGGCCTATTAGAGCCATGTTGTACCATTGCCAAATTTGACTTTGGCATTCAATAATTAATGTAAGGACATGGCCACACCTCTTTTCTACAAATAGACTATGGTTTGTCCCCTCATCAACGCCAGCTGCAGAAAATAGGTCACGCTACTCATCTACAATAACTCACCTTCCCTTCACCACTTGAATGCTTTCTCATTTCTACTCCTTGTCTTCTTCCTACTCTTTCAGCCCTTGGGGGTGATCCGGTGGGTCATTGTGTTCCTCGAGCTTCTTTTCATGATTTGGCACTAAGGTGGTTCAAAAATAATGACTACTTCACTGCATTAAATTTGACGTTTGCACAGTCATCACCTAATGGCTAGTTCATCTACTTAAATTTGATGGCCTTTGAGATGTCATCGTCATCAGCAAAAGTCATTGGGTCTTTTGTTTCAATATTTTTCCTTGTGGGTTTTCTATTTTGGGCTTTTTCCCACAGACAAAAGTCTGCAGGAATTGGCCACTCTTTATCTTCTTTGTCAGGCTATTTGAAACTTTCTCTACCCTCCACAAGGGCTTTTGGATCTTGAAATTCCATTTGGCTATAGGGCACACCTTTGAACCAAGCTGTTGAACTAACCCATTGAACCAAAATTGGTTTAATAGTTTAATTGGTTCAATAGTTCAACCACTGCACATCGAGCCCATTGAACCTAGCCATTAAACTTTGTCGATGAACTGATGGTGTTGAACTAAGACATTGAACTGACTGTTGCTTGAACTTAATCATTGAACCTACATTAAACCAAAGCTGCTAAACGAAAGGCATTGAACTAAGCCTAAAAAATGAAGTGATGGACTTGAAGCGATGAACCAGGGCTTGAAATGGAGTGATTGAACTGCCAATTGAACCAAGGCTCGAACCAAGCGTGTTGAACTTTGCCGATGAACTAGTTCAATGGTTCAACATTGTGCATTGAGCCCGTTGAACCAAGCTGATGAACTTGCTGATGTGTTGAACTTGAGTGATGAAACAAGGTGATTGAACCAGGCATTGAACCAAAGCATTGAATTGGTTCAATGGTTCAACCATGCCAACTTTTCTTGTGATTTTCTTCAGACTAGAGCCTGAAGAAGCCTTATAAAACCCCAAAACTCTCTGAACTGCTCCTTCATGCACCAAAGGACTAACCTACTAAATCTATAGAAATCTAAAACCTACCAAATCTATAGATTTAGGCCTGTAGAGTCCATAGATATAGGCCTATAGAGTCTATAGATTTAGACCTGTAGAGTCCATGGAAATGAATAGATTCATGCAAAATCAGAAAATGAAATGGCTTAGAATAGTAGGGATAGAAGGGGACTAATTTTTTGGCCTGTTGGGCAAAAAATGGTTAACAAATTGGTGACTCTCAGGGGAAGCATGCCTACTATGTTTAAAGACCAGTTGCCTTGCAGTCCAGTCCATTGGGCACAGAGTCAGATGTAGCTTGAAAAAAGATCAACAATAGCCCCAAAAGATCCAAGAATCAAACATGAAACTTTTACCCCACACACAAAGGGAAACACACAAGGCTAAAAACACTACATGTGCAAACTGCACTTAAGGAAAGCAAGAAAGAAATTGAAAGCAAGCTACTATATACAGCTAACAAAGAATTCTCACCTCCCTCTTGGATCAAAGGGAAAAATTCTTAAGTCCCCTTCCTAGTAAGAAGACTTATGGTGCCAGGCAAGTAGCTGAATGAAAAAGAGAGTTGGCGACCTACTCTTCTTACCTGTCACCTTGCTTGGCTTATATCTAAGTGGATCAAAATCAAACATGCTTTGAACATATATATATATATATACTCTACTTGTCCTTGGAAGCTTGTTGAATGCTGGTCCCTCATACTAGTGCTCTTCACCAAAAAGTTAATGGCTAATGGCTCATCACCGTTAGCCCTTTGATATGCACATTCCCTCTGCAATGCATCATGATCTAACTCATTTCCTTCTGCCTCATTACAAACTCTGTCAAACTCATCTTCTACTTCCTCTTGGCCTTCTTGAAGAAGGGTGACATCTGTGATGTCTGAAATGGAATCATAAGCTAATTGCTCATCCCAAAGAACATCACCTCTTTGTTCAAAGCTTTCTTCTTCAAGGCTTTCCTTAAGGGAGACCAGCCTCTCCTTTTTCTCCTCAAAGGTCTAGATCTCTAGATCTTTAAAAGTATTCTCCTCAACCTCCTCCAAGATCTAGACCTATAGAACTTCAAAGATATTCTCCTGAAGAACTACAAATTGGATCTTCTGCTCCTCACTCGCCTCTTGCAGAATAGGTTCCTCCTTGAGAAGGGGTGAAGTGGGAAAACCATGTGGAAGAGGAGGCAGTCCTTGGGATAGAATCAAATGATTCTCCTCCTTCCACTTGGTTAGCACTTCATGTATATCAGGTGTGGCTTGATAGCTCTCTTGGAGGTGTGTGGATGGGCTGGGTTCAGACAGGTCCATCACACATTGGCTGAGGAATCTCATTTGGGACTCCATCTCTACAATTCTCCTAGCTATATTTTCTTGAAGGAGCCTTTCTTGGAGATCACTAGCATCATCCTCTTCAAGGCTCTGGGCTGGTTCCTAGAATTCCTTCCACCAACTTAGGATTTGCACATCATGTTGAAAGAATTGGGGAAGTTGAGGAATGCTAGGAAGAGACTGTTGATACACCAAAATATTATCTAGAAGAGGGACGTGCTGGCTCATGGTACTCCCCCCAATGGAAGATTCACAATATTAGGAATTGAGAATATTGATCTCCATGGGGGGTTGCTCTGATGCCCTTTGATGCTGGAAAGCCAAGCTCACAGGATTGAGAGCAGATGCATCAGATGAGCTAGAGTGAGCAAGTGCTATATGATAGAAAGGATTTGGTGCATAAGAGGGGGCTTTCTTCAAAATAGGAGGGGGCACACAAGGCTGACTACCTTGAATAAATGGATTTCTCCATTTTTCTACATTCTCTTTCATGGATTGTAAGGCTTGATCTTGCCTAAACAAACACTCCTCTTTATACATCAGCTCCTACTAATATCCATACTGCTCCTCCAGTCTGTCAATTTCTATCGTCTGCTTCTCAAATTCCAGGGCCATTTCCCTTATCATTGTAGGTCAACTAAGAGGGCTACTTGGGGAGATGCCATAAAAAGGCTGAGCTTGATCAAAATTATAGGAAGGAAAACAAGGTCCATGATTTTGTGTAGAGGGATTATACATATAAAAAGTGATTTTTGATGGCACCAGGCTGCTTAACTAGTAGATTCAACTTAGAGTCACCATTAGTGTTTGATGCAAAGCCTCCAAAGGCTGGTCGGTTAAAGAACACAACAAAAATTCTTTAACTCTTTAGACACAACTTGTCCTAGTTGGTCCCACCAGGCATGCCAGAAACTGTTGATGTAGTGGATTACACCCTGGGGCAGGATGCCTAACTCTCACCCTTCCACACACAACAATGTAAACTCCCCTCTCGCCTGTGGGACTGGTGAAGCTAGAGGGGAGAGTCTCTAGATAAGGGCTAGCTCCCTTTGATGTATCATTTAGGCCCTAGTTTCTCCTACTACTAACAAGAAATGTAAAAAGGGGGGGATTAAAAGAGAGAAAGAGATGTTGAAAATAGAACCTAAGCCTATGAAAAGAAAAGGTGATACACCAAAAAAGGCTGATCTACTCCACCCAAGCATACACTTTCCACCAAGAAACATCTCCCATACACTTCATTTGACATGAGAAAACCTTCTGCATCAGTGGATCAGGGGTCTGTGGAGATATAGGGAGGAAATAACTACCAGAGGCATTCTGAGACACACTACAGTAGCCTATCCACTTCACCTATACTCCTCTAGGGACACTTCTGACAGACTTGTAAAAGAAAACTTAGAAAATACACTATACATGCTAAAATCATCCTGCAAAAGCATTATGAAAATGACTTAACATAGAATCAAGGCATAGACACATACTAAAGATGCAAAACTTAGAATGGAGGTAAAAATGCTATGTTTTGATTCAAGGTAGAATTTTGGTAAAGCTCTGTCTTACAAGCCCGAGAGATTTTGGGCAGAATTTTGCCTTACAGGCTAAGAGATTGGATTTCTTTCATAAATGAAAAGTTTACAATTTATAAAAAGAGGAAAGTAACTTGGCACTTCTTGGGAAGGATTTTGGTGCCCTTTTTTGCAAGTGTCCCATGTGCGCTAAACACATCGGGAAGAGTAAAACCATTGTTACTGATGTCATTTTTTTAGAAGAGGCCTATTGGAGCCATGCTATACCATTACTAAAATTGACTTTGCAATTCAAGCATTAATGTAAGGACATGGCCGTGCCTCTTTTCTATGAATAGAGATCGGTTTGTCCCCTCATCAATGCCACCTATAGAAAATAGGTTGTGCCACTCATCTACAATAACTCACCTTCCCTTCGCCACTTGAATGCTTTGTCATTTCTACTCCTTATCTTCTTCTTGCTCTTTCATCCCTCAGGGATGATCTTCTGGTGGGTCACTATGTTCTTTGGGCTTCTTTTCATGATTTGGCACTAAGGTAGTTCAAAAACAACAACTACTTCATTGCATTAAATTTGACATTCACGTGGCTGTCACCCAATGTCTAGTTCATCTGCTTAAATTTGATGGCCTTCAGGATGTCATCATCCTCGACAAAAGTCATCAAGTCTTTTGTTTCAGGCTTTTTCCCCACAAATTTTCTGTTTTGGGCTTTTTCTTGTGGATAAAAGTCCACAAGAATTGGCCGCTCTTTGTCTTCTCTATTGGGCTCTTTAAAAATTTCTCTGCCCTCCACAAGGGCTTTTGGATCTTGAACTACCCTTTGGCTATAGGGCACACCCTTGAACCAAGCCATTGAACCAACCCATTGAACCAAAATTGGTTCAACGGTTCAATCGGTTCAACCACTACGTGCTGAGCCCATTGAACCTAGCCATTAAACTTTGTTGATGAACCGATGGCATTGAACAAAGCCATTAAACTAACTGCCACTTGAACTTAATCATTAAACTTGTGTTGAACTAAAGCTGCTAAACCAAAGGTGTTGAACTAATCCTGAAAAATGAAGCGATGGACTTGAAGCGATGAATTAGGCCTTGAAATGGAGCAATTAAACTGCCAATTAAACTAAGGCTCGAACCAAGCACGTTGAAATTTGCTGATGAACTAGTTCAATGGTTCAATGCTGTGCACTGAGCTCGTTGATCCAAGTTGACAAACTTGCTGATGCATTGAACTTGAGCAATGAAACAAAGTGATTGAACTAGGCGTTGAACCAAAGCATTGAATTGGTTCAATGGTTTAACCATGCCAACTTTTCTTGTGATTTTCTTCAGATCAGAGCCTGAAGAAGCCTTATAAAACCCTAAAAATCTCTAAATTGCTCCTTCATGCCCCAAAAGACTAACCTATTGAGTCTATATAAATCCAAAACCTACTAAATATGTAGATTTAGGCCTACAAAAATCGTAGATCTAGGCTTGAAGAGTCTGTAGATTTAGACCTACAGAGTCTATGGAAATGAATAGATTCATGTAAAATCAAAAAAAGAAATGGCCTAAAACAGCAAGGATAGAAGGGGACTGATTTTTTGGCTTGTTGGGCAAAAAATGGTCAATATTAAGTTAGGGGTAACACTTGTTTACCATTCATTATTACATCATCTTGCCATTAATGTTTTCATTTTACTGGTCATTGGCTAGATTTGAGAAATTGTTGGGACCTAGTTGGTTTTTCCCTTGTCTTTTGTGTGGAAGGAATTACTATGACTTGAGGTCATTTTAGGACTATGTGGGGCATGCTCAATTCATGTTGAGGTCACCTCATTCCACCTTTCTATATGCTCTCACCATTTTACGAGCAACCTAAACCAAATGCTCTCACTATTTTGTGAGTAGGTATCTTGTCATTCTCTAATGAGTTAAGATACCTCAAAATTTCAAAAACATTCATATCATTTTAAAAATATATAAATATTTGTCCTATCTAAGCCTAGTTGGTTATCCTTGATCCACCTTATTAGGGCATGGACATTATTATGATGATTTCTTTTTCTTTTGTTTTCAAGATTTCTATTTGTTTGTTTATTTTAGTTATTTTGTTTATTTTCTATTTGTTTGTTTATTTTCTTGCCTTTTTTTTTTTTAGCACTGTTGCCTGGACCTAGTATATATGTATGAATTGGGTTATTCCTTGCACACATTATTCTTGAGTCTATCCATATTCATATGTCAACATTGTCATCATGGTTTTTATCATTGATAAATTATTTTCAAGTGTTTATTAGATCAAGAGTTAGTCCTTACACATATTTTGGCCAAGTCTTCATGGTGTTCTATCAAGAAGCCTACCATCACATGCTAAAACAAAAATTAGCTTTAGGAAGGTCTACAATCAATAGATTTATAGAAGTTTCTCCTTGGCACCTTGGCAAATCCTTCCATCCCACCCTTGATCAAATTAACCCATTGGCCATAATAGTTGTATCATTGCTAATCAAGATGAACATCTCCTCATTAGAAGGTACAACTAAATCATTTCTAATGATCAGTCTTATTTATCTATCCATATCTTTCATCACATTACACCCACTCATATTTAATCTATATTCCAAGTTATATCCTTGAGTTATGCTTGCTCATCATCCCTAACTAGGGCACCATCAGTTTTATCCAATCTAGGTCTTCTTAATGATTATAACCACCTATGGTAAAATCATGATTTTGACTTTTATTCCTAGTTATAACAGCCTTTGGGTAAATCAACATCCTTTTTATATCAATGCATGCAAGCATTTTCTTATTTGGATTAATCTCAATCACGAATTAATTCCACCTTTCTTCTTGTTTCTTTTTGAGGGACCGTCCATCAATAAATTTGATAGCCACTCCCTCAAGGGGAATCATCATAGGCTTTCTAAAACCATTTGGAGCTTTGTTCTTCAACCATCATCTTCTTTTTGACATATAGGCCATCTTTCATTATTTGAGAAGACATTATTTTGCCTATAGTTTGAAACATCTTCCCAAATAGGGGCAAACTGTAGACACCTAAAACTGGCCACCGATAACCTCCAATCAGGCTTTTGGCCAATTTCCACCCAAAATGCACAATTTGGCCTAAAAATAATAAAACATTCTAAATGATGTGAAACTGACATATTCAAGTGCCAATTTTGGCTAGGGTATCCCTAAATGAGGTAATGTAATTTATGGGCTAGTAATTTATGGAATGCTTAGTGGGACAAAATGCATCCCACACATGAAGAAGATCATTTTACAACTTTAAAATCTTAATTTGAATCATTAAAACTATTGTAATTTGATTTTCTAACTTTGTTTTACCATTTTTTTGTCACAGGTTTACATAGTAACTGACATCGATTAGTAAAACCATCATCGGTTGGCATAACCGTCATTGGTCATTATGTGTGTAACCGATGTTGGTTAGATAACCATCATCGATTAGTAATTGTAACTGATGTCAGTTATATAATGAACATTGGTCACTGTGTTTTTTTAAAAACACAAATCTAAGAGTTATTTTAAAATGTTTGGTTTAGGGTCATACAAACTCTATTTTGGATGATTTATTTTTTAAAACCATGTGTTTTCTCCTAAATTTTAAGAATTTAACATTAGTTTATCTTAAAGTTTTTTTACAAAATTTTTAAAATCTATTTAAAATGTTTATAATATAAAATATTTACTTTTGGCATGATGCCTTAAGGGTAGATAGGTAACTAGAGGATTTCAAGTTTGATAAATCATGTTTCAGAACATATTTTGTATGTTTTAAAATGAATTAGAAACATTATTTTAGTGCTTAAAGTAACATTTAAGGTACTTAAATAAGTGTTTTTAGCATTAGTTTTCAAATTTATAACTAAGACCAAGGTGTCAAATGAACACCACCTCATTTTCATTTGGGCTTAAAAATGAACTCATCTTTCCAAGATTTTATCTTCAATAGTTTCTTGATCTAATTTTTGTTTGGAAAGAAGAGGGATGTTGCATGTATGGTATTCCATCTGTCCCCTTTAGGGAACCCTTGGAATTAAAAGTGCAATTCCTATTACAAATAGCCTAGTCCAAGGCTTAGAAAGAAAGTCATCTAAAGCATTCCCCAAAAACTCGTCAAAGTTTGGGTGATCTTGAAAATGACCCTAAAGTCTTTCTATTAGTCATTTATTTCATGTAAACTTGGCTTGTGAGGGGGATGTCATTACCTCGCATAAGTTATTTAGGGAATATTTGACCTAGGGTTTCACCTTTTGGCATTGAATTCACTTACTCCTTTGGAGTTGCACATGGGATGTATCTGCATTTGGACATCACACTATATTGAAGAAATAATAGGATGTAGTGATTGTAAAAAGGACTAGACCTTTTGACAACTAGCCAATGCCATGGTCACCTAATTTTTGTGCTTGTATTTTACATTATTTGATGTGAAAGTCATTGTGCAATTGATTTCCATAGAAACGTTTCAAACTTGATAGTTTAGTCAACCCCACATTATCATACCCTTGCTAGGATTTGGATGATTATACTCAGAGTATTTTGGTCATTTTTGCTTGGTATGTTTTTAGACTAAAACTTGTTTGTTTGTTAATAAGCCATGTCAAAATAATGTATTTGAGTTGAGGAGGGTAGTGTTATGTTGCCCAAATCATGTCAAACCATTTGTGTCTTTGAGTCTTTTGAAACATAAAATTGATCACATCATTCAAGCATGATTACGTTGTTAGGTTGCTCAATTTATTTAAAGAGTTTTTTCACCTTGCATCAAAAACCATTTTTTTCAAACCATTTTATGTATACCATTTATACCTTTGTCTTTTGATGTCATGTTGTCCAATCTTGCCTAGCCTATTTGGTCAAATCCTAGTTTTTAACATTGAGTTTTTAATTACCCTTGTCAAAGTTGGATTCAAACATTGATTAATTTCTATTTAATCCTTAATTCATGGGGATAATACATAGATATTTTTCTTTTGGGTTGTATAACTTTAGTTAATTGATTATCCAATTTGAAAACTATTGATGGTTTTTTGTTCAGTACCTATCCTTATTATTATTATTTATTCCTTTATTTGGAAAAATATAGTCTTTCTTCAAAGAGCCTTTTGTCTTATGCCTTATTCCAACTTATCATGTTTATTTTTGATTTTGTGTGCTAAGTTTATGTCAAATTTTTTTCCAAAGTTGTTAGATTGAATTAAATCACATCATCCCTATTTGTTTGAGCCTAAATTTTGACTCTGTGTTTAGACAAAAGACCTTGTAACTCAATTTTTCCCTTTCCTAGTTTAGACCTTGTTTGGAACACTTTGACCTAGACCTTTGACATACCGATTGTTATTCAGATGCTTAACCTTTTATGTGTATGAAATTTGACATTAGACTATTTTATGCCAAGTTTGAGCACCGACCATTTTGGAGATACACCTCCACTTTCAAACCACATTAGAGATACAACTCCACACCTTCAACCAAGTTAGACAAAGTTTGAACCATTTGTCCTTTGGACATACTTTTTGAGAGTTTATAGAAATCTAAGCCTTTTTATTTTGAAGCTTTCATCATTTAAGTGGATATGTCTCACTACACTTATAGTGGAGTCATGTACAATCCAACTTATGATAGAATGGTTTCAATTTTTTTTTATGGCTTTAGTCAAGACCCCAATGATGTTAATATGGTTTGTGAGATAGATTTCTATCCACATCAGATTAATCATTAATGAGAACAAAGTCATGAAACAACTTATGATCCAATTTGAGACCTTGACTGGTATGAAGAGGCTTGTAAGGATGACTTTGGAGACCCAACTACAGATAATGTTGTTTAGGATATGGATCCATACCTTCTTTGCAATAATTAGTACATGGAACATAGTCAAGAACTAGATTATGAGCCAACTCATGATTGGGATGATATGGTTTATGAGGAAGACTTGGATGCTTTGGCTTATATGAGTAATCAAGATCCACTACATCATACCATTTATATTCTAGGACCATAAATCCCAACCATTTATATACCAAGACCTTATCCTTTGGTTTTTGTGGTTAATCAAGCTCCATAACACCCTTTCATCATTTTAGGACCTAGTCCTTTGGCTTGTGTGAAAAATCATGCTCTACACCACCCTATCATTACCATTTCAAGACTTCATCCTTTGGATCATGCAAGCAATCATGCTCCCCAAGGCCCTACCATTATCCAACCACAAACCATTTCTCATCTAGAACTAGTCCCATCTAAACCTCAATTGATCCAATCCTTCAAATCCTAAGCTATGTTCAAAATTGGTATTTTCCAAGTCATTAGAAACCAAAGCCTAGACAACCAACCAATCCAAGATGTTTTAGTTGAACCAAGCATTTGTGATAAGTCAGCCTATGATGAATCACCTATTGATCCTATACTAGTTGTCAAGGAATCTTGCACTTATGAGCTAGTCTTTGTTGAGTCACTTTTTAATGATTATAACTGCCTTTCAGAATATTATTACCTCAACCATGTGCCTATTTTTCAAGAGCATACTATTGAAAATACAGTCTCTAAGGAGTTGTATCTTGACCTATTTCCCATCCTAGAGGAGTCATACTTTGATAAACCAATTTTTGTGGAGCCCATTATGCCATCACAATCTATTACTTGTCCAATACCAAATATTCAATAGGACATCATTGTAACAGAGTACCCTTAGATGAAGAAATAGAGTTAGAGTCAGGTTGTATTCTTGAATCTACATCATATTTAACATCAAAATCATAATCAACATCAGTATCAAAACAGATTCCCTTGAGTTAGAATTAGATTCAAAAGAAGAATATGTTCATGTCTATTACAACATTGGTTATGCATATCTTGCAAATCAATCTGAATACATTTTTTATCCTTCTAAAGTTTTTGAGGATGAGTTCTTCAGCTTTGACAAAAGTTATCATAGTATATTCTACAAGGATTATGTAGCCTCTCTTCATTCCAATACCATTCCATAGGCCATTACCATTAACCAAAATAGTCATATCATTGACATTCCATCTCCCACCAGTGTCAATTGGGATTGAAAAAATCACACGTTATTGAAATGTATCCATGGAGACATAATAGTTTAAGAAGAACAAGGAGTCCAAGACCACATTCACGTTACAAAAGAATAACCTCCTAGTGAAACCTTTTCAAAGGTACTAGGGGACAATCAAAGTCAAAAATTAGTATCTTCTAGTGAAACTTTTTAAAAAGTGCCAAAATAAAATCAAAATCAAAATCTAATGTTCATTAGTGAAACCTTCTCAAAGGCACTACAGGACAATCAAGACAACTTCATTAGTGAAAACCTCTTTGAAGTACCAATAGATGAGCAAAAACTTTCTTCACTAATTGATGAAGACAAAACCAAAGATCAAATCAAAATAGCTTCCTTTTGACAACCTAATCAGATGGTAGCTACTCTAAGGCCCAAATAATAGAAAAATTTGGTGGTCCTATTGAGAGAACAAGTCTTCCACTCCACCATAACCAAAATTATGTCAAATCCAACATCTACAACATTACATGTGACTAAATGTTTCAATCTTCATTTATTTCCCAATCATTATGCATTCTTTTATCATCTACCATTCCATTTCACAATCAAACCTACCATCCATTATTTGTCCTTATTTACCATCCATGGTTGTACTTTCCTTTATAGAGGCTACAAAGATACCTTGTCATAACATTTGAAGAAATTAGAATCAATGACCAATGAAGATCACAAAAGCATTCTTGACAACCAAACTTGCATCAAGTTTTTTATAGAGTAGCTATTCAAACTAGGTGTGGGATAGAAATTAAAATGATCACGTATTCTATTTATATCATTTGTTGATTAATATGTGCATCTCCATCTCAATAGGAAAAATAGAATCATATGCCATTTACCACACCCAAGCTAAAAACACGTACCATTCCATTTTACATTGCCATGCCATTTCCATTGTTACATATCCTTTTACCATTGTTTCATATCCTTCTATTCACCCCATCACTTGGGGGCAAACCCTCTTACCATTTTATCCATCCTATCATTCCATTCCTATCTAGACCAAAGCCTATTTTTAGTCATCCTACCCAATCCTATTTTGATCTTGGTTAATTTAATTCTTCCTAAAAAATTTGTGAGAGGATTTGTATCAAGTTTTAACTCTTATCAAATTCATGTTTAAATGATAGTCTATGAAATTAGTGGGATAGTTTTATTTGACAAGATATCTTTCATTTTATCAAGTTTGTTTATGTTAGCCTAATTATAACTCATTTCACTAGTCTTGATACTAATTATAACTGCCTATGGGAAAATTAATGTCATTAACCTATGCCATTGTATCCTAGTTATAAATACTTATGGAAAAACTAGGGGCAACACTTATTTATCATGCATTTCTGCATCACTTTACCATCACTATTTTCATTTGATTGGCCATTTTTTGAATTTGAGAACTTGTTAGGACCTAGTTGGTTTTTCCTTGCCTTTTGTGTGGATGTAATTAATATGAATTAAGGTCATGTTATGAATATTTGGGTCATGATAAATTCATTTTTAGGTCACCTCAGTCCCGCTTTCCATACGCTCTCACTATTTTATGAGCAAACTAAGCCAAACATTCTCACCATTTTATGAGTAGGTATCTTGTCATTATTTAATGAGTTAAGATATCTCAAAATGCAAAAAAACATTTATAATATTTATAAATCCAAAAATATTTGTCCTATCTAATCTTAGTTATTTATCCTCAACCCACCTTACTAGGGTATTTTCATTTTTAGGATGCTTTCTTTTTCTTTTATTTTCAGGCATTCTATTTATTTGTTTATTTTAGGTTATTTGTTTGTTTGTTTTTATATTTGTTTATTTGTTTATTCACTTTATTATTTTTTTGCTTTTAGCACTATTGCCTCAAATAATTCTATATGTGTTCATTGGGTGATTCCTTGAGCACTTTATTCTTGAGTCCATCCATATTTCATCCATTAACATTGTCATCATGGTTTTTATCATTGCTGCATTATTTTTTGAGTGTTTATTGGATTGGGAGTTAGTCCTTACACATATTTTTTCCAAGTATTAATGGTGTTCTATCATGAATCCTAATATCACATTCTAAAACAAAAATTAGATTCAAAAAGGTCTACAATCAATGGAGCTACAAAATTTTCTCCTTAGCACCTTGGCAAATCTTTTCATCCATCTTGATCAAATCAATCCATTAACCATTCTATTTGTATCATTTTTAATCAGGATGAGCATCTCATCATTAGTAGGTATAACTAAATCATTCACATTGATTAATATTATTCATCTATGGATCTATTTCATCACTTTTCATCCACTCATCTTTAATCTATATTTTAGGTTATATCCTTGAGTTATGCTTGCTAATCATCCCTAACTGGGGCACAATCATCTCTAGCCAATCTAGGTCCTCTTAATGATTATAACCACTATGGGAAAACCATTATTTTGACTTTTATTCCTAATCATAACTAGCTTTGGGAAAATTAGCCTCATTTTTAAATCAATGCATGCAAGCATTCTCTCATTTGGATTAATCTCAACCATGGGTTAATTCCACCTCTCTTCTTGTTTCTTTTTGAGGGATTGTCCATCAACAAATGTGATGGTTACTCACTTGAGGGGGAATTATCATAGGCTTCCCAAAACCATTTGGAGATTTTTTCTTCAACCATCATCTTATTTTTAGCATACAGGTCATTTATCATTCTTTGAGAAGACATTACTTTGCTTATAGTTTGTAACATCTTCCCAAATAGGGTTAAACTGTAGACACCTAAATCTAGACACTAATAACCTCCAATCAGGATTATGACCAATTTCCACCTAAAATGCATAAATTAGAATAAAAAAACTAAAACATGATAAAATGATGTGAACCTTTTTGGCCAGGGTATCCCTAAATGGGGTAATGTAATTTATGGGCCAGCTAACTTTGATGAGATAATTTTGAGTCAAAATGCCAATTTTGCACTTAGGTGCTCTAGATTGCTCTTTCCTATCAAATATCTTACACAATACATGTACCATTTTTATTTGGTGTTGGTAACATCCTAAATGGTATAATAGATCTAATGCATCTAACATCACCTTTCAATTCCAATTCAGTCAAATTTTAGACCAATGACAAGGCATTTTGATCAATTTAAGTAATTTGTACACAAAGTGCTTAAACATACTTAAGAGCTAATTAATCCAAATCAAGGCCTAATTAATAATTCCATGGAAACTTGTTGAAAAATTATTTTTAGAAATGAATGTTGAATATTTACATCATTAGATGACCTCATTTCTTAGGAAGACATCCCCAGGCCATAAATGCCACAAATATCAAGATTCATGCCTCCCATGCCTCATCAATTCCTTCCATGATGCCCTCTATGCCTCTTAATTTCCCCTTATTCCAATTTTATGAAGATGATAATTAAAAATTTAATTCTAAAAATTGAATTAATCCTCAATTACACATCTCAATCTCAGGATGGATGGTTCAGGTTGATTTTAGGCATTTAAAAAATTTATAAATAGAGAGGCCATGAACATCATTTCTAAGATATTTTGGTGCAAAGTTATAATGCAAAAATATCTTAAATAATCCATTTCAATTATTGTTACTATGTCAAATTGAATCCAAGCCAAGCCAAGCCATAATCCAAAGGTGCCAAGGATAGATGGAGGTAGCCAAGCTTCCATTGCCAAGGACTTCATGAGTGCAAGCCAAGTAAGCCACTATAACAAGAATTTTGGAGCATCCAAGGAAGGTAAAATAGATTTATTTTATATTTTACTTGTTTGTTTTATTAATTTTTGTTAGTTAAGATCTCCCTAGTGTCTAGGCCTAGAGATGTTATGCTATTAGTGTTTTTCTTTCATTTTGTTTTCATTTTGGAACTAACACCATACTAACCATCCTCTCTTGACTCAAATTCCTAGATCACAACACCTACTCATATTGTTTAAATTTCCACCAAGTATAAAAAACCCCACATTTCTATCTTACCCTAATTTTTAGAGACAATCTGGTCCATAATTGCATTGTAGATAGTGGGCAAACACTTCAGTCATGCCTAAACTAGTTGCAAACAAGTTAGGATTGAAGTATGAGATTTATAGTAAAAGAGTGTTCCATATTGATGTAACACCAACCAAGTTACTATGGATTATCAAAGTTTTGAAAGTGTTCTTGCATGACTACCCAAGTTTTACAATTCTATAAGACATAGTGGTAGTGGATCTACCTACACACTTTTCCATTTGCCTATCAAGAGACTTCATTGCCAAGACAAGAGGGTATGTTTCTATAGATTAGTTTTTATTGTAATTTATAATGAGTTATGGAGATAATATGATAATAATAACCTAGCCATTATCCAATTTCCACATTGAACCATATGTGTAAACTAGTTCTAATCTAAATTACACTATTAATAAGAAAAAAGGGGCATGCCATAGATGATTGAACATATTCCCCTCTTGAAGGTATTTATGATCTCTTCTTAGATGAATATGGTTTTTAGACCTATGAGTATTATCCCTATGATTTCATTGAGAGACATGTCTTGGTATATACATCATTCATGAAGAGGATGGTGAGTCTCTTGAAGTGATCCTTGATGATTCCCTTAAATAATCTAAATGGGGTAATTACTTTCTTCATGTGGATGATGATGATAAGTTTCCAAGTGTGATAGAGCATGATAATGAATAAGATAATACAATTTTGATTTCCCAATATTAAATACATGAGTGTGATAGTTATGAAGAAGTTGATGATCTATGACAATAGTCTATACCATAGTGCAAGAGTTTGAACAAGTGTCCCAACTCTTCTTCCTAAAGAACATGAGATTGATAATAAGGACATTGGTGGACCTAATGAGCATAAAGAGGAGTGTTAAGTAACTATTAGGAAATCTACATCCTTGGAAGATTTAAATCAAGACAATTAACAATTTTTTGTGGTTAAAGAGATCTTAGGCCTCAATCTGATGTTGATCCACTTGTAGACATGTTTGACCAGAAATAAGGAAAGTATGATGGTCCTAGACATTAAACAAATCATGGTCTAGATGAAAGTGAAGTTGAGAAGGTTTTCATGACTAATAAGAATCAATTTGAGAATCATAAAATGAGCATGAAATAAAAAAATATTGTGCACTATCAAGAAAACCTTAAGAGGAGCTAGAATGACCATTCAAAGGAGAGTCAAGTGATTCACTTTCAACTAGCAAAGGTCCCATGAGTGGTAAGTCATTTGATCACCTTCATAAGAAAATTTTATTTGAAAAACATCCATAATATGGGAAATTTTTCTCATGGATAAGTTGTGACTCAAATAATATTATTTTTGATCCTAGTTAAAACAAGAAGAATTGTTTCATCACCTCAAACATGTTTTGAGCTCTGTACATATTAGGTTAGGTTTGTTGTTTTGAGTCTTTTGTGTGTGGTTTCCATAAATGCCTTTGGTATAACATGTGTTTATTTTTTATTGTGTGTTTTATGTGACTTTGAAGTATTTATAAGGCATATCAATTTCATATTATAGGATGAGAGTGACTCCATTTCCCAATGGGAGGAAAAGGCCACTGATCCATTAGCATTGCAGGTATGTTGCCCCTGCAAATTGCCAAACTGTTGACCAAATTTTGACCACAAATCAAAATTGGTCACCCCTTACAGGTTGAAAATTAATAGGTTTGTAAAAAAACTTGTCATTTTATTTTCATATTCTTGTCATGATCTTAAATAGTTCCATATGGTCATGTTTATCCTTGTCTATCATTATCCAAAGTTTGGTCTTATGTTCACTTGTCTAGTCCTATGGGTCAATTACAAGGTATTGATGTTTTAAAATATGTTAAAAGGTTTATTATGTTCTAAATTAATTATAAATTGTTATTTAGGTATCACTAAGATCATAATATCATGCACTAACCTTTTATTTGGCTCTTATATGCAAAAGTGACAATGTTGCCATGTTTTGGCCTATTTAGAGGAGTTGCATGTACCATTCAAAGAATCAAGAATTTTAAGAATATTAAAAACATACATAATGTTATATTTGGTTTAGATAATGTTCACATATGGTTAGATATTGACAACATCTATAGTTCAATGCCTAAACTAGGAAAAATGACACTTTTCAAGCACTTTTGGGCACTTGTACAACCTTGAAAGATAACATTTCAGTTGGAAATGGTTTTTAAGTGTCCTTTGGTCTTATTAAGATAATTTTTAGGATTTTTAACACATTTTAGGTTGAAATAAAACTTCATACATTCTCTCTTCTCTATCTCTACCTTCACAAGCTTAGAAAGGCTAAATTGAAGTATGCCATATCCAACCAAGTACGGTCTATTCTTGCATATGTTTCTCCAATTAAAAATTTTATGGATAAAAATGGTTTTGAGGGATTATTTTAGAGTTAAAATATATCATTTCCATGGTGGTTTAATTAGCTAACTCATCTTCATGAAGTGTCTTCACTTAGAGGAAAAGTGTCTTGATGTACAAGGTGTTTCAGTGAATCTTGTTGCAAGTTTTAATTAGTCTAAGATATTTGCAATATTTATAGGTTATAAATGATTAATAACTCATGGAATATCCCTAAAATTCATGGAGTTCATGGATACTTCCCTGATATGTGATTCTTGTTCATAATATTCAAATGCTTGGTCTTTGGAGACATGGTCTGTGTTTGAACAATATACTACATGTTTGATTGCCAATTTGGCTCAAATATTAGAATTATATCATAATATAAGGTTTTAAGATAACATTTCACTATTTAAAGTATGATAAAATAAATATATTATTCCAAGCACACTCTCTAATGAAATTCACAAGTGTTTCCTCCATATATAGGCCTATACAAACTATAGAAGTAAATAGAAGACATTAAGAGCCATGGGGAGACTTGATAAATTTATTCATATGGTCTTGACTGACCCAATACCATCATCAAGTGATATAAATTTACTATATTCTCTAAGACAACACATATACCCTATATATGGGCTGACTATACCTATAGGTCTATATAGACTATAAGGTGAATAAAAGATGATATGAGGCATTTTCAGAAGACATATAAGCCATTAAAAGTTTGAAAACTTAATGGGATAAGATTTATATTGGTAATATGTTGAAAGAGTTTATGGAATCACCAAGCTCTCTTAGTAGGCTATGAAAACAAAATAGAACTACAGGCCCTAGGACTATAGGTCCTCATTATAGACTTAGGTTTATTATTTTCCAAACAAGAAAAAATAAAAGTGTGATTCCATACATTGTAGATATATTAATATAAAATATAAAGCATTAAAGAGCATCTAGGCCACTTACAAGTCAGAGATAGGCAAATGACTAAGTTGACAAGTCCTAAAAGGCATCTACAGGACTGTGTAAAAAATGAGTAAGTGAGAAATGATTTGAAAATGACATAAAATGAGTTTAAATACATTGATATATAGTTTAATTAACTCCTTTGGTTTATATTCCTTCAAGTATCATGGAAAGTGAGAGGACTAAGTTTCAAACCTGATGCTCAAATAATCCTTTAGCACCTATAGGTTACTAATAAAACAACTAACTTCAAACCTAAATAAATAAGTTAGTGGTGTATGTAAGATATTTGAGCCTATTTTTTATTATAAAAACAAATACAAAAGTCACTTATGGGGTTATTGGTGTTAAATAAATTCCTAAACATAGAATGCAATCAAATAATCCAAATAGGCTCCTGTAGGTTACAAGCTCAATATAGGCTAGTTCTAAGCCTAGAGTGAGGGAAAAAATGGTGAAATTTTTTGAGGTCTATCTCAGATGACAAAAAAGTCATCAAGTTTTTTTAAAAACAAATGAAACATGTTGAAATTATTTTATAAGGTTGATCACACTAGTTCCAAACCTCTATGCACGGTCAAAACATAATCTATAGGTCTGACTACATAAGAGAGATTTTGCTTGGTTTGAGAAGATCAACTATGAGAGGTATAAAATGATGAATAAAATTTTATTAATTGTTTTTATAATATCATTAATATATCATATAATATTCAAACATGATGATAGGAGATAAATGAAGATATGGTATGTTTTAAGCTAAACAAGCCTAAGATACAAACATGTAAACCCAAGTACAATCTGAGAGAAGAAGATTGGTGAGAGTGGTATGAATGTTTTAATGGATTTTAGAGGTTAAAAATTATGGTGTAGTATCTAATACCATCCATAGGTAGATCAAAGAAAATAAATGTTATTTTTGTCCTTAAACCCTTTTTTAAATGTCATTCATGCAAGACTACATTCAAGGTAGGTTTTCTCCTTTGTGTTGTAGCATTGAAATTAGGATTAGAGATAAAGAGGTTATTTTAAAAGGTGTAAGGTTATCTAAAAAGAATTATTGAGTCATTATTTTATGGTTTAGGTATAGCATCTGCATGAACAAATACTAAGATCCTAGACCCCTCTCAAATGGCTTATTCACAACCTGTGGAGTACCTTCTCACCCTCATAAATTTCATGAGGATTTTAATGGGAAGTATTGGTGATTAGAGATTATTTATGGGTACCCTAAAAACAACATTATATAATTATGAGAAATAAATAGGATCTTTTATTTATAAACAATCCTTAATAATGAAACATGCCTAAAACCCTCATAAAACACTAATTATGACTAGTCAAGATAAATGGATATCTAAAGCACATTTAATGCCATATTTTTATCTTAAAACATCTTGTAATTTGGTTAGGACTCAAATTAATTTCTCCACATGTACTTTTATATACATATAGTTGTATGGACTATAATAAATGCCCTATTTTGCATATTTTTTGGTGTTTTGTAGGGGTTTTGACCAAAAGAAGAACTTTCAAATCATTGAAGTAGAACATTAAAGATGTTTTAAATCCATTAAATCCAAAAAATCTGAATAGGAGATTATTTTGGTGGTCAAACAAGGCTCCTTTTCCAAGATAATCTCAAACAAGCCTAAAATGAGACTAGGTGGCAAGGTCATTTCATAGTTCTCACACTTCTACAGTGTCTCATGGCCTCAAAAGTGACATGGATATTGGTGATGAAATAGGGAAAGTGAATCACATTATTTTTAGTGATTTTATATTAGTGGGAGAATTATGGAGTAGGAAAAAATGATTTAATAAAAATGTAGTGGATTTTGTGTCTCATTTTTTGGAATGTTAGTGTGGAAAACCTAAACATGTGCATCTAGATGGATTGTTATATCCACATGATATACTGGAGTGGAAGTGGTAGGAGTTTAGTATTTAATATGTCCAAGTATTGTTGTTATCATGTAACTAACATGATATGATCTTAGTTATAGTTGATAAACTATCCAAGGTAGTTGACTTCATACTAGATAAATTGACAGATGACACACCTATGCTTGTGAAGAGATTAGTGAAAAAGGTGTATCTATTTCATAGATTTCCATATAAAATTATTTCATATCGAGATCCAAGGATAACTTCTAGATTTTGGTTGACTTTGAATTCAAGTCTAGATAAGTAATTGAATTTTAGCATTGTTTATCACTTGGAAACCAATGAACAGACAAACTGAGTCAACCAATTTATAAAGATATCCTTTATTTGTATTGCATGGATTAGAAATATAAGTGGCAGGAGTAACTTATATTAGTTTATTTTTCTTACGTCAACTCATACTAATCAATGTTTAAGATGGATCCATTTTAGGCATTATATGGAAGGAGGTGCAGAACACGCATCAGTTAGAATAGGTTAGAGGATAGGGTAGTCTTTGGACCTGAGATGCTTTTATAAATGGAAGTTAAAGTCATGATAATAATGTAAATTTTGGATGAGGCTGATTATAGAAAGAAAATTTACGGTGATCTAAAGAGAACATCAAGATAGTTTTATGTAGGTGATAAAGTTCAAGAAGTCAATGAAACTTTCACAAGATATGTATGGCCCTTCAAGGTTTTTGAAGTTGTCAATATTATAGTGTATATGATTGCATTACCACAAACTATATCTATTTTTCATAATGTCTTCCATGTGTCTTATCTTAAAAAGTATGTTGTTTATCTTTCACATGTGTTAGAGTGGAATGCTTTAAAGGTTATGTATATTGAGGTGGTCATGGTAGAGCTAATTAGAATAATTGACACTCACAAACTCAATTTATAGAAGAGATAAGTGTCATAATGTAAGGTCCAATGAGACAATTATTCTAAAGATAGTGCCACTTGGGAGGATTATGTTGAGTTTTTAATGATATTTCCACATTTTTTTACTTGATTAGTTTTTTCATATTGTATTCATATAAAATGCAAAAATTGGTAACTTGAGCATGGATAATGGCACCCAAACCCTAGGTCCCTCTTAATTTATCTCATAAACCTCATAGGCATCTTTTCAATGATTCCCAGTCATCTGTAGCCTTCTAAACTTAATCATAGCTAAGCTAGACCCCTTTTTCTATGACTAATCTATCCCCCTAGGTTCCATCAGCTCAAGACAATAGTGCCATACTTAGACTATTACACCAGTGTCACTCCTATCCACTTTTAGCATTCCTATCCAAGTGAAATTTTAGTTCCAATAGTTAATTTCTTCTAATTCCCCATCCTTCTCCTTATTAACCTAACATAATTACATTCAACCCATGACCAATAGAACCCTATAAAATCCCATTCAAAGATCATTTGGAAAGGGTTAACAAACATCACTAAGAAGTAAGAATACAAGTAAGATTATTGAGGAAATCTTACCTATTCTTTGCATACAACCAGCCTATACACTTTCAATCTTATTCAAATCCTTATACCAGTCCCTAGCCACCTCAAGTACATCCATTTTTAGCATTTTTCATATTCATACACTCTATTTCATAAATAACATCAAGTGGGAGAACTATATATGGATTGATCCCTCTTCAGAGTATTGGTATGTACTATCTGGGCAATATTTCAAGCAAAAATATAGGTGATGGATCTACCCCATTTGGTGGCAGAACTTTTGGGAGCCATAACTTTTGCATCATAGCTCCGTTTGACTCCCTATTTAAACTATTTTAAAGATAAGAATGAGGGGAGCATTATCAGATGGAATGGAGATCTACTCAATGGGGTTTGACTCCTAAAAACCAAATGAAAGTGCCCTAAATTTTAATTTTAGTAGTGCAATCTAAAAATATTAATTATCTAAAAAATAGTAATTCCTCAAATTTTGTATTGTTGTAAATCATGGAAGTTGAATCACTTAGTCTCCATTGAGATTGGTGACCTTCCACATCATCTTCCTACCTTTAAAATATGTATAAATGAAGATGTAACCTAAAATGGAGATCATATATCTCTTCTCAAAGATAGGCATATGTTTGGGTCTACAAATTTTATCAATAAAACATCTCTTCTTAGAGATAACATTATATCAATTGTGTCATTCTTGTTTCTTGAATTATCTTTCAACCAAAGATTCTAAGTTTTGTATTAGTGGTGTTAAAGTGTTTTTTTTTTGAGAGTGTATAATCCCAAGGATGAGGTTAGGCTACAAGAATCTTGGGTGGAAAACAACAGAGCTTCCAAAATATCTACATATTCACTCCAAATGACCTCAAATGGTGGACAACACTAAGACATCCGATCCTTTTAAGTAAATGGTGAATGAATCTCTCCAATATCAACAAGTGTAGATGCTACAATAATTTTCTCAAATTATCCAATAAATCTTAATGGAAAATTTTGGCTCCTCATCTACACCCCAACATCCTTTCAGTGCCCCAACACCCTTCAAAGTTCAGGGGAATTTTGATATCCCTAAATTTAAAGGCAAAATCAATGCTAATGTAGTATAAAATTGGTTAGATCAATTGTATTCCTATTTTTATATAAGTAAATTCACTGATAAAGAGAATATCACTTTTGCTCTTTTGAAAGCATCATTGCCTATCAAAAATTGTTGGGAAGTGTATAAGAAGATATTCAATATGGATGATATTGGCCTTGAGGCAGAACCTACCTAGAATGATTTCATAGAAGCTATAAAGGAAGAATACTACCCCATTAGAGCATATGATGATTTATATATAGAGTGATAATAACTTTACCAAGGTAAAGAATAGTTTGTTCAAGATTAAACTAACATATTTCATTCTCTATCTGCAATATTAGGCATTTAGTAAAGGGAGAAGCACAAGGTTATCAAATATCATGGTGGAATACAATGGTGTATATGGTGGGAGATGGAACTCTTCAATATGTAAACCCTCGATGAGGCATATAATTTCATGGTGAAGATTGAGTAGAAACATGGAAGAATGATTAAAAAAAGTTAGTCTACAAAATGGAAAAGTGACAAAGAAGGTCAAACACGACGCCAAAATTGGAAGCAAAAAGAAGGAAAGACTAAGAAATGGTGTGATTACAATACATATAGAATATGCTCCAAAGAAGAATGTTGAGCCATCAAGTCCCTACTTTCTAAGTCACAATCCTCAACATCTACTGCTTTACCTCATACACACTTTGCAATTGAAGAGGATGAAGAAGAGATTGTAGATGCTGAGCCCGATGCCATTGTTGCTTCATCATAGACCCATGAGGAGAGGCTAGATGATAAGGAAAGGTTGTTTCACTATAAGCTATGGGTGAAAGGTAAGCCTCTGCATTTCATTCTTGATAGTGGAAGTTAAAATAATTTAATCTCTACTAATGTTGTGAAAAGCCTAAATTTATCCATGAAACCTCAACCAAATCCATACAGTATTAGATGGTTGAGTCTAGGGAGAAACCTCCATGTCACCCACCAATGTCTTCTCTCATATGCAATAAAAGCTTTCCAAGATGAGGTCTTATGTGATGTGGTCAATTTGGATGTTTGTGATGTACTCTTTGGTCAGCCATTCATGTATGATCAACATGGAATCTATGAATCAATAACTTGAAGGATCACCCTCACTCTTGGAACATGGTGCTATAGGGTACCAAAGGTACTAACTTTTACATCTTTCTCCCTGATAAGTGCCAAGAAATTTGTTCTCATGGTGGTCAAGCCAAAGGAATCTAAAAGGGTCAATGTTGTAACCATGACTACACAAATAACACAACATCAAAAGTAAATAGATACCAAGCTAAATAAGTTCATGGCATTTCATCCATAGAATAATGGTTAGATAGAAATGGTGAACAATTGGGCCTGATACAACTCTACAAAACATAGCTCCACAAAGCACAGTCCATTCCAAGTATGCATCAAGAATCAAATCAAAACATAACTACCACACTTGATGAAAAATCTTGATGTAATGGGGACCATTACTTCTCAAGTATGGAGAAATGATCTGAGCAACATTTTAGTTGATAATTTAGGTAATGGATCTACCCTAATTGGTGGTAGAATTTTTGAGAGCCATAACTCTTACACCATAGCTCTGTTTGACTCCCTGTTTGAACTATTGGAAATCTAAGAATGAGGGGAACACTGTGAGATGGCATAAAGATTCACTTGGTAGGTTTTGACCCCCAAAATTCAAATAGAAGTGCCCCAAATTTTAATTTTAGTAGTGTAGTCTAAAAATAGTAAGTTTCTAAAAATAGTAATTCCTCAAATTTTGTATTGTTGTAAATCATGGAATTTGAACCATTTAATCTCCCTTGAGATTGGTGACCTTCCACATCCTCCTCCTAACTTAAAAATGTGTATAAATGAAGACGTAACCTGAAAAAGAAATTATACATCTCTTCTCAAATATAAGCATATGTTTGGGTCTACAAATTTGATTAATAAAACATCTCTTCTTAGAGATAGCATTATTTCAATTGTGTCATTCTTGTTTCTTGAATTATCTTTTAACCAAAGATTCTAAGTTTTGGATCAATGTAGGCAACATGTCTACACCATGGGTATGGATACATGTTCAGTGAATCTTACACAATCTAATCCCCCCCCCCTCACTTTCTATAAATTGCTCAAATTATAATGGAGTATAGGGTTTGAAGAGAAAATTTTCTCTACAAGGACCTCTACAGAGTTTTGACTACTGAAACTTCATAGATAGGGTCACACAAACTTGGTGAACAAAACCTAGAAATCTTAGATCCTCAAGACAATAATGACATAGGTGGACTATAGTGTTGATGCCACTTGTATCCACTTTCAATGCTCCTATCCAGTCATAAAATAAAAGTTAGATTTTGGTTTGTAATAGTGTCTTAGTCCTGCATAGTGAATATCAGATCTTGTCTTAGTCATATCAGCCAATTTTTAGCTAAGTCTTATTTTATAATTTTTATTACTATTTTTAGAAAGGGAAAAATTGTAATCTAATTTATAAAAATTAGTAACTTAATTATCAAATATTTATTTACTAATTTTACTAATTACACCATTTAACTAAATTAGGAATAATAAACCAATATTCCCAAAAAGGTTAAATCATTTGGTGAAGCCGATGTAAATTAAACATGCAACCTTCTAATTTTTCCTATATTTTTACTTGCATGATAAAATAAAAAATTAGCATTAATTTTTAAAATTTTATAGTAATTTTAAATAATTTTCTTTTAATTTCCTACTAATTTTTCCTATATTTTTCTATTTTTTTACCTACATAATAAAATAAAAAATTAGCATTAAATTTTAAAATTTCGTAGCAACTTTAAAACAATTTTCTTTCAAAACCTAGTTGCCTATACTAGGTTCCAATATTTTCTCAGTAATTTTCCATTAAATTTTTGATTTTTTACTAGCATATTAAAATCAATAATTCACTTCAAATTTTAAATTTCAATAGTAATTTTCAAAAACATTTATTCTTCAAAAACCCTAGTTGCATCTTCTACATCTATTTAAATCACAAATTTTCCAATATTTATTTGATTTTGTTTACTTGAATATCGAACTCAAAAATTTACTTTAAATTTCAAAATTTCATAGTAAATCTCAAAATAATTATTTTTCAAAACCCTAGTTGAATATACTAGGTCCCATTGCTTCTTGAGGTCTCACCTTACATGTTTATAAGCTTCGTATCCTTTTTATACATATTCCAATTCTTTGTTTAGATTATATTCATTTAATATTTTCTACTATTATCCAAGTTATTTTCCTTATGCCACCTAAGTCCCTTGTATCTCTTCCTTTGAGATGAAGTGTAAGACTTAGTGGAAATTCTCTTGAATTCACTTAGATTCTTGCAACTCAACCATATAGCATGAATAAACAACCAACTCAAGTTCTTGTTATAGATTCTACACATCTAGATTACACCAATTTCAATGAGGAAAATTTTGATAAAGAGCACTAAGAAAATAACAATGATGATACAAACATTGATGTTCATGATCTACCACATTAGAATCTTGATCATCTTACACCCATGTTAATAATGAAGTTATCCTTAATAAAGATTTTATAATACAAAATTTTCAAGAAATGATCTTGGACCAACCCTGAGATCTTAATCTTATTCTACAATCTATCATGGAAATAAAAAATGATAAACAAGTTGAGTCTTCCATTCCTTTAGATCAACTAGTTACACATGACATTATGAGGGTAACTATGTCTCAACAACCCCCTATAGTAGCCCAACCTACCTCTATGCCACTAGATATAGCTAGTACATCTTTGTTTCCTAATGTGGTAGCCCTTGTGTAAGAGACAAAATCTCTTTAATCTAAGGTGCTAAATCTTGAGCAAGGTGCCTCTAGACCTATGCAGGTTTTGGATTATTTTGCTTTAATGCATATAATTTTATCACATCACATTACTTATACAACCTTACCATAAGGTTTTATCTAACCCAAGCTTAATCTAATGATGGCAAGGGTGATCCATAGACACATTTGAGATATTTTTACACATCATGCTTGGACTATGTACCAAATGACTAGCTACTTACCAAGATATTTTCATGAATCCTAATGGATTATGCTTTACAATGGTTCCATAGTCTATCAAATTAGTCGATTAGTGCATTAAATCCTTTAACTAACATGTTCTTATCTCATTTCAGCATTTATATTGGTGATAAGGTTTCATATGCTCAAGTTTCACAATATAAACAAAGGTCAAATGAACATCTCATAAATTATGTTCTTCGATATAAGACTATTTTGGCTAAGATTACTAGCCCTATGGCCAATCAAGAGTTACAAGGTCTCTTCAATCAGAGTCTTCTACCAGCTTTACATGAATCAATTACATTTAAAATATTCTCTTTCTTCACTAAATTATGTCACACACTAAAGGAAAAAGAAGTCAAGTTAATTTCAATGGGAAAACTTAAGTACACAAGTATCTCAAACATAACAAATAAGAGTAACAAAAAAGTCCCATATAAAGTCAAGGTCAATGATAATAAGAGTTAGAATCAACTGATAGTTAATGCAGCTTTCAATCACCCTCAACATGTGGTTTTATCATCACCTCCTTGGTGTACCTTTACCAATCTACCAGTTTCTCTAGCAAGAGTTTTACAATAGCTATTGGAATGTAACATCATATCTCTCCCTCCTATTTGAGAAGTTTACCCAACAAAGCCTCTTCTATGGGGATATGATCAGCATGCATTTTCTGAGTTTCATAGGGCATCAGGCCATATAACAAATAGATTCATCAATTTGAGATACTAGATATAGGATTTGATAGATAGCAATAATATTGATCTTAGCACTTCAGTTGAGCCTCCTCAAGCAAAGAAAACATAAGATAAATATTTGAAAATATTTTTAGATCCATTTTTTTAGCATTCTATACAAGAGGCAAGGGACACATCAGGGGTTCACCATGCATATCATACACATACACCACTAGATACATATAGGGTACCTTTAATTGAGACACTTCCTTTAAGTAACATGATTAGTGTATATAATTCTTGAGTTCTAACTAGACCTCCTATCTCCTTCTTAGAGCAAGATATAGTCAAGGATGATTCAGATTACCATATACTCTTTATCAAAGCTTACATTCATAATCATCTTATTCATAGTGTTTTCATAGACAATGGATAAAGTGTGAACATGTGCACTATGACATTATTGCAGCATTTGGGATATTTTGAGCAAGATATTACTTTGATGAACATAGTTATCAGTGGATTTAGTGGGCACATAAAGAGTTCATTGGGTAATATTGTACTTCCTCTATAGGTTGGTTCAACACATGTGGCCACACCATTTACTATAGCTCTTAGTGCAGGAGTTTTTGATATGCTACTTGGTTGACCATGGATTCAGATACTTTGAGTAGTACCTTCTGCAATCTATAAATACATGAAATTCATTCATGATAATGAGGTTTTTATAGTTGTTGGAGTTCTATATGAGTTACCACTCCCCACTTTAGAGCCATCTTCTACTTTATAGTCACCAATTTGAGTTCAACCTCTAGTTCTAATTTCTCCACCAATTATAGTCCGTCCTCTAGTTCTAATTCAGAAATAGTTGAGGAATCCATATCTAACATAAATATTTTATAAACCTCCATAGATTTAGGATTCTAAATATCTTCTAGCTATAGTGTTCACACCCAGGGTAGTATCATTGAGATCTCATGCATCTACTCATAGAGCACATGTTCAAAGAGCTTCTCATACTATTAGATGGGTCCCTAAGATCCTGACAATTACATCCACTTTTAAAATTTATAGGGGGATCCCACACATAGTTTCTACTTCATATATTTTAGAGCATTTATAGTATATACTATAGACACCTAAAACTGGCCACCAATAACCTCAAACCAAGCTTTTGACCAATTTATATCAAAATGCACAATTTATCCTATAAACTCTAAAACACACTAAATGATGTGAACATTTTATATTCAAGTGCAAATTTTGGCTAGGGTATCACTAAACGGGGTAATGCATTTTATGGGCTAGCTAATTTTGATCAGATCATTTTGAATCAAAATGCTAATTTTGCCCCTGGGTGCTCTAGATTGCTCTTTTATACCAAATTTATTGTATGAGATATGTGCCTTTGTTATTTTGTGTTGGAAACATTGTAAATGGGATAAAGGTTCTAATTTATCTAACATCAACTTCCAATTCTAATCTAGTCAAATTTGGAGCTAATAATATGACATTTTGACCAATTTAATTAATTTGTGCAATTACCATGATTTGCATCAAAGTTGACTAATCATGTTTAAGGTCAATTAAACCAAATTAATATCTTAAGTTAATTTTCCATGGAACTTGTTGAAAATATCTTTATTGGAAAATGATTGTGAATAAATACATCATCAGGTGTCATCATTTCTTGGGGTGACATCCACAAACTATAAATGCATAAAAATATTAGGATTAAGCCACCTTATGCCTCATTAAGACCCTCCCATGCCTAATTAATTCCTCTAATACCTATAAAATTCCCCTCTATCCCAAATATTTATGTGGGATATTTATGGAATTTAGTTACATAATTGGATTTATTCATGGCTACACATCTCAATTTTGAGATGGACGGTCATGGTTAATTGTAAACCATTTTGGAAATATATAAATAAAAGAACCATGAACATGATATTTATGCTTGGATAGTGAAAATTTATAGTTCTTAAATAATTTAAAAATCATTTCATTTTATTATTATAATGCCAAATTGTTGAGCCAAGCTAAGCCAAAGCTAAAGGTGCCAAGAGGAGATGAAGGTAGCCACACTCCATTGAAGAAGATATCTTGAAGCACAAGCTAAGAAAACCAAAGAAGGATATTTTTAGATTAATAAAATTCATATTTTACATAATTTCATTCCTAGTGGGACTATCTTCATGAGTGTGAAACTGACGAATTTCTTTGTATTCATAGTTTTAATTCTTTTTTTGTTGTTTTTTCTTTGCTAGAGTAAAAATGGACCATAAAGAATTAATAAATTTTACTTACTTTATTTTTTTTAATAATTTTTAGGGGTATATATAAATATTTTATTGATATTATATAAAAATTTCAAAAAAAATATCTTTATATTTTAGAAGTTATGACTTTTTTTAGTAACTGTCACTTTCTATTTTTTATTTTTCTGGTAAAAATGGTATAACAGAGTTAATAAATTTTTTTGTATTGAATTTTTAGACATAAAAGTTTTAATAGACTTTCAACCTAGAATTATTGACAACCTATAAATTTTTTGTGTCAAACTAATCTATATTTTAAAAGTTATGTTAAATATATTGACTGCATATTTTTATGTTTTATGTGTAGGTTTTTATGTGTTATGTGTTATGTTTTATTTTTAACCTTCTAATTTGTTATTTTCAGGTGTTCATATGTTTAATATTACTATTTTTATTATGTTTTATTTTTCTAATTCTTTCATTTCAATTTTTTTTTAGTTTTTTTCTAACCAAATCTAATCTAACACGTTTGCTTCCTTGAGGTTTTGCCTTCAAGTTGACAAATTTTGCCCTTAAAGGTTACTTGCCTGATTTTATAAATATGCTTCAAGGCTAAACAAAGTTCTAAATTTTTTATTTTAGTATATACCTAAAAAAGTGCCAAAACAAACTTAAATTAGTCTTTTCACACTTCACTTGGATGTCTAAAATGAATTAGAATCCTTCATTTTGGTGTTTAAAGAAAATCTCTAGGGTGCTTTATTGGTTAAGTTTTGTGATTATCTTTCAAAGTTCACAAATTAAGACCAAGGGGTCAAAATAATATCATTGTAATTTTTATTTGGTGTTTAAAATTGAAGTTATTTGTCAAATTATGTATTCAATAGTTACTTAAATAGAATTTATTTAGCAAAAAGAAAGACGTTGTGTGTATGTTCTCCCATCCATCCCCTTTAGGAAACTTTTGGGATCAAAAGTGTCATATTTATTGAAAAGTTCCTTAGACAAAGGCATGAAATAGAAGTTTTTAAGGATCTGTTCAAGGAATTGCATGGCTCACTTAGTCATTTATTACATTGCATCTTAGTTTGTGAGGGGGACTTCATTACCTCCCACAGGTTTTATAGGGAATATTTGACCTAGGGTTTCATCTCCTAGCATAGACTTTGTCACTCCCAATAGGATTAGATATTTTAGTGTTTAAATAACTTTCTAGTGTTGGGATTAAGCAGATATCACACTACACTGAGCAAGTGATGAATGTAGTGGTTGAAAAAAGGGAAAGACCTTTTTACAACAAGCCAAGTGCCAAAGACACCTAATTAAAGTGTTCTTATTTTTCATCATGGTTTGAAATTTATTTTTCAATTAATCCATCTAGAAACTTTCAAAAACTTATAGTTTTTAGCAAAACCCCCCTTGTCGTAGAAGTATTGTTGGTGCAAGGTACAACTCAAAGTCCATGCCATAGTATTGTAATTTGAGAGAAGGGGGGTGTAAAAACCATACTATATAATACACATTTAATTTTGGATGAACACTTAAAATCATCTCAAATGATGTATATAGATGGATTCCAATAATACCATGCAACCTTGTCAATTTAGGACCTAGAGCGATTAATTAATTGGTTTTGTCCTAGATTAATTTATCTTTTTTGAAGCCAAAACCTTAGTGTTAACAAAATGACATAAACCAAACAAATGGTCCCAAAATTTCTTTGAGAAAGGAGGAATTATGCTACCCACATAAATCATTACTTTTGCCTTGTTTAAAATTATCATAAACTTTGAGTCATATCATCTACATTGGCACAGTTATACTACCCAATTGAGTCTAGAAATTTTAATAAAGTTTGTTAAAGTCCTTCATTTATAATTCAAATTCAAATTTTAACCTTTATAAGTTTTAAGGGTTGATATTTCAAGTGGGTTTGCCATTTACACATTAAACTTGTTTTAACTTAGGTTCAAATTTCCATTTGAATTGAAGACTATTTAAGACTCATAATCATTATCACCACTTGGTAGAATTAAATCATCTTGTGAAAATTATTGAACTTTAAGTCTATGAGTGAACTTTTATTATCCCATTTGGCCTTGAGTATATTTGATGCAAACCTATTTGCCATAGAAAAATTGTCAAAACTTTGAGAGTGTGTGTATCATTTGCAAAGGTTAGTGTTACACTGATAAATTTGTGAAACATCTTTACCTTCGAGTTTCTGAAGCAAAAATTTTATTACATATTTTTAGTAGTTTAACATTGTTATGCTACTCAGAGTATTTCAAACATTGTCTCATAGAAATTTTTGCACAGAGTCCAAGTTTTTCCAAAATTGTCCAAACTAAATCCAAGTGTACCTTGTGAATTTTTGTCTAGTACAGTTATGCCATTCACTTTTGTCTATCTTATTTATCAAAAGGAATCAAGTTTTATGCCATTATTTGAGAAAAAAATAGCCTATCTTAGAAGAGCCTTTTGTTTCATACCTTATACCTATTTGATCAAGTTTATATCCAAGAGGCAAATGCTTAGTTTTTGTTAAAAAGTGTTTTAAATCCATTAGATTAAAATATCATCTACTTCAAAGTCTAGCTATTGACACTGTTTAGCCAAGAGTCCTAACACATACTTTATTTGAGATTAGATTTTGATGTTGCATTTGGCCAAAAGACCTATAAAATTTTATTTTCTTAGATTAGAATGATTTGAAACACTTTGATCTTAAAGCATAGATTTTTTATTTTAGGTATATTTAATTGATCTTTTTTTAATATGATGTGTAACATTAGACACTTAATGTTAGCTTATTTCATAAAAAAATCTTTGCATAAAGCCTTTTCATCATTTTGATTAAATCTAAACCAATTTCAAATCATCTTTCTTTATACATTATATTTTTTAGAGTTTGTATAACTGCTTGTAGTAGCACATTCACTATGGATTCCAACATGTTTTCTTACACTTTTAGTGGACTCCTATATAGTCTAGGGATTAGTTGTGTGGCCACATAAGAATAAATGGTGTAATACCCCTATATAGTTAATGTTGTTTATGATACAAATCTTTATATCCCTTATAACACTCAAATAGGGTCACAAAACCAAGAACCATTGGATAACTATTTGTTTAATACACCACCATATTCAGAATAAGATCAAGAACAAATCGTACAATACCTAGCTATGGTAATTGTAGTTGAGGAACCTTTTCCCCAACAACTATACTCTATTGATGCACCTTCCATATATGATCTTTATTTTTTTGAGATTCATTTATTGGAAAATAAAGATGAGATTTTGGTTAGGGCCATAGAGTAGGGGCTAGGTTTTTGGTAGACTTCCCCCATGAGAATTTACCAAATCTAATAAGATTGCCTCATAACATATTGTACATTCAATAGGATTCTTCTATAAAATCTTTATCTCTAGTCCAAATAAAGTATCACGACCATAGTATGCTTTTCAAAGGTAAGGATCCCATGGAGGATCACTTTGTATAGATGCAGACAACATACCAAACCTAATTTAACCTAGCATGTAATTTTAACCAAATAACCATGTCAAGTAGGTATCTCATAGATATAGTCCTCTCAACGAGAGTGTTAATAGAGTTGATTGGTCAAGACAATCAGGGTGTAGACCCATTCATGTAGAATACTTTAATTGATATATTATTTCATATGCCAACCATCGAAGAAGTATCTTTTGATTCTATATAGAATAATGGCTAAAACATAATGGATAATGTGTAAACAATATCCCATCCAAACCAAAGTGGTGTTAATATGAAAATAACTAACCAAAAAAGTGTGCCTTTAGTTAATATCATAAGTGGTTCTCAAAATTAGGGAGTAGGAGTTTCTACATCCCAATCTCAACCAGCTACTTCTAATCCTCAACTAGCTACTTCTTCAAGCATATAACCAACATGATTAGGTAGCTAGCCAATAACCAATGTAATGCCTCAACAACAAAATATGATGAATCCTACTTCCCAACAAGTGATGAGTGGTATTCCATAACAATAGGCATAATCTAGTGTACCAACATAATAGAGGTTGAATATGTTACCACCTCTATAGGGGGAAACTAATGTTCTACCATGTAAGGTAGTAGTAAACATACCTTTTTAGTCATAGGTTAGTGTGCCAATTCAAAACCAAGTGATGTCTAACCAAAAATGTATAAATATTGGTCAGTGATAGGTGCCAAATCTTCAACATGCATTCACTTTCCAATATGGATTCATGCAACAAAGAGGTTCTAATATTTCTCAAGTACATATTAGGAAACAATCGTCTTTTGTTCAAAGTGTGCCACTCATTTAGAAATGGGGTCTTGGTTCACAAGTTCCCACTCAATGGAAAAGCTTGATTAGTCAACATCATGTCCCTTTTCAACCACAATAGGCATAATATGGTTATATCCCTTCATCCCAATCATAAAATCCTCAACATCAAACCTTTATAACCAACCCTAACTAGAATATTTCACTGCAAAACATGTAATTCCAACAATCAAACCCTAATCTATGTATGCATATTCCTAGTCCATTTCCCAACCAATCCATCATATCCCAACATATTTCTCCATTATACCCCAGTCTAAGTGCTCCACTCATGACTACCCAGCCATCTACTTAGGCCAATATTCCCACAAGTTTTTTAGAGCAAGAATTACAATAGATGAAGGATGCAATCACTACCATCCAAACTAGGAAATAGGGTAAAAAGTTTAAGTTAGATGATGTGTGTTATTATCATTTTAACATGAATACTTACAGATTCCATTTCCTCTAGGATATAAGACCCCAAATTTTGATAAATACAAGGTGAAAGGTGACCCCAAAGCCCATTTAATGGAATTCTTTATCGCATGCTAGTCAGTGACATATATTTTGTTGTTGTTTCCAAGGAGCTTAGGTGGATAAGCCTTGGAATGGTTTTTAAATTTGCCTAAGAATTTAGTAATATATTTTTATGACCTTTTAAATAAATTTGTGTAGCACTTTTCCTACAATCTCAAACATGATATTTCATTGGTTGACTTGATGCAAGCAAAGAAAAAAATTGGTGAGAGTTTTGTGAGTTATCTACAATGATGTAGAACCATTGTAAGCTAATTCACCCATAATTTACTTGATAAATAATTAGCCACTATGTTTACTAAAAATATGCATAGTGAGATAGTTTATCATCTGGAACTATAATGTACACATACTTTCAAAGAGATCATTGATAAAAGTTTATTGATTGAGTGAGCCATTATTAATAAAAGAATCATCAAGCTCACTTTAACTAATTAGAATTAGGTTACCAATCAGGGAAATGATCAAAATCAGAATCAATTCCAAATTTAAGCATCATAACTAGCATAGACTAATAGCCAAGATTGACCAAAGTAACTCAACCATAATAAGAATGTTATGGAAAATGGACTAACCAAGTCACACCATGTCCAAATGGTGAAAACACCATCTGCTCAACTTGAGCCACAGTTTCAACTTACTCCTACCCAATAAACTCTTTATCCAACACACCAAGCACAACAACCTAGGCCCACACAACAAATGCAACCACCTTTGCCATTAAAAGTCCCTCCTCTAAGGAGAACAATACCTACTCATGATGTTTTTAGTGACCTTAGAGAACCTATTGAATCTATGTTTTGTAAACTCATTATCACTAATTTGATTAGTTGGCCTATACCAAAACATTATCCATAAGGCATTCCTTATCCTAATTAATACCATGAAAATGTATTCTATGAATATCATCAGGTCAACGGGCATAATTTATGAAGATGTGTACAAATCAAGAATTTGATTGAGATTATGTTAGAGAATGGGGAGATCACATAGGATGGTGTAGATTCTACCTCTAATCAAACTCTTGGTATTTATCAAAACCCCTTTGCCCAATATAACAACCAATAATAATAATAGAAACAATAACACCAGCTATTTTAACAATAAAATCAAAGGTTGAACTAACAAAACTAGCAAAACCAACAATATAATCAATAACACTAGAATAATGGACAAAACCAAGGTTAGAATGGTAATAAGCAACAAAGCTTCCATGAATTTTCACATGAATAAAATAAAGTTGTAGGCCATATTATAGGAGGTAGCATTAATACCATCTCCATTAATCCTAGACCAAATTCTAATCAGATGAGACCATTACTAACCATATCAAACCAATCCAATCATTTTGGCAATCCTTCTTTGACTTATGACTATACACAAGTGAACAAATAAATAGGGATTCTCAGTTTTAGACCTTATATTGCTAACTCAACCTTGACCCATGACCACACATAAGTACACTAGCAATCAAGACTTATCCTATCTATTCCCACACCATCACCATCATTTTTTAGTAATCATGGTCTTGCATTTAATCCTAATAGTGTAATCATAACTAAAAAGTCAAATATTACCCTCCCAGGCTCATAACCATCAACCACTTCACCCATTATCCAACCAACCATTTAGCCTCAGAACACACCATTCAACATTGTCCAAGATAAGAAGTTTGATATTGTGTAAAAATTACAAAGTATGCTTGAACAAATATCTATTTTATATTTCTTGCATATGTCAATAATCCATAAAAAACATTTAAATGAATTTTTGAGCTAATCCACTATTTCAAGTGACACATCCCTTGATAAATTCCAAGCTTTGGTTGGACACATGCTCCAACCCAATAAGTCACTTTCAACCAAAGCAATATGTCATCCCTTGGCTCATTATATAATAACCCATTATATATAGAAGTTTGTATAAAATGACACAAATTGAAGTGTGTCCATATAGATAATGGATTATGTCTAAACATAGTGTCTCTTAAGATCATTAAACTTCTTAGGTACATAATGTCAGATCTTTAGGTAGAGATAATAACCTTTAAAGTCTATGATAATGAGGAACAGGAATAATAAGGAACCATCTATTTGCCAGTTATCCTTGGGCCTTTGACCCATGATACACTTTGCCATGTGCTCGATCTCGATTTATCATATAATATGATTTTGGGAAGACATTGATTACATGAAATTTGTGTAGTCCCATTTACATTGCATAATGTATCATGTTCTCCCATTTAGGAATGGAAGTTTGTATACCAGGTGATTACATCCATATGAGAACTATAAGCACCTAGAGGCTGAGTTCAAGAGTTATAACTATCACTTTCGCATGAATCCAGTGGATAAGAAGGATAAGGGAAATTCAATACTCCTTGATCCATCAAAGGACAACTACATTTATCCTAATACCCTTAATTCATTTTCCCACATGCCACCTCCTAAAGTATCCAATCATTTTACTATCTCACCTAATGTCCTAGGGAAGTATGTGACCCATGATACCTTTCATATTAAAAACCTTCCAAAAAATCCAAAGTCCTTCAAAAGACCTAAATCTAACCCACTTCATTAAAATGGAAACAAAAGAGCAAGGGTAAAGCACCTGTCATATTTGTACTAACATCTAACCTAGACCCAGGTCCTTTCAAAGGAGATGAATCATGACTCTACAATGACAACCAAGTTGATTTTTATAATAATGCAAAGTATCTTATTCCTAAAAGGGTCATGAAGAACCAAGACTATGAAGGTAGAGGCCTCATACCTAATCAATATGGAACACTTGAGCTAATATACATGACCAAATACAAAATACACTATGGACTTGGATTTAAACTACTTGGGGGTGACTCTATATACCTTACTTATGTTCCATCACCATAGACTAGTAAGGAAGATGCCAATAGTGAAGCAGTGTTTGATCATAGCCTTTTTAATGACCTAGCTAAAACCAACATGTTTAACCCTCATTCCATTTGAACCCTTACCCCATTCATTCATCAAAACCCACTAGCATTATATTATCCCCAATTAATAGACCAAGGCCAACAAGAGGCTAACATACTAATTGATGCATTTCAAAATGATGAGGCTTTCTATGATTTTCTAGGCCTTAGAGACAATGTTATATTGGGGGACCATAAATTAGGGTTCTCAATCAATTTGGATCCTACAACATATTTTGGAGAGTAGGTGAACACCCTTAGCCAAAAGAAAATAATTAAAACATTGAGGTCCCAAAGTGAAAATGTCTTTTAGGTAATTTTTGACCAGGGTAAAAGTAAATAAAAATGCCAATCTAGTCATGAAAACCTATTCCATGCACCATTAGATGGGGGTGTTCAACCTTATTCAACCATAGCTCAGGAGACCACCAATGACAAACTTGTCTATGAGTCTAAGTTTAGTTTTTAAGAATAAAAATCTTTTGATCGAATCATTCAGGATTTTCCAACATTTTTTATTACATGGCCAAACGTTCCATTGGGGATTCTGATTCATCATGACCAGGGGAGATTAAACAACTAGTCCTAATAGAAGACTATAATATTTCCAACTAGTTTAAATCTTTTCCCACTATTCTTAAAGATGGTTCAACCCTTGTAGTGGAAGATATGACAGAGGTTAACATCATGTTCTTAGATGACTCAAATTGGATCAAGCTAGGTGCTTCCCTTACTGAGAAAGAGTGTGAAGTCCTTACAACCCTTTTGAGGTAGTTTATAGATATTTTTCCATGGGCATATTCTAACATTCCAAGTTTAGACCCAACATTGTTTATACACAACCTTGTGGTCAATCCTGGTGCCAAGCGAGTAAAACAAAAGTTACATAAGATGCACCCTTGCATTGTTGTATTGGTAAAGAAAGAGTTAGAAAAAATCTTAGAATCAAGATGTATTCGATCCATTGAATACTCAGAGTGGATATCCAATATTGTACTAGTTAGTAAAAAGCTAGAAGGAATCATAATTTATATTGATTTCTATGATATAAACAAAGCTTACCCTAAGGATGAATTTACATTGCAAAACATTGACATGATCATCAAATCTATAGTGGGTTATGAAATTATTTCATTAATGGATGGCTTTTTAGGATACAACTAATTAAAGATAACACCAAAAGACTAATATAAAATAACATTCACCACTCTATGGGGAACATCCTATTACCAGGTTGTGCCATTTGGTCTTAATAATGCAAGGGCCACCTACCAAATATCCATGGCCATCATATTTCATGATCTAATACATTATATTATTGAAGACTATGTTAATGACATTCTTGGAAAATCAAAGACCTGGGCCAATCACCCAGTAGTTCTACACAAAATATATGAAAGACTACATGAGTACATAGTTAGAATTAATTCTAAGAAGTGTGTCTTTAGAGTCACCTTAGGTAAATTTTTAGACTTCATTCTGTCTCTTCAAAGCATTGAAGTTGATTTGGCTAAATTCTAATCTATAACAAATATGAAACCACTGATTACTTTAAAGTATCTCCATAGTTTATAGGGCAAGATATAATCTATTTGATGCTTCATATCTCAATTGGCTAATAAATGCTATCCTTTTACCCATATTTTGAATAAAGGACTCATATTTCACTAGGATGAGCACTACCAGATAGCTTTTTAGTAGTTCAATTTTTTTCTAGCAAATCCACCTATTTTGTTGCCTCTTATACTAAGAAAGCCATTCTTGTTGTATCTATCACCTACTAATAATACCCTGCAGGCACTTTTGGATGAACATAATGATAATGGGAAAGAGCATATTATGTACTATTTAATTTATACAATGGTTGCATATGAATATAATTATATGCCCATAGAAAAATCTTATTTAGCCATGGTCTTTATAGCTCAAAAACTGCACCATTACATGTTAAATAATAAGACCATGGTTATTTCAAAAGCAGATCCACTCTAGTATCTACTATCTAAAATATATTTACAAGGACACATGGCTAAATGGATCATGCTTTGAAGTGAGTTTGACATTAAATATGTCAATCAAAAATCCATTAAGGGGCAAGTTCTTGTAGATCAACTTACTGAAACACCCCTTACTGATACAAAACCACTCACATTCTAATTTTTTGATGAATCCATAATGACTGTCATGGACATAACTCTTGAGGATAAACACTAGAAGCTATATTTTGATGGATCATTCACAACACATGGATTATGAGTAGGCCTTTTATTTATTATACCATAGGGGGATCTAATCCCTAAATCATTTAGGATCTATTTTTGTTGTACCAACAACATGGCCAAATATGAAGCACTTGTTGCATGGCTTTACTAAGTGGTACAATAGAATGTATCTCATCTAAAGATTTATGGTGATTCTCATTTAATCATCAATTAGGTTACAAACCATTTTTAGACCAAAGATGACAATTTGGTTCTATTTAAGGCCATGGTTGACATTGTCAAACAACAAATTACCAACATTTAGTTTGAGCATATACCAAGGGAAAGTGATAGAATTGTAAATACTATAGCTACTATTCAATCTCTAATTTGATAACTAGACATAGCTAAAGAATATCTATTCCTTGTCAAGAACTTTTTAGCACTAGCTCATGAACCTTCACCCATCGTGATGATTTGTGATATTGTTGGTCCTAGTTCTATCTAGTACTCAGACCTTTAAAACTAACTTCATGACCAATTTTTACCACCTGACCTATCCTAAAAACAAACCAAAGCCTTCATCTTCCAAACCACTCATTATACCTTATTTGGATCAACCCTTTACCATTGTAGTTTTGATGGAACTCTAATTTGTTGTTAACTTTGGCAAAATCTACACTAGCATTATGGGAAGTTCAAAAAGGTGTATGTGGATCCCACACTAGTGGGGTCATCTTGTCCAAAAATATCTTACATACTAGTTATTATTGGCTCATGATGGATGTAGATGCAACTACATATGTAAATAAGTGCAATAAATGTCAACAGCATGCCAATTTGATTCATGCCCCAATCAAGACTCTAAAACCAATTTTGACACCATGGAGATTTGCTACATGGGGCCTTGACCTAATTGGGAAGATCAATACCACCTCATCTAATGTCCATAAACATATCCTTACTACCACCGAATATTTCACTAAGTGGTTTAAAGCTATACCCCTCACTTATATGATTGCAAAGCAAATTTCCAAGTTCATCTTCAACCATCTCATTTGTTGTTATGGTATCCCCTTTAAAATTATATCTAATAATGGAGGATCATTCAAGAATAAGGGTGTCAAAAATCTATGTGTTGAATACAACATCACATAACATTTTTCTATGACATATTACCCTCAAGGTAATGGCCAGGCTAAATCATCAAACAAAACTATTGTCAACATTCTCAAAAATATTGTTAATGATATCAGTTATGATTGGCACCTTTAGATATTCTATGCCCTTTGGTCATACCATAGCAGTCACCACACACCCATAGGACCTACTCCATATTTGCTTATTTATGGTATAGAATCCATCCATCCCATTGAAGTTGGGTTTCCATCTCTATGCATCTCTTTTAAGCATGTCTTAGATGATAATGACTATCGAGTAGCTCACCTATAATAACTAGAGTTATTTGATGAAAAACACATAAATGTAGTGATTAATCTCCAAGCATATTAGAGTCAACTTTAAGGCTATTATAATTAGCATGTAAAACATTGAGAATTTGAAGTTGGTGAACTTGTCCTTAAAGAGAACCAAAAACATACCGTGGCAAAAAATAAGCATAAAGGTAGGTTCAAACCTAGTTAGGTTGGTCCTTTCATCATTAAAACAAACTTTAGAATGGGAGCATACAGGCTTACCACGCTAGATGGCCATGAAATTGATGAGATGATGAACATTATCCACCTCAAGTGGTATTATACTTGAATAACTTGGTATATTGTCTATAAGGACTGTTCACATTGTATCATTTTATCACTCTTCTTTGTAATGTACCATTTTACCATCCTATTATCCTATCATCCTATCAACCTATCACTTTTTCCTATCACTTTCATATCACATGTCTATTTTACCATACATTTCCCTATCAACTGAGTTTATTTTTCCATCCCTACCTAGCCCTATGACCTTGGTCCCATTCTATTTAGTTCCATCACCATTTTTAATAAGAGTATTCATATTTGGTTTCAATAGTTATTTCAGACATTCCTAATAAAGGTAGTATTTTGGATTAGTAAGATAGAAATTTGGTAGTTACATCATTCATTTATTGTTTCATTCTCTCTCATTGTCTTGATCCTAATTATAACTACCTATGGGAAAAATAGTCTTAGTGACCTATACCATTTTATCCTAGTTATAATTGCATATGGACAAACTAGGGGCAACACTTGTTTATTTTGCCTTGACACACCAACTAGCCATTATCCATGTTGTACTATGCCTTTATCCCAACTATTCCTATTTTTTTTGAATTGGTTATTATACTAGTCAGATTCCTCTATTATAATGTAGAACTACAGTGACTTGAGGTCTTACTCTGGGACTATGTAGGCAACACTCGATACTTGTTGAGGTCAGCTCAGTCAACCTAATCTATGCACTCATCATTTTTTGAGAAACTTAAACCACACTATCACCTTTTTATGAGCAACCTAAGCCATGCTCTCACCATTTTGTGAGCAACCTATGTAACATTCTCACCATTTTATGAGCTTGAACCATTTAATGTCTCATCATTCTCGATCAAGTTGAGATACTTTAAAATTTATAAAAACATTTGTAAAATTTCTTAGAAAAGACCAAAAACATTGACCATTTATTTTCCTTAAGGATTCTAGGAACCCTTACTAAGTCATAAGTAAATCACTTATCACTTAGTTTCTCCATCCTTTTTACCCTTTTTTCTCACACACTTGCCATTTTCCAAGACCATTCCTATTCTTCTATCTCATCCATCATGTTTGTTTTCATCAGCTATAATTTTCTTCTCATTTCTTGGGAGAACTATATTTAGCCTAAAGTTTTTGTTGGCTATTACTTCCATGGAACTATGTAGGAAATGCCCACTTTCTTAGTGCATATGGAGATAGCTCAATGAACCCCTTCCTTTTCTTCTATTTCCCTTGTCATGTTTGTTTGAAAAATTGTCACCTATTTCAGGGGAAAAATTCATTGTGTTGTTTCTAATAACATTAGGACTAACTATAATTTATTTCTTTGTTTATTTATTTATTTGGTTATTATTTGTGTGCCTTTTTATTTACTTTTAGCACAATTGCCTTAATTTGGTCTATGTGTGTTCATTTGGTGATTCCTTGTGCATTTATACCTGAATCCATCCATATTCATATGTTTAATTTATCATCATATTTTTTATCATTGGTGAATTATTTTCTATTTAGTATTGAATCTCAGGAGTCAGTCTGTATGCATATTTTAGATTAGTCCTCATGGTGTTATATCATGATGCTCACTGTTACGTGCTATAACAAAAATTATTTTCAAGAAGTCTACTTAGAAAGGTCTATATCAACATATCCTCATCACCATCATCCCAATCATATCTCAAATAGATTAATTAACCATGAAATAATTTTAACCTTTATTAGTTTAAATGAGCATCTCCTTACTAGCAGGTTAATCCAATTCATCATTACCCTCTGTGTTAATTTACCATCATCATCAACCAATATATCATGTTTTCCATAATCTAGGTCCAATGATTATAACCACTTATGGGTAAATCATTGTACACCATCCCACCTACATTTTTCAATGATTATAACCACCTTTGGGAAAATCATTGTGTTCTCACCAAATTTTCTTTATTTTGACCAAATAGGGACATGTTATCTTGTTTGTCTATCCTAACTAGGGCAACTATATCTTCTCAATGATTATAACCTCCTTTAGGAAAATCATTATGTTATCATACCATATTTCCATGATTGGGGTATAAAGTTTATAATCACCTTTGGGAAAACCATTTTACACCATCCCACTTGTATTCTCAATGATTTTGATTACTTTTTCAATATCATTATGTTTTCACCCCATCATCTTCCTTTCTTTCGTCCCCTCATTTTGCTTCTTTATTTTTGAGGGATCATTTGATGACCTACTTTTGTTAACCATTCCCTTAAAGGGGAATTATACAGTTAGTTATTCATCATCACAGTTGTAGGCACACAAGACCTTTTCATTCCTTAAGAAGATGTAATTATGCTTATATCTTGTAATGTCTTCCCAAACAAGGGCAAACTATAGACACCTAAAATTGGCCACAAATAAACTCCAACCAATATTTTGACCAATTTATATCAAAATACACAATTTGGCCTAAAAACACTAAAAGACACTAAATGATGTAAACCTATTATATTCAAATGCCAAATTTGGCTAGAGTGTCACTAAATTGGTCATTGCATTTTATGGGCCAGCTAAATTTGATCAGATCATTTCAAGTCAAAATTTCCAATTTCACATTGGGTGCTTTGGATTGCTCTTTTCTACCAAATTTCTTGTACAACGCATTTGCCTTTGTTATTTTGTGTTGGAAACATCCTAAATGGGATAACGGTTATAATGCATCTAACATAAACTTCCAATTATAATCTAGTCAAATTTTGTGCTAATAATATTACATTTTGACCAAAATGATTAATTTGTGCATCAATTGCCAAGATTTGCATCAAAGTTGACTAATCATGTTTAATCATAATTAAACCAAATTAAGATATTTAGTTAATTTTACATGGAACTGGTTGAAAATATCTTTATTGGAAAATGATTTTGAATATCTACATCATCAAGTGACATCATTTTTTGGGGTGGCATCCACAAGCCATAAATGCATAAAAATATCAAGATTAAGCTACCCCATACCTCATAAAGACCCTCCCATGCCTCATCAATTCCTCTAATGCCTCATAAATGCACGTATATCCCAAATATTTATGGGGGATATCTATGGAATTTAATTACATAATTAGATTTATTCATGGCCAAACATCTCAATCTTGAGATGGACAATCATGGTTGATCTTAAACCATTTTGGAAATTTATAAATATAAGATCCATAAACATGAATTTTAATAGTGGATAGTATAAATTTATAATTCTTAAATAATTCTAAAATGATTTATTTTTAGTGTTATAATTCCAAACTATTGATCCAAGCCAAACAAATGACAAACGTGCCAAGAGGAGATGAAGGTAGCCACACTCTATTGAAGAAGATATCTTGAAGCACAAGCCAAGCAAGCCAAAGAAGGATCCTTTTGGAACAATAAAGGATTTGGTAATAAATTTGTATTTTGTGTTCATATTTCTTATTTATTTCCATTTTTAGTTCTGCTTTCAAATGGTTTTTCCTCAATAAGCTCCCCCTAGTGACTAGGCCTAGAGATGTTATGCTAGTTAGCAAGTTTATTTTATTTTGATTTCATTTTGGAACTAACAAAATACTACCACCTCTCTTGAGTCAAATTCATACTCTACATATACATATTTTAGAGCCACTATCTTAGCATTCTTATCATGCTTCACAATCACATATAATTCCTCTCCTTGATACAAGACACCATGATAGGGAGTCTTCCATGAGACTCATTGGTTAGTATCATTTATTCTCAATCTTACTTGTAAATAATTTCTTTTTGCTTACTTGTATATAGTTTCTTATTGCAAATTCTTGTACATAGTCTTCTTGTGATTGATTGGACGTATCTCACAAAATCTCAAAAATACAAAAACAATATAACATTTCAAAATCCAAAAAAACATTCAAATATTTCAAAACACCAAAAATATTTTGATTATATGCATTATCCAAGATTTACATTTCTACTACTATGCTAGACTCACATTTGATATTCTATGCTATTATTTGTCGATTTATCTACATTACCATGCTTCACTTGATCTTCTTTGAGTGTGTGTAGTGACATCTAGATCCTTGATTGCTTCACTCTACCCATTGAGGGGGCATCCTACTTCTACATCGAGACACACATCGATATAAATACCCACTAAGGGAATCTTCTACATGACTACACCATCCAAGTTATGTCATTTCTACACCATACACTCTATTGATCTTGTTGAGGTATATTATTTGATAGCTTAGATAGATTACTATATCAACATATCACTAGTATATAACACTTGTGTATTTCTTAGCATATACCTAGTCTTGTACTAAACATGTCTTGCATACTCTCCCACTTACTTTGATTCATTAGATGCGGTTATATTTTTAGTTATTACATGCTTTATTTTTTTTGCTTTGCATATCTAGATATGATTACATTTATTAGTTTTTTATTGTCTCTTGTATGTGATTTAGGACATTTTCTAATGCCCTTTACTTCTATTCATGTGTGTACCTTAGGACATTTACCAATGTCCTTTATCTATACTCTTCCATGTGATTTTGGTCCTCTTACTAATCTTTTCTTATTTTAATTATATGTGTATGCAACATTTGAACATGCCTTGTGTTCTTAATTTCTAGTTTGAGTGACATGTGCCCATGTCCCTTATTCACTTGGCCCCTTGACCACTCTTATATGTTTCTTGATTTTTTCCTTGTGTGCTTATTGCTTATTTTCTTCTCATTATTTGCAATTCCATGATCCACATCACACATTATCTTATTTTCTTGGATGTCATGATGAACATCATGCTCTATCACGCCATAACAAATAACAACTCATAACTAAACAACTAATAACTAACACTTCCAATTCCAATTCAGTACATTGCACATGCTATTACATTATTATATCTAACTAGGCATACCTCTATTGATATAATAATCTCTCAATAAAAAACATACTATAGCTTGAGATATATTATTGATTATCATCGTTATGTCATATATCTTTGTAACATAACACACTTCTAGGGCTCTTTATTTTGAGAGAAGTCATTATATTATCTTCATTCCTACCCTCAAAAGAGGGGGCAATAAATAAAGGTCTTTTTCATAGAGATCAGAGCTTCTAATGGTAAAAAAATAACATTTCAAAACACCCAGAACAACAACTAGACATCAAACTAGTTAGAATAGACCAAATAGATAGTGAAAATATCATAATAGTAATCAGATTTAGCCCAAGATAATAATGTCAAGATTGGACTACAATTTTGGTACCACTACTATCCATTTTTATCACTCCTATCCAAATAGTATAAAAATCAAACTTTCTAAAAGTAGGCAAAAAAGTAGGTTCAATTATAGTTTTGCACAGTTAGACCAATTCAGAATCAGTAGTTTTTAGTAGATTTTTACTTAGAGAATCTAGATATATGGGGCATTATGAATGACATCATGGCTCTCACTTTTGATTTTAGATAAAATAGTTGGTATAACTTCTAAATCAAAATCAATGTTTTAGACACTAGTGATTAGGGGCAATATGCATGGTACATTTGTTTTCTTTTCCTTCTAAGTTCATCATTACCTAGGCATTCTCAGTAGTTGCATGCCTTATTCCATATATAGGTGGTTGGAATCATTTTGGAGTGTATTTTAGACAAGCCTAACTTCTACATTTTAGAGTGGATTTTATATAATCCTAGTGCACTAGTTTTAGAGTGTCTTTTATACAAGCCTAATCTCTATCTTTCATAGTGGCCAAGAGTGGCCTAGTTTATAACATATAATCAACTATTCACACCAACATTGTTAGATCATAGTACATCCATGGGATTTAGGAGCCATGTCATATAACATACATTTTATACTGATATCATTTCATAGCTTCATTTTATGGGGCAATGATGGAGCTAAAAGATTAGATAGCCTTTGTATTCTTGAGCCACCTATTTAGAGGGATTAAACACACACTCCAAACATCAATTAGCACATACATAATCACCAAACATCACTTAGTGGGTGAAAATGGAGCCAAAGGGCCAACCTTTACATTATTGAGCCACTCTCAAGGAATTGATCACTTAGCTCCTTTCATTATATTAATCTTGGTTCAACACACATCCAACATCACTCAACATCACAATAGGTTTTATATTGGTCTACGTACCTAGTGAGGTGTAGTTGTTCCTCTCTTCCTTTCTCTCTTATCCATATTTGTACATTCTTATTTTAGATATATTGTATCTAATAATAACTAATCTACTCTTTGTTTTTGCTTATAGATTCATACTTCATAACATGTTCTCTCTATACATACCCAACATCACACATCTTCATGAGCTTCACCCTTACAGGTAAGTTTAGGTATGCTTTCTATTTTTCCTTTATCTTAATATTTCACTTTGATGCATCACTAAAATAGGGGGGGGTGTAAATGTAATCATATAAAATACAAAAATTGATAACTTGAGTATGGCTAATGGCACCCAACACTTAGGTCCCTCTTGTTTGCTCTCATGACCCTCATAGGCATCTTTTCACTGATTCCTATTCATCTATAACCTTTGAAACTTGATCCCAGATAAGCTAAACCCCTTTTTTAATGACTAATCCATCCCTCTATGTCCCATCAACTTAGGACAATAGTGCCACACTTGGACTATAACATCAGTGCCACTCCTATCTAGTTTCAACACTCCTATCTATTGTTGAACTAACACAAGTATATTTAAATCATGACCAATAGATACCTATAAAATCCCATTCAAAGATCATTTAGAAAGGGTTGTCAAACATCACTAAGAAAAAAAGAATACAAATAGGACTACTGAGGCAATCTTCCCTATTTTATACATATAGCCAACTTATACAATTTCAAGATTATTAAAATTCTTATACCAGTCCCTAGCCACCTCAAGTACATCTAGTTTTAGCATTTTTCATATTTATACACTCTATTGCACAAATCTCATCAAGTGGGAGAACTACATATAGCTTGATCCCTTTCTAGAGTATTGGTATGTAGGAAGCATGCCCACATAAGGGGTATGGATACACATTCAGTGAATATTACACACACTAAGCCCCCCTATTTCTCAAAATTAGTCAAGGCATAATGGAGTATAGGGTTTGAAGAGAAAATATTCTCTATAGGGAGCTCTAAAAAGTTTTAGCTACCAAAAATTCATAGACAGGGTCACATAGACCTAGTGAACAAAACCTAGAAAGCTCTGATCTTTAGGATAATAGTGGCATAGGCGTAATAAAGCATTAATTCCAATCCCATCCACTTTTTATTCTCCTATCCAATCATAAAATTAAATTTAGATTCTATTTTGTGGTAGTCTCCCAATCTTGTACAGTGAATATCAGACCCTATCTTAGTCATATCAGTCAGTTTCCAACTAAGTCTTCTTTTCTAATTTTTATTACTATTTTAAAAAAGGTCAAAATTACAATCTAATTTACATAAATTAGTTTCTTAATTATCACATATTTATTTACTAATTTTACTACTCAGACCCTTTAACTAAATTAGGAATAATACACCAATATTCTCAAAAAGGTTAAATCATATAATATGTTATTTTTTATTGAATAATGATTTAAATTTAGAACTTGTGTTTAAATAAGTTTCATTGGGATGATAACCAAATCTAGGGGAGGAAGATTTCACATCTGGGATTTATCTCTAAGATGAATCAAATTTTGATCCATGGATTTTTATATTTTTAGTTGATTAACTACTACTTGATTAAGATGTATTTCATATGTTGGTTAAGGGACAATTATATGATGCTTGATTTACATGATTTATTTACTATGAGATTAGCTATACTTTTATAGTATGTACATTATGATCATGTTTTTTAGTTTATACAATAATATTTTATGGATAGATTTATGTTTTGGGCTAAATAACTTCATTATTGTGAGGTGGATGTAGGACAAATCCATCCCTCAAAGGGTGATGGAGGGAGGGAATCATTAGAGAGGATGGTATATATGGTGGTGCAGGGGGATGACAGAGATAAAAATTAGAAACCAATGCACACACCATAATATATAAACATGTTTTACGATTATTATTTGAGCTATATAGTTTTAGTATGTTTTGATTTTGTGTTATATATGCTAGATGTGATCATATTGCTATTCTATGATCATGTTATTTTTATTGTGTGAATTCACTAATCTAGTTGTATACTCATTAATAGCTATTGATGTTATTGCTTAGTTGTTTGAATGAATATGTACTTATCTTATTTTGACTTACCATTGTATTGAACATAACTAAATGTTTATATAAACTATGCTATATTTAGACTCATAACTGTAAGTATTAGATGTATTTTAATACTTTGCTCGATCAAGTTATTAAATGGCTATCATATGTAGAAGTTTGTTATTGTTATAATGATTACATATCTAAGTCAATATAGGCAGTTTCCTTATTAAATGATTAAAGGAATATTATTTATGTTTAACTTAGTTTTGACTAAGGTTTTAATATTCTCATTATATTAAATAATGATAAAACTAGGTAAATTCATAGTACTAATCAATGAGTTTATAACTTATTAGGAAGGTTTCTGATTTATTGCATTAACTTTAGAAAATATAATGTTGTTTGACTTGTTAATATTATCAATGGTATTTTAAATATAAATATGATATATCAACCTTGTCATATGTAATAATATTGTTTATTGTATATATCATTTATTCAACATTACATGGAACGGTAATGTTTGATGACTTTTATAAAGTTGAATGCATATATGTTTATCAAGGTCACTGATCTGCATATGTTGAAGGATTATATAATGATTATTTTATTTTTTAATAATAGAACAATCAAGATTATTAGGGTTTCTAATCTATTTTGACTCGAGTTAATAATCATTTTAACAAAACCATTATCTGATTATAGAAGTAGTCTATATGAGAAAATGGTGTCCAACTATTTGTTCAGTTGAGTTGTCCATACATGCATTATTTTAGTCATTAGTCTATTGAGGAATTAAGATAAATTTATGTGGAAAGTAAGGGAATGGAGGAGAATAAAAGAAAGGTGTTAGACTCTTGTGAGGGCATGAAATATGTGGGCATAGTAGGTAGAAGTAGAAAAAGTATATTTAAGCTAAAAATTGAATACAAATTCAACTTCTTTGGAATTATAATCATCTTTTATAGGTTGGTGATGAACTTTAAATTTCTATTAGATACTTTGATGGATTTTAGAATTAAAATTATAAAAGGGGTTACTAGTTTCAATTGATTTTTAAATTATAAAAATTATGGGATGAATGTAGGGCCTTGTGGATGGCTCGACCATCCATAAAACCCTACATCCAATCAAGAGTAAATCTAAGTGGAGAGGATAAAACTATATGATTCTCACCATGATTATGTTAGAACCATGAAATCTATGTGTTAATACCTATTTCAAATTTGTAAACTGTATGAATTCATTGTATGGTTATTTCATTTAATGGGTATTTATAAGTAGACTAGGTAGGGTCTTGAAATTAGTATTAGATGTCAAACTAGTTTAAGGATATAAGCATTACTACTCAAACATATATATAATTATGCATTTACTATGAGGGATTCGAATTTGTATATACCTAACTTATAATTTGGGTAAGGATGTTATAGGGTTTTGTAATAATGTTGACTCTATATATATATTCAAAGGTTAAGGTTTCTTGAATAAATTTTGTGTGTATTGATTTTAAATAGATTTATGAATTATGTGTTATGGGATATATACTCAATCTCTATTATTAAATATTGTAGCATACATAATTTAATATATATGGAATTGGGTTTAATTCTTTCCACTCCATAAACATAAAAAAGTCTAAAACCTATTAATGATCCCTATTGTAGATAATTATTTGGGTAGAAGTATATATATTTGGTTGTATATTTAGATTAATGCATAGGTATATATAAAATTCATATTGTAAAGAGTCTTATTTTCAATTTGAGGTAAACTATATAAATGATAAGGCTAATTTTATTAGTGGAATGATTATCTTGTTTTGTCCATATATTATATACAATCAGATTGGTTTTAAAATTATGAGTGATACCCTCACACATATTAAAATAGGGTTGAGTATGAAATTATATAGTATATGGTATGAAGGATATAGATGTGGTTAAGGATTGAGCTATATTGTCATAGAATTATCAATATTTTGACATAGTGATCCGAGTATATAATATTTGATCATTACATATGCAATAAATTTTAATAGGATTATGATTTGATTGCTCTGTGTATTTTGAAATAATAAAATTTGGCAAAACATTGATTGGCTAAGTTTGAATTGGTAATCATGTTTATATTGTGATTTTTTTAGTCAATATAGTTAAATTAAGAATTATCTAGCATATTAAAGGTTTAAGATAATTTATTTTGGTTTGAATGTATACTAAAATTATATGAGATACTCTAAGATCATGGATAGTGGATTGTCTACTTAGAGTATAATGTACACATTATCAGATTACTGACTATATAGAAATTTATATGAGAGTTTAAAAATAGATCATATATACATGGTATAAACATATGATTTGTCAGTAGTGTTATAAATATAAGAATGAATATACCATATATAGATGTACTTAACTTATTGTATGTTAGTAAACATTATTATATAACAAGGTAATATGGGTGATTTGTTATGTATTTAATGTTTAGTTAAAGAATTAAAATAAATATTTAAATTATTTAAATACAAATATTATTAAGTTTTTTATATGATTGGCTTATTATTATTTTGTGGAATATGAACAAATAAATACGCTGTGATTAAAGTTTTGTTTCATGGGTGAAATAACATTTCAAGTACATTTTGATATTGAGTAACTTATCATCTAGATATAATTCTTACTCAGATGGTATGTATATATTGATGTCTATTTATGATTTTGTTTATTATTATTGAATAAATAATATGATTATTAGAGTCATTACCAGATGATATTAGATTCATTGCATTACATTTGATGGATCAAATGTATGTATTTGATATTTCTATTCTTAGCATATTTTATATCTGCTAATAGGGAATATTTTGATTGAATCTATTAGTTTTTATATTATTATATAATTAACCAAATCTCACATTTATGATACTAAATAAATAGTGGAAGGATTCTACTAGCTTAATTAGTTCCATCAATGTAAGATGAGATGTAATTCGATTGAGTGGTGTGTATGAAATTGATTGATCCTAGAGATCATTAACTATTTAAAAACTTTGACTAAAGTAATGTTTATAGTTAAACATTATCATTTCATGTGTTTGATATAGTTTACATGTTTGTGATATATCATGTTATAATGAATTTATTTATGGTACACACCATGTATTAGTTCTCTTACAAAACACATGCTCTACTTTATCATTCTAGATTCCCATACCATCATTATATACCTATCCCTAAAGGGAGGGCCAACATTTATTTATTGGGATATAGTGTAGAGGATTGATGGTCTATGATTGGTGTGGAAAATCATTTGAATGATGTTCTCCTTCCCCACAATAGTACTATACTAGAGACTACACTTAACATTACATATATATACTTGAGTTCATGGAAAACTCATGAACCATGGAGCTATGTGTCATTGTATTATTATTTATTGAGACTCTATTATTACTAAAACTATACTATTTATTTATTAGTAATTATATAACAGTGGCTATAATGTTGTACCATCTATGAATAAAATTGTAGTATTACTTTAATGAAATAAATGCAAACTTTTTCATGAATTATTATGGATTATCTATAAAACTTATGGGGTTAACTAATATAATACATTTAGTTAAATATCACTTAATTAGATTTCTCATGATGAAATATGTTGGATGAATATGTCTAACTAAATTAAAAATAAATAATTTGTTTTGGTAAAACCCTATGGGGTTGGTACATTGTGGTATAAGAGCTGAGTCTCAAAATCTATGAAATAATGTGTCTACTAATGTAAAATTATTATCCTATTAAGAAGGAAGAATAATGGTGGATGCTAGACTAGGAGGTGAGGGTACTTTGAATACAAATACCCCTATTGATCCAAATCAGTTCATCATTAAGAAAGCTATGAATTTGGATTAGATCCTAACAACCATGCAAGATATTAGAGACTGAATCATATCCCTATAATAGGAAGTGTGTATCCATGAAGAGGTGAATGCTCACGAGGAATTTGAAAAGCATCCTTTAAATCACGAACATCCTCAAGATTAGAGGCATGAGAAAGTACCATAAGATGTGAGATCTTGAGTAGTTACAAAGTTATCATGACATATGAAAAGGTAGATACACCCAAATTAAATGGAACTATATTGGGAGATAGAGCTCAAGTGTGGCTAACAAAAATGGAGAAATATTTTGAGATTCATAATTACTTTGAAGTCATGAAAGTAATCTAGGGAGAATATCAAATTTTTGATGAAGTAATAAAGTGGTGGGAAAATAATAAGCTCAAGATGAACCTAGAATCTATCAGCATAACTTGGGAATAATTTGTGATACTGTTCATGTCATGATGGATTCCAATGCTATACTTCGATCAGAAGCTTACAAATTTTCAAAATCTTGAGTAAAAAGACCTATTGAGGAATGAATACTGGTAAAAATTCACCAAGATCCTTAAGTATGTACCTTAGTATCAATAAAATAAGAGGTTAGATATTATAAAATTGATCATGAGATTAAAACCCCAAATTAGTGGTGAAGTAGATGTGCATGGGCCATCTATCATAGATCATGTTTTTAAGAAGGTAGTCAAGCAAGAAGATAAACTAAAATATATTATCTACGTTAAAGATAATATTAATAAGTTTGGAATTTATAACCCAAATTTAAAAAATAAGTATTGGAAGCATAGGAGTAGAGACTCTAAGAGTCAACTCAAGAATTAGAACACCAATTTTAGAAATGGTTTAGGGAATAGGAAACCTAGTGATGGTTTCAAGGGAGGTGTCAAAGGAAACCAATATTCTAATAAGAAAGGACCATCTGAAAGTTACTCCATTTGTGGAGGTGACCATTATGCTCAAGAATGTCCTTAGGACAAGTTGAAGAACAAGGGTTCTAGTTCTTACTAGGTTACTTTTCAATAGTCGATTCATGCAATTTTTGACAATCATCAAGATGAGTATAAAACTTTTCTCATAGAACTATTATGTATTTTGTCTGATCATACAATTTTTACTTTTATTGACATGGGAGATAAATAATGTTAAATTTATCCTAGAATGCTTAGTAAATTGTCTATAAAAGATGGAGTTATGGAAAATGAATAGTTGGTACAATATGGGAATGAGTCAAAGGTCAAAGTTGACAAGTGTTTATTCAAAGTTAAGATGAGGTTGCCTAAATTCACTATAGTAGTGGATCTTTATGTTGTGCCATTAGGCTTATATGATTTGATCCTAGGAGTTAATTAACTTGTGAAGCATAAAACTAAGGTTGACTAATATCTAAAGAAGGTTGAGTTTTAAGATGATTTTGGAAATTAGACACAACTTCAAGGTGAGAAAAGGGAGTTAAAGCTAAGACAGATTTATGCAATTCAACTCAAGAAACCTCAAAAGAAGTGATGCCATAAATTTATCATTAAGATAAATGATATGGAGAAATATAAGGAACCATCCATCAAAGATTTTATTTTTTTAAGGATCTTTTAAGGCATTTTTCCAGAGGAATTACCTAGATTACTACCTAAGCATGAACTTGATTTTTTGATTGATATCATACCTAGATCGAAACTATAGTCTAAATCACCATACAAAGTGAAAATCACCAAATTGGTTAAGTTAAATTATCAACTTTAGGAGTTGTTGTTGAAATGACTAATTTAACCAAGTGTGTCACCATAGGGTGCACCTGTTGTCTTTGTCAAGAATAAGTATGATACTCTTAGCCTATGTATAGATTATAAGATGTTGAACAAGGAAATGATCAAGAACATATATCCATTACCATGAATTGATGATCTCTTTGATCAAATGTGAGGGGAAATAGTATTTTTGAATATTGATCTTAGAGTAGGGTATCATCAACTAAGAATTTGTGATGAAGATATTCTAAAAATGGCGTTCAAAACTTGAAATGGGCACTACAAGTTCACAGTGTTACCATTTAGGTTGACAAATTCTCCTGTAGTATTTATGAATCTTATGAATAGTGTTTTGAGAGAAAATATAGATCATTTTGATATGGTTTTTATATATGACATCCTCATTTATTCCAAGGATGAGGAAGAGCATATGCAACATCTAGAACTAGTTTTATAGCATTTGTGAAAGCATAGATTATATGACAAGTTGTCCAAGTCTCTATTTTTACAAAATAAAAATAAGTATTTGGGACATATTATTTCCATGGATGGTATTTCAATGGATGCATAAAAGATAAGAGTCATAATGGAGTGGCCAATGATAAATAATATGCATGAGGTAAGTATCTTCATGGGATTAATGAGTTATTATAAAAACATCATTCTAAATTTATCTAAGATAGATAATCCAATTACCTGTCTTTAGTGGAAGAATTCATGTTTTATTTGGTTAGAAAAATGTGAGATATCCTTTTAAGAGTAAAAAGGTGGCTTACTTTAGCACCAGTGCTAAGATTTCTCGATCTTAAATGTCAATTATCAGTGATCATGGATACATCTAGGGATGGAATTGGAGGAGTTCTTATGTAAGATGGCTTAGTTATAGCTTATGAGTCTAAGAAACTAAAGCCATATGAGGTGAATTATGCCCCTCATGACATAGTACTTGTGGTCATTATGTATGCCTTGTAAGTTTAGAGGCATTATCTATTGAGGAAACTATTTGAGCTCAAAACTGATAACTTAGGACTCAAGTACATCTTCACCCAACCAAACCTAAATGCTCATTAAAGTTGATGGTTAGAGTTCTTATCTGATTATGATTTTGATATTAATTATATAAAATATAAAGAGAATAGAGTTGTTGATATTGTAAGCTATAGAAGGTACATAACATTTATGGTTACTATCAGGAGTAATTTTTGATAAAAAGTAATCAAATTCCCACGAAGAGATAAATTCTATGAATGGGTCAAGAGAGAATTATATGAGAATGCTCATAATCCTAGGTATAAAGGATTAAAGACAGAGAGTGGTGGTCTTTCAAGGTACAATGGTAAGATGTATGTACCTAATAAATAGAATTTGAGGATCTTGATGATAAAGGAACTACATGATGCCCCATATTTAGGACATCCAGACATAACCAAGCTCATGTCTGAGCTAAGACCACTCTATTTCTATAAAGGGATCAAAATAGATTCAATAAATTTTGTTTCTTATTGTTTGGGATGTTAGCGTGTGAATGTTAAATGTGTGCATCTAGCTGGATTGTTATATTCATATGTTATATTAGAGTAAAAGTGGTAGGTGATTAGTATGGATTTTGTCCAAGGATTATCCTTATCATGGAATTGACATGATATGATCTTGGTTATAGTTGACAAACTAACTAAGGTATCCCACTTCATATCAAGCAACTTGATATATGATGCACCTATGATTGTAAATAGATTCTTGAAAGATGTCTATCGATTGCATGAATTTCCAAAAAAATCATTTTAGATTGAGATTTGAGGATGACTTCTAGATTTTGGTTCTCTTAATTCAGCTCTAGGTATATAGTTGAATTTAACACTACTTATCACCTAGAAAGTGATGGAGAAATAAATTTAGTTAACTAGGTTTTAGATGATCTCCTTCATATGTATTTAATGGATTAACAATAAAAATGGGAGTAATTTCCATTGGTTGAGTTGTTTACAATAACTCATAACAATTAGTGTTGATGATGGATCCATTTGAGGCATTATATGGAAGGAGGTGTAAAACACCCATCATTTGGGACAAGCTAGAGGATATGGTAGTTTTTGGACCTAAGATGATTTTTAAAATATAATATAAATTTAGGACAATTAAGTAGAGGTTGGTTGAGGTCAACAATAGATAGAAAAGTTATGATGATCTAAAGAGAATAACAAGACAATTTTCTATAGTTGATAAAGTGTTTCTATAGTTTAAGCCTAAAAAAAAGCTTAATTAATTTCAATAAGTTAGGGAAACTTTCACTGAGATATGTGGGACCCTTCAAGGTTTTGGAAGTAGTTAATCATGTAGTGTATAGGCTTGCATTGTCACTAGCTCTAGATATTTTGCATAATCTCTTCCATGTGTCTTATCTTAAAGAGTATGTTCCTTATCCTTCATATGTGTTATATTGGAATGGTTTGAAGGAGCCAATTAGAATAATTGATACTCATAAACTCAATGTATGTAATAGAGAAGTGTTAGAATGCAAGGTCTAGTGGGACAAATATTATGAAGATAATTCCACTTGGAAGGAATATGATGAGTTTTTAAGGATATTTACACATTTTTATTCTTAATTAGATACTTCATATTATGTAATTTTATACTGAATAATGTTTTAAATTCAGATCTTGTGTTTGAATAAGTATCATCGAGATGATGAGAAGCCTTAGGGGGAAGGATGTCACATCCCAATTTATCTCTAGGTTAAATAACATTTTGATCCATGAATTTTTATGATTTTTATTTGATTAATTACTATTTTATTAAGCTGTATTTCATGTGTTGGTTATGGGACAATTATGTGATACTTGATTTACATGATTTATTTTCGATGAGATTCATTTTACTTTTATATTTTGTACATTATGATTATGTTTGTTAGTTTATACAATAATATTTTATGGATATATTTATGTTTCGAGATAAATACATTCATTATTGTGAGGTGGATACAAGATAGATCTATCCCTTAGAGTGTAATGGAGGGAGGGAATAATCAGAGAGGATGGTGTAGATGGAGGCATTGGGGGATGATAGAGAGGAAAACTTAAAAACAACACACACCCCATAAAATATTAACATGTTTTATGATTATTGTTTGAGTTAGACAGTTGTAGTATGTTTTTTTTTTCTATTATATATGTCTATTGTGATCATGTTTCTATTTTAAGGTCCTATTGTTTTGATTGTGTGATTTAATTAATCTAGTTATGTACTACATTAATAGTTGTTTGAATGAATATGTACATATATTTTTGTAACTTACTATTTTATTGAACATTTCTAAATGTTTTTATACACTATGCTTTATTTGGATTCATAACTATGGGTATTAGATGAATTTTAATACTTTGCTTGATCAAGTTATTAAATGACTATCTTACGCAAAATATTTTTATTGTTATAATGATTACATATCCCAATAAATATAGGTAATTTCATTATAAAATGATTAAAAACATCATTATGTTTAACTTAGTGTTGACTAAGGTTTTGATATGCTCATTATATTAAATAATGATATGACTAGGTGAAGTCATAGTATCAATTCATGAGTTTATAACTTATTGGGAAGGTTTATGATTTATTGCATTAACTTTATAAAATATAAGGTTGTTTAACTTATTAATATTATCAATGTTATTTTAAATAGAAATATGATTTATTGAACTTGTCATATATAATAATATTGTTTATTGGATTTGTCATTTAGTTGACATTGCATGGAATGGTAATGTTTGATGAATTTTATAAATTTAATTACATGGATGTTTATCAAGGTCAATGAGCATTCATATGTTGAAGGATTATATAATGATTATTTTTTTGTTAATAATTGAACAATCGAGATTATTAGGGTTTCTAATCTATTTTGACTCAAGTTAATAATCATTTTAACAAAACCATTTTGTGATTTTGGAAGGAATCTACATGAGAAAATGGCGGTGGACTATTTTTTTAGTTGAGTTTTTCATGTATTATTTTAGTCATTATTCTACTGATGAATTAGGAAAAAATTATGTGGCAAGTAAGGGTATGAAGGAGAATAAAAGAAAGGTGTTAGAGGCCTATGAGGGTATGACATATGTGGGCATAATAGGGAGAAGTAGGGTAAGGGCATTCAAACTAATAAGTGAATATAAATTAAACTTTCTTATCATTATAATCATATTTTATAGGTTGGTGATGTACTTTAAATTCATATTTGATAATTTGATGGATTTCAAAAATGAAATGGCAAAAAGGTTTACTAGTTTCAATTGATATTGAAATTATAAAAATTATGAGTTGAATGTAGGGCCATGTGGATGGCTTGGCCATCCACAAAACCCTACATCCAACTGAGAGTAACCCTAAGTGGAATGGCTAGAACTATATGATTTTCACCATTCTTATGTTAAAACCATGAAATATTTATGTTAATACCTATTTTAAAATTGTAAACCATATGAATTCATTGTATGATTATCTCATTTAATGGGTATTTATAACTAGACTAGGTAGGGTCTTGGACACAGTATTAGATGTCAAAATAGTTTTGGGATATAAGCATTACTACTCAAACATAGATAGAATTTTGTATTGAATATGAGGGATTTAGCTATATATATACCTAGCTTGGAATTTAGGAAAGGGAATTACAGGTTTATATATAAATTCTGACTATATAGGAAAATGTATATACACAGGTATATATATGTATACTATACTCAAGAATGTGTGTGTGTGTGTGTGTGTGTGTGTCTGTGTGTGTGTATTTTCAAATGTTAAGGATTTTTGAATAAATTCTATATGTATTGGTTTTGAACAAATCTATGAATTATGTGATATGGGATATATACTTAGTCTTTGTTATTAAATCCTATAGCATACATAATTAAATATATTAGTGGAATTATTATTCTATTCTATATGTATATTATATAGACTCAAATTGGTTTTAAAATTATGAGTGAGACCCTCACACAGATTATAATATGGTTGAGTATGCGATTAAATACTATATCATATGAGGCATATATATGTGGTCAAGGACTGAGTTATATTCTCATATAATTCTCAATATTTTGACATAGTCAACTGAGTCTTAATATTTGATCATTATATATGCAATACATTTGAATAGGTCTATGATTTGATTGATTTATGTCTTTTGAAATAACAAAATTTGGTAAATCATTGATTGGCTAAGTTTGAATTAGTAATCATGTTTATACTGTACATTTTTTAGTCTAAACAATTAAATTGAGAATTATCTAGTATACTAAAGGTTTGAGATAATTTATTGTAGCTTGAATTTTTACTGAAAGTATACAAGATACACTAAGATTATAGACCATGGATTGACTATTTATAGTATAACATATACATTATTAGATTAATAATTGTATATAAATTTATATGAGTTTAAAAATATTACATATATACATGATATAAACATATGATTTATCAATATTGTTATAATTCTAAGAATGAATATACCACATATAGATGTAAGCAACTTGTTGTATGCTAGTAAACAATATTATATAGAATTAATATGGGTGATTTTTTATGTATTTAATGTTTATTTGAAGCATTAAAATAAAGTATTTAAATATTTTAAATACGGATCATTTTACATTTGTTATATGATTGGCTTATTGTTGTTTGGTGGAATATGAACAAATAAATAATCTGTGATTAATCTTTTATTTCATAGATGAAATAACATTTCAAGTTACATTTTGATATTGAGTAACATGTAGTCTAGATATATTTTTTACCTGTACATTATGTATTTATTGAGGATTGTTTATGATTATGTTTATTATTTTATAATAAATAAGATGATTATTAGATTCATTGCATTACATTTTATGGACTAAATGTATGTATTTGATATTTACGTACTTAACATATTTTATATCTACTAATAGGTAATATTTTGATTGAATCTATTAGTTTTTATATTCTTATATAATTAACCAAATCTCACATTTATGATAATAAATAAGTAATGAATGTATTTCACTAGCTTATTTAGTGTCATCAATGCAATATGAGGTGTAATCCTATTGAGTGGTGTGTATGAAATTGACTAATCCTAAAGATCATTAAATATTTGAAAAATTTGGCCAAAATAATGTTTATAATTAAACATTGTCATTTCATGTGTTTGGTCTAGTTTACATGTTTATAAAATATAATGTTAGAATGGATTTATTTATGGTACATATAATGTATTAGTTATCTTATAGCACACAAGTTCTAATTTGTCACTCTAGATTCCTACACCATCATTATCTACCAATCCATGAAGGGAGGTCCACTTCATTGTTGGGAGATAGTGCAGGAGATTGATGTTTCATGGTTGGTGTGGAAAAGCACTTAGATGATGCTCTCTCTCCCTGTAGCAGTACTACACTAGAGACTACACTTGAGATTATAGATAGATACTTGAGTTCATGGAGAACTCATGCTCCATGAAGACATGAATCATTGTATTATTATTTATTAAGAATTTATTATTTTTGAAACTATACTATTTATTCATTAGTACTTCTAGAACAGTGGCTATAATGTTGTATCAACCATAACTAAAATTGTATTATTAATTTAATGAAATAATTGGAGTCTTTATTGGTTATTCAACATTTTTCATGAATCATTATATCATTTTCATGGTGATCATTAGATAAATGGATTAGCTATAAATATTATGAGGTTAACTAATACAATACATTTAGTTAAAGCTCACTTAGATTTTTTGTGGTGAAATCTATTAGATGAATATGTGTAACTATTTTTTTTTAAATACTTTATTTTTTAAAAATTAGTGGGATTGTTACAATATATATTTTAATTTGAGATTCTATATATGTTGATCTATATGTATTTTTCATAAATCCCACCAAACCCTTGAAAACTAAAATCAATTAAAAAATACTAAACAAACTACAATGCTAGATCTCACGATAGAAGCTATGGCATTTAGCTACTCGAAAAGATCTAATAACATGTCATAGTGGGCCATAATTAAGTATAATTATGGATAGCATCAAATTCATGAAGCTAAAAATATATGGAGTAGTGAAATTCAATGATATACCACAAAGGAAGAATCTTATCTTTAACAAATGAAAGATTGTATTAGCAACATTCATTCCTTCATTCATTATCCAAAAAGTACATAAAAAGGTACATTATATAGTTATAAGATATACATATCCTCAAATACTCATTAATGTGGGATTATATTCCCTAATGACCTTTATTAATCACCTAAGTGAGACCTAAGCAACCTAAATAGACCATGCAAGTAAATTCACATAGTGGGAAAAAACCTACACCAATAATAAGTCAAATTTGGATCTAAAAATTTTTATTGGATATTTAATTTTAGATGATTTATATATCCATATCATTATTACCATTTATTTTGATCATTTCCTTTGATAATTTTCACATTCAACTACACAATTTTAAGCAAGGGAAATCATTATTTTCATAACCAAATCTCTCCATTCAATGTATTATCCAACCATAGTAAGTTAATATTTTGTTTGGATTCATGTATCTCTTACAATCCCAATTTTTTTACTTTTATTCGATCATCCTTATAGTTATATATTTCCCATAATCATTTATTGAGCAAAGGATCTAACATGATGAAGACCACATCATAAATACTAATCTTACTTTTAGCTTATCTACACCTTGATTAGGTTGGGAGTTTCTATCTTAGATTTATCTATTTTTATTATTAGATTGGAATAGATTAGTTTCATTTATTTTATTAATTAAAATATTTAATATTAAAAATTCAAATTCGATAGGAAAAATAATTATTCTCTCTTCCACCTTTGCATAAAAACATTTGTTAATTTTTTTTTTGTAGATATTCAATATATTCTTTCAGAGTATATAGATTTGATTGTAAACCATAGGTATATATTATAAAACAAATTACAAACTTCCAAATTTAATTATAATCAATTTTCAATTTTTAGTTTGAAAATAAAGTCTTATTCACACACAAACAAACACACTAGCAAGTAGAGTAAACCCTATCCAAATATAGGTAATTAATAGGTGTTTTCCTAATTTTGATTTTATTTTTTTGAATAAATTTTAAATGTTTATTTTATTTTATTAATTCATAAAATAATAATTAAACTATTCAATTTTATGAAAACCAAATCATTGAAACATAATGTGTTTTCATCTAGAAACACCAAAAACTTGTTTTAGCTTGTATATGTAAAATAACTTTTAGATGCTTTGTAAAATTTATGATTAGAATATAGATCTAATTTTGTGTTTAATTTCATGTTATAAAACCTTATTTTTCAAAATAGACTCATTCATCTACAATCTAAAAATACAAAAATAATTTCATTTAGTTTGTGCGTATAAAAACTAGAAATTAACACCTACATTGTTAAGTTAGATTTTATTTTCTAACATTGCATGAATTGAAAAATACCAAAAATAATAGAATTTAATTTAATTTAATTTTATATTTCCTTAAATTAGTTCAAATTTAATTTAATTTTATAAAGTGATTAAATTTCATTTTACTTGCAAAATGTGCACAAGTACAAAAACAATTTCAAACAAAGTTTTGACAAGATAAATGCAAGTAAAATACTTGATCAAACATTAAAAATAGTAATAAACTACCTTATAACACATTCAATACAAACTATATGCTTAAAAATTTACCAATCAATCTTTCTCTATCATTAGATGACACTCACTAAGTGTCTTTATCCTCATAGTGCTAGTTCATTCCCTAGAGTTCCTACCATTATCCCAACAAATGCATTTTAGAGTGATATATATTTTCAGATTATACTTAAGTTATTTTATTTTATCTATATTTCATCTCTTATCTTTATCTAGTTTTATCCCTAGATGAACATCTAGGCCCATAGTCCCATTTGTAGGCCCCATTTGTATTATTCCTTTCCAAATCAATAATCTATGAATCTGAGTCTCCCATCTCATCTTTATTTCATCGTTGAGTCTAGCCTCATATCATTTCATTTTATCAACCCATCATCCATCCTTCACATTAGATGTCTCACCCTAACTTTGGGATTTTGAGTGCATAGTTTAACATGTGTTAATCATGTATATAAAGTTGGTAAACCTAATGTGAAAGGAATATCCTTTTACATATCTATCTTTTATTTCTTCTCTCATTTTTTAATTTTCATTCATATTTTGAGAATATTATAGACTCCCTAAATATTTATACTTAGGACATATTTTATAGAATCATAAACTTTGAAACTTATAAGAGGAGTCTTCACCCTAGTGGAAAAGCCTCCCTTTATAGTTAAAATAACATCACTCTTCCAAAAAATGCGGAAGCCCAATATAAAAATCATCCTTTCAACTCACAAACTAGATCAAGAGTAGTGATCCATGATTTATAAGATGCATCAAAAACCAATAGAAATCATCTTGACTGTAACATGTCCTTCACTATTAGAAATGAGACCAAAATTCAAGCATCTACACCAAAACCTTTCACCCCCAAGCAATCCATACCAAAACCATCCACCAAGAGCAATATTTCACCCAAATCTCTTTCCATCAAACCTACTCCTAAAAGGGATTCCACCTCAATTATCAAACCTAAGACCTCCATGTCTTTGCCACCTTTACCTAAGTCTTACTCAACCATAATGCAGAGGTTATTAGAAGCATCTTTCTTAACCTTGACACCTATCAAACTATTTGACCTATTTATTCTAAAACCCTCCTAGTACAATGACAACTTGGTATTCTTGTACCATATAACCTTGGGGCATGATATAAATAACTATAATGTTTTCCAAGTATTATTACATTAACTATATAATTATGATGACTTATTATCAGATGAGCCTCCCATGAGCCCACTATAAATCCAAGAGACATGAATCAATACCCAACACCTACCTACTCCCCAACTCTCACCTCAGAGTGAAGCAGAACTGAAGCAATCCTCTAGCTTCACTCTTTCCCAAATCTATACCATCCATGTGGTCACATGATCATAGGCTTAACCAAAGGATAAAGGAAAGACAAAGGTGTCCATTCCATGGATATATCCCTTTTCCACCACCTAATCACCCAAACAACACTAAAAACCTTTACCTTCAACCAAACCCAAGGTGTCCATATTGGGTCCCTCTTAATCCAACCCATATAAATCAATCCAATGAGTAGTTTGGAAATAGCTTCACCAAATATCAATGAAGATGAGTGTGTATAAACTAATAAATGCCTCACCCCATCATTTCCAAGTGATGATAGACACTTTGTAATCCATAGAGGTCCAACTAGAAGACCTATAACCTCTAGTATCCTTTGTCGAAACTCTTCAAATTTCCAACCTTGTTACCTTCAAGGATTCAAAAATACCCTCCACCCATCTAGATGATCTAGATCTTTCCCTCTTCATTATCCACACATCAACTAAATCAACATCAATAGGATTATGATTGATGGGGGAGCTAACATCAACATTATCTCCTCTCATGCACACAACCAACTCAAATTACCAAAGAAAATTAATTTAGAAACCTTAGTGTTACTCTAATAATTTAATGATACCATGGCCAAAACTTTAAGAATTGTTGTCCTTCACATTCAACTATGACCTCACACACTTCTTGAGATCTTCTATGTAGTATAAGGTGAGTTCTAGTAAATTTTTTTACTGGGATACCCTTGGATTCATTCCATGGGCTATGTTCTATCTAACCTATATATATGTGTCAAATTTGAACATGAAGGTCAAGTTGTTACCATACAAGCTGACCTGAGTCCTTTTAAAAAATGTAACATGATGTACTGACCCAATGACATTCTCCTTCTTCCATACAACAAGCCTTAATTAACAAAAGATGAAGCCCCATATATTTTTGCCAACTAAGCATCCACCACTTTATCTATCTCTTCCACCCAAATCCCCATAATGGACCCTTTGGAATCAAAATTTAAACGTCTTTCATTTGGGGAATATCACCTTTTGACATTAAACACTTTTCCTACTCCCTAAGAGTAGGGGAATCTTAGCCAACAACCTAGTTATGACCCAAATATTAGAGTTATTATTCCTTTTGGGGCCTCAAATTGTCAAAATAACTTCATTTATGGGGGGCTTGATAAACCCCTTGACACTTCTGCCACCTATTCTTCACCTCGACCATTCACTTCCAGTTTCTCCTATCTAGATAAACCAGAGTTTTCCAAAACATATCTTTATAGGTGTGGTTGGAAAGGATTTGGTCTAGGCCAATATGAAAATGAGCCACATTAATTATTTCCAATCAAGCCCTGAAAACCTTATAAAAAGCATGGCCTTGGTTTCACACCACCTAAAAAGCAAACCAACCCACCTCCCATTACCACCATTGATGAGGAAATCCCATCCTCACCCTCCACTCTACCATAGACAACTAAGGATTTAAATATCATCCCCCTCAATTTTTTTCATCGACATGATCCACTTCAGACCCTTGAATTATCAAAAGGATAGGGAGACCATACCCATTCCTCTAACTCATCTTGAGATGGTAGGAGATGACTCTAATACCATTAATACCGTTTAGTGTCAAGATGACAATTCCATTATCACCTATCTTGGTGCAGAAGATTCTTCTATCCATAAATCTCTTCCTATTGAAACTTTGACCATGTTTAGTGAATCCACCATGGATATCAACTTGGGTATTCTTGATAACCCATGCATTGTCCAAATTGACCAATCACTAAATTCTAAGGACCTTCAAGACTTCCCCTCCTTTCTATAAGATTGAAGCATAGATTTTGCTTGGTATTACAATTAAATACCAGGAATTTCACCCTCCATCACTACCCATAATATAGTCACCAACTAGGATGCCAAGCTAGTTAGGCAAAAACTTTATCGGATGCACCTTCGCATAGCCCTTGTATTCAAAGAAGAACTTCAACATCTCCTATCTGCAAATTTATTTCAACCCATTGATTCTCCCTAATGGGCCTCAAAGGTCATACCTATCATGAAATCCATAGGGAGACTTCTCATTTGTGTGGACTTTTAATACCTTAACCTTTCTTACCCAAAGGATGACTTTCCTTTTCCAAGCATTAACCATCTTGTTGATTTACATCTAACCATGAGATGCTATCTCTTATGGATAGATTTTTAGGTTATAATAAAATTTTAATTACCCTTGAATATCAACACAAATCCACCTTTATCACCTTGTGGGGAACTTTTTACTATAGGGTCATGCCTTTTGGTCTAAATATCACTGGTGCAACCTACTAGTGTGTTATGACCTACATCTTCTATGACCTTATTCACAAAATTGTAGAAGACTATGTCAATGACCTCCTTAGGAAATCCAAATGTCACAAAGATCATTTGGTCATTCTTAAGATTATCTTCAAATGCCTCATCCATTACCATGTCTACCTTAATCCCAAGAAGTGTATCTTTGGGGTCTTATTAGGAAATGTCCTTAGTTTTATCATCTCCTTTCAAGGAATTGAAGTCAACCCTACCAAAATGAAAGAAATCATTGACATGCCTCCTCTAACCCACCTCAAGCAACTCCACATCTTATAGGGAAAGCTCCAATCTATTCATCATTTTATCTATTAGCTTTTTGATCAATGGTAACCTTTTTACCACCTTTTTAAGAAGGTTGTATATTTTAAATGGAAAAAATACTATAAAAAGGCCTTTGATTCACTTACAAAGTACCTTATATCTCCACCAGTCCTCATTCCTCCCAAGGAAGATCAACCTTTTTACCTTTATATTTTTGTCATTGACCGCTCCTTAAGGGTAATGTTGGCTCATTAGGATGAGCAGCATAAGGAACAAGCCATCTACTACATTAGCCATATGTGTTTAGAGTATGAGACTTGGTACACCCATACTGAGAAACTTCACCTCAACTTGGTCTTTGTGGACACAAAACTTCACCATTACCTTCTCAACCACAATACCTATGTCATAACCAATACTGACCCACTCAAGTATACATACTCTGAGCCATACTAAAATCAATGTATGGCTAAGTGGCTCATGATTTTATCTAAGTTTGACCTTGAGTTCCTATAGAAGAAGTCAATAAAAGGGAAAGTCATTACCAACTAGTTGGCTAAAGCACCAATAGTAGACAATTGACCTTCTCCTCTTGAGTTTCCAAATGAGTCCATCACAATTCTCTCAAGCAAACTTCAAATATCAAGTGACCATGTTCTCTGATAGATTAAAGTGAAAACATGGTGGGGGATATAGAATCATCCTTATCCCATTTTACATTAAACTTATTCCTTTATCCTTAAACCTAGATTTTAAATGTACCAATAATATGGCTGAGTATAAATCCCTAGTGATAGGTCTCCAGACTACATTAGCTTTGGGAGTCAAAATGATCAACATTTTTGGTGATTCTCAACTTGTGGCCAATCAAATCAATGTCTATTATCAATCTAAATATGATGTTTTACAATAGTATAAATAAATAGATGATGTACTCTTAGCATCATTTGAACACTACCATATATAAACCACTCCATGATCTATGAATAAGTTTACCAATAGAATGGCTTCTCTCGCTTCCCAGATCTTATCTACACCCTCTAAATCTAATCTATCTATCATTATCCATCAACTTATCAAGATTTATTATATCAAATCAAACTTTTCTACCATATTCAATGTGGAAGAGACTCAACCCAACCTTTGGTACCTAAAAACCTTTGACTATCTCAACCTTACCATCGTCCCTTTCAACCTTTCTAGGAATGCTTGAAAAGAATTTATCTAGAGCACCTCACATTATACCATACTAGGGAGAATTATTTATAAACATGGGTTTGATGCTCTCCTCTTTCGTTACCTATGTAGTCACAAAGCCTCTCATTCTATCAAAAAATACATGATGGGATTTGTAAAGGACACCTTAGTGTTCTAGTAATTTCTAAATGTATCCTTCACCTTGGCTATTATTATCCCACCCTTAATCAAGATTGTTATAATTATGTTAAATGCCAATAACACACCAATTTGTTTCACACACCTAGCCATAGTCTCTAATTATCCAGGGATCTCTAGATCTCCTCATAATGGGGTTTGTATCTTAATGGTTAAAATAACCCCTATTCTTCATAGTGACAATATTCTATCATCACTGCAATAGAATATTTCACCAAATGGGTAGATGTTATCCCTGTCATCTCAACTAAAGATAAAAATATTGTCTATTTTATCAACCATCACATTATCTATCATTTCGTGTTCCTCATAAAATTATCACTGATAAAAGAAAATATTTCAAAAACAAATAAGTCTGACTTTGTGATGCATTTGATATCAATTTTATCTATCATCCATAAGATAATGGATAGGTGGAAGCCTCTAGAAAAATTGTTAACAATATGCTAAATAAAATGGTTAATGCATTTGGTCAGGATTGACATTTACACATCCCATTCACCTTATGAGCATATCGTACTATCATTCAATCCCTTATAGGTGGTATCACTTTCTCTCTAGTTTTTAGAGCCAAGGCCATCTTGCCTTTCAAATTCCAATTTCCCTCTCTTCACATATCCCTTTAGGATATCATTTCTAAATATGATTATCATCAAGAATGTTTAGCCTAACTTGAGCTACTTTATGAATGTCATTTATCCACACTTACCCATATTCGTGTCTATCAATAATGAATCAAGCATGATTATAACAAACACCTTAGAGTGCAAGAATTCAATATCAAAGATCTTGTCTTAAAGGAAAATAAACATGTCACCAATATGAAGAAAATTAAGCAAGGCAAGTTTACTTTAAATTGGATTGGACCTTATATCATAATTCAAAAGTATGGATTAAGAGCTTATTGATTATCCTCTCTTGAAGGGAACTTGAAACCTGAGCCTCTCAATGTTTTTAGTCTACATCCTTTATTTTGTTAAATAGGATCAAACTCACTTTTTGTCTAAATTAAGCTCATCCCTTGTTTTCAATCCACCTTCATCTCCTTATTCTAAGGATAAATAATTAAATTTGAATCATGTGATTATCTATCACAAACTTAGCCTAATATTGAACATGGGTACCATAGCTCTACCCATGGCATGATTCTCACAATAATTTTTTCCCCCTTTATAGGATAGATTCTTATGATCATTATTTCTTAAACCTCCTTTACCCAATCATTAACCATCTTATGCTTTAGTTTTGTCTTTATAAAAGATGAACCTTTAAGCCTATATAAGCAAGTTTATGTCATCACAATAAAAAATCAAAAACAAAATCAAGTGAAAAATAATCAGGAGTCATTTCTATCATTTATAGGCTACTCCATTAAAGGACAACTACCAAAGTATATCAGCATTATTCAATATAAGGTAGATTTATCCCTTGAAGGACATTATAAAAGGCCTTAAACAAATCACAAAAAATTAGACCACTCCCTTGATGGATGGCTGAGTAAAGCATTTTTCAAAGTGGAGCAATTTATTGTAAGTTTCCTACATCAATCAAATTCCCCTATCCCTCTAAAAAATAATAAAATATTGAAAGAGCCATTATCAAAATCAGAAAAGTCAAAAATAAATTAGAAGCTATAATTAGCTCTCATGAGTAGACTTCTTGCATCGATCAATCTACACTTTATATGGCATGGATTTGTTTATATTGGATCTTTGGTAACCTATAAAAGAGGCATGTTAGTCTCACAAGAAGGTTCCATTTTCATCCATATCCCCTTTATACACTCTATAAACAAAGGATTTTGATCTTACTTGACTTTATGTGATCAAAACACCTATTTAACCAACTAATGAACACTAGTGCAAAGAATTTGAAGGACTTATGTTCATAAGTAGATCGTAATTTAGTTTTTTTTGGTCCTTGCCAATGAAGAATCATTATGTCACCTTCTTATTATTTCATATCTAATTATTGATACAATCATTATGATGTTTGTGTTTTGATTTTCCTATCTCTTTCACATTTAATTTTGTAATCCAACTTACTTTATGTTTCTTAAAGATTAAACCACCTTCATCTAAACATGGGCAACTCATTATAAACATTTAAAAACCAATTATGTGGTCCCTTGTTTAAGTGTTTTTAATCATAAGAACATATTTACCATCATAGTTGATCATAACAACATACAATCTTCACAACATTACCTTTTATCACATCATAAGTCAATAAGTCATCACATACAATCTACCTTAATATGTCTACTCAAAATAACATCATAATCATCTCATTCAAATAACCAAAAAACCCAACTAATCATGAAGAATCTATCACCATTTAATCATACATCATCCACATATGTTATCCATCACATTCCTAGCTATGTAAGGTAACAAAGATTCATTAACCCAAAACATCCACATGTGAAAAAAACATCTCATCATAACAAACACCATCATATCATAACATCATGAACATCACATCACCTAATCATACCATCTATCACATTCCTATAACCATGATCCATAAAATATAACCATGTCACAAACATTAGTTACATCATCATAAATGTAATGGTGTCATATCAACATCATAACATCATAAACATAATCATCATGAACATCAGTCTCACTAACCATAGCCTTTATCATGATCATAACACCAAATCTGTAACTATAAATAACAACTTAACATCATATAATAATAACATCACATCATCTAATCACATTTATATCATCGACAATTACATAAACAACATCCATCAATATCAACATCATTATGGACATAAATTAAATAGCCATAAAATCACATCCCTAGCTAGGTGAGTAAACATAAACCATAACATGCTAATCATCATAACATCATATCTTAAATAAACAACATCACATCCATAAAAAAAACCATAAACCATGATCACATATATATATCATGAGCTCATAATCAAAATAATGATCATATATACAATAATGTACATGTATGTCAATAGATATATACATCTCACTACATCATCTCATAGGATAGTATCAAAATCATATAATACATCAAAATACAATGTCTCATGACAGTCTAAGCCCCAAGATAACCACTACCTCTTGGAGCCTATCCACCTCATTCACCTTCCTACCTATGTAGATGTAGCCCACTGAATTAGTGTCGCACTACTAGCACCTATGGAAATCCCTACTCTATACTCACCCCATATGGGTTCATCTAGGAGATGTTTGAATACCAAGGCCTCATAATATCACTACACCTCCATTATCATAACATATCTCACCATGGAGATAGTCCTCACTTGTCTTGTAGGTGTTGGTACTCTCCCTCCTACCTACCTAAGATAATCCCTCTCCTTTGTAAAAGTGACTAGCTGAGCCCTAGCCTAATCCCTCTCTCTAGCAAGAGTGGCGACTTGACCCTATGCTTCATCCCTCTCTTAGGTCATTGATGCTAAGGATGCTTGTGCTATGGGTAGTGTCACCTATGTCTGATCACTATTAGTGATCAATGCCAATAACATCACTATATATTGAGGTGTGTGTTGCTAGTACCTCATGCTTTCTATATGTGCATTGGTCATATGGTCCCAATCCATGTCAATCATCCATCAATGCACGTTATTTAAGATCTAGGGCATGTAGTTGTGCATCTCCAACTATTCCCTCACCTACAGAGGTTGATATATAGGTATATTAATTTATCTAATCTAACATACTTTGCCTATATATTTTACTAATTATACATGAGAAATAACTTCAAATTCACCTTTTCTAACTTGTCACATATACATAACCTACACCCTTAATCACTAACCTAAACACTTGACAACTAAACTAAAACCTTCAATTTCACCTTCTACTGCATACCTTTACTCCTTTTCTAACCCTTTTCCCAACTACTGATGGTCGAGGGTCGATTGGCAATGGTTCTTTTTAGAACCATCACCGACCAAATTTTGACCACTAAAGGTTAGGTAGTTGATCATCGATAGTCTACATAGTGACCATTTGGGGTTTGTCTATCAGCCATCACTGATCAATAACAACCATCAATGGTCACTATGTAGTGACCGCCAGTGATCCTCACACCCTAGGGCCTAACCAAATAACATATAAATTATACCAAACACTAAATTTTTTCACTATACCCATTTAAGCTAAACCTTTACTACCATTAACAACACTAAGTACCTACTCAACTATCCCACTTCATGCATACTTATCACCAACAATAAAATACAACAAACCCTAACCCTATAAAACCACAAACCAACCCAAATTTTTAACCAAATAAAAACACAATCATAAATTCAACTTTAATCTACAAATACAAGTATAAAACCTACTTTATTATTTGATAATGATCATGTAATAACCTTAAGAACTACCACCATGCCTCATGTTTTACCTTGGCCCCTCTTCATCCTCAATCACCACCCAATCAACTTCACTCAACTCACCTAACAAATCACTCAACTCACACTAATAAACAATTGCTATTTTTATCACTTGAGATACAAGGTAATCACTGAAGGTCAAATGCATAAATAAATAACTAGAAACCTTATTGACGTTTTAACCATTAACACTTTTAGGGCTGATGTACAACCATAAATATTCATTAGGTGACCACTAATGGTCAACCATGATAGCAAATGGTTTACCTCCTTAAAATTTTCCAACCTAACTTAGCATTTCAAATGTGATCAAATTATTTATTACCCACTTCTACCCTAATAATTACCAACTACCTACCAATGGAGACAACATCCTTTGAAAATTACCACCAACAATATCAACATCTCTAATGGTCATTTTGGCCTAACATTTGCACATTTGTTTCCAACCTTGTCTTGGTCATTTTGACCTCATGGACTAAATTACCATGCTAAACATTTTGAACTTGCACTAATTTTGTGCTCCAACCAATTATGTCTTCCCAAGATCACTTCCTACCTTGGATACCTATGAATATATTGACATTTCTTAGGAGACTTGATTTTACGAGTGTAACCTAACCACCATGCCTAAATGTGGTCATTTGGTCCACTTATCACTTATCTTTCTAGTACCCCATGTTTTAAAAACTAACTCAACTATGGTAACCTAGTCTATGTGAGATCTATGCTATCACACTTAGTAATATATTATGCACTTATTTGTGCTTTAGTGCACCTTTCACCAACTTTTTCACCCACTTACCCACTCATCAAACCCACACTTAGTTTTTTTTACCTCATCATTTCCTAGTTTGAGGGGGAACACCTCTTCCCATACTTGGGTTAATCCAACCTTTGACTTGTGATCTATTTTTATTTTGCATCTTATTGATACAAAATACATAAAAAAAAGGGGCAAATATATACACTAGAAAATTATGCATTATAGTTTTATATGTTGTACTATCCCTTAGACCATCTCGATACCCACTAGGGAACACTTCCTAACCATTACCCTACAAATCTAAGTCAAAATGACTAACTTTGACTATTCTAACCTTATCCTATTGACCACCAATGATCAAATCCTAGTTGTTGATGGTTAGCTCAATTACCAATGGTCAACCTTTAACCACCTTAAGGGTTATATCTAACACAAATCTACCTTGATTTTTTATTCTTATCCACTCATATAATTGTGCATGTTAAGACTAAAATTAGACACCATGTTAAACCTATTATTGAACTTATTATTTCATCTCTCCCTTCTTTCTATATAAATAAAGGAGGAGGTGGTAAAAAGGAGGATCAATAATTATTAGAGCTTATTGTATAAAAAATTATTTTTGAGGTTTTCTTTTAACAAGTCTAGGAAATATTTCAATGAGTATGATAAAGAGTACAATCACTATAATTCATCAATCATAGCTAAGACACCAACACTCTACCAAAATTGCTTCAGGATCTATAATGAGTTTTTAGCCACATACCTCAACATTTTTTAGATCAACAACAACAAAAGATAAGTATATGTTTTTATTAATTATTTATTTTCTTTCTTTCCCAACCAAACCTCTAGACTAGACATCCATAAATATTCTTCTCTATATCATAACCAACCTCCATCCTAAACCCACCTCTTAGAATCACTTAGTCACCTTCTCAACTAGACTTACGCTTACCTAAACCAAATTTAACCAAAACCATTGACAATCCCTTAACTATTGATAGTTACCCCTGACTATTGATGGTCACCCAACAGCCAATGGTTACTTCACCATTGATGGTTCACCCCACCACCGATAGTTACTATGTGATAATTCTAATAATAAGTAAATTCCACCTATCAAACCCTAACCAAATCCCACTTTTTGACTTTCTACATGATCATAGAACATCACCTTATTTTTAAACCATGTTTGATTCATTTAGAATTAATATCTATTCATTTGTTACTATAATTAGTCAAATTAATCTCTTTTCAATCACTTTTTGTACTTAGTTTCAGTGTCTTCTATTATCTATGCAAGTAATTTATCTTTCATTTTTAGAACTAGATTATTTAAAAGTGTGGATTGACAGCCTCCAAAGAAGCTTGTGCTTCTTAGATTTATCTTACTAGGCAATCCATCATACTATCTAACTAATCAATAATTTTTTCAGTGTTTTCTTTTCTATAGGCCATTCCTCCCAAGCCAAAGAGGAGTATATATAACCATCTTGAGTATAGAGCATAAACCATATTTAGGTTTTACTAACCCTACCCTTATTTTCAAGTTTTACAAATTTATTCTTAAGAAACAAAGCAAAATTTACATGAAATATTTTGGCACACTTGGTGGGACCCTTGAGTCTTTTCTTGGGTTCATAATTGCATCTAGGTGATTCTTCTTATTTTTTGATCATACAAAGAAAACAAAATTTCATTTTGAGGTTAAAATTGATTGCATACATTATTTTCTTGCTTATTTTATCTCACATAGCTTAATTAATCAACTAAAATAATCATATATTCACTCTTATCACACACACAATAACAAACCTGTTACACCTAATCAAGCATACAAACATTGAAATAAGGCTTAACTAGGATTTTATCACCTAATGATCAACTTTCTTGACTATCCTCCTTAATTTCCATCACCAATGAGAGAATAAACTCAATTCATTAGCTGAGTATAATCTCTGCTAATCACTATAACTTGGTTAATCACCTGACACCCTTATTGTTGTGGTGTGTGAAGTGAGGGTTAGGCCCCAATATCAATCCATGTATTGATTTCCAACATAGATCCCTTTGAGAGCCCAAACACAACCTGCAACAAACCATAGACTTCTTTTCTAGTACCCACTCTACAAGCCAAGTTGATTCACATAATTATTAAAGCTTAAGGCATAATCTATAAGAGAGACTAAAAAGAACCTTAGGATTTAATGTTCTTTAGTGTGTGGTTTATTTCCTTGACTTTTTTTGTCTTCTCTTTGTTTGATTTGTGAGATTTCTTGTATCTTCCTCTTTCCCTTATCTTCATGGTTTTAACTAGGAAATATCTAAAAAGCCAAGCCAATCAAGATATACCTCCTAATGATCCATCTTCCTCTTCCCCTTCATCCATGGAGTACGTGTCAGATGCAAAGAGTTATCCCCATCCTTTTAATAGTCCTAATATCCCTTATATGGCTTCCCAAAGTGATGTATACTTTTCCACATTTTTGGATAACAACCTCATATCCCTCCAACATTACCTTAACACCATACCACATCATACCCATGCTTCAGTTCCACCTATTGACCTTCCCTATGGCATGCCATCCCACCTTATCGGAAACACTTCTATTGCCACCATTGCCACCTAACCTTTAGTCACCTAAGCATCATCTTCTACCAATAATCCCACCAATACTAATGGGTGTCATCAATACCCTTCATTTAATAATGTCAATCTAGGGCTGGTTCTAAAGGCTATATATAAAAGGAGAAATAGATCTTTGGCAAATGGTTTTTTCTATCACACTCCACACTTTATAGGAATTGAAAATCATGATTTTTTGAAATAAAATCACACTTACAAAAATTAAATCACACTTTCAAAAATAAAAACACTCTTGCATGAAATTAAAACACACTTGTAAAAAAAATTGCTAAATTGAAAATAAATGACAAACACATGAAATACCTATAGGTTTACAATAAACTATACAAAATATATGTTTACAACTACAAATAAATAAAATAAGAATGTACAACAAAAAAATAATTATAGAAGAAAGGAATAAACATAAATACATTGGATCTATCTTCCTTGGAATGAGTGGCCAACTTATTCATTAGAAGAGGATTTATTCAAAATATAAGTTTTAGATGGAGTACTCAAAATAATAGAAGGAAAAGTATTGATTGATTGATTATTCACTCAGGTGTGGAAGGTTGTATTTATAATTCCATGCTTCCAACCAACACTTTTTTTGAAAGTAAAAACCAAGATACTCTATCCTATCTCAATCTCCTCAAAGAATGTAGAGAGATATGTATTCTAGTAAATAAAGCTATTATTGCCTAATCTCTATCTCCACCAAATATGGAGAGAGCTAATTATTTGGAGTGAAATTACATAAACCTATATTTGAATATAATTTATAATGGAAAGTCTATACATACATACATACATACATATATAATTCAAATATAAAGCATTCTTCATGATAGATGGAACATTGAAATACTCTTAGAAATAATTTCTAAATAATTCTATAGCATTTTTGTTGAAGTCTATATAAGTTTTATTGAAATCCATAGAGACCTACTAAAATCCATAACAAGTTTATTGGTATCCGTAACAAGCCTACTAAAATCCATAGCTAGCTGATGTAATCCATAGATGGTTTATTATAATCCATAGCTGGTCTATAGTTAGTCTAATGTAATCTGTAGCTAGTTCGTAGTAAGCATATTATAATCTATAGCTACTATAGCAAGCCCGTTGTAATATGTAGTTGTTGTAGCAAACTTGTAATATATAGCTATTGTAACAAACCTATAAGAGTTTATGATGTAATATTTAGCTGCTATAGCAATCCTAAAGGAGTCTATAGAAGGCATGTAAATTGACCAAAATGTTGGATCCATTGTAAAAGACTCTGATACTACTCCAACATTATTATTTAATGATTACTCTTCATACTTTGAATCATTCTTAGCTTAGTATGAACTGTATATGTACTAATTGACATATTTTTCCCAATAATCATTAGTAATGGCTAAAAAATAGATAATAAGGAATTGTAAAGACATAATTGTGTTATATACTTGCTATTTCATTCTAAATAAACCATAACTTTGGAAACTAAATTTAGATCCACTTCATATGCAAGAAAAAATATGTTATTTTATGGATATAATGAGCTATTTTATGGGCTCATCAAATACCACCATCCAAAACCAACCCACCCACCCAACCAACACCCAAACACCTTCTACCCTAACTAATAACCCTTATAATATATGATCAACCCAACATTTGGACATCAATACTCTGCTTACCATGGGAATACCCTATATGAGTGTCACCACCATTCCTCTTGTTTCCTCCACTCCATTCTAGAGCTTGGTGGTCCCCATACCTTCCACATTTCCACCCATCATAACTGAATTTACCACCTATACTCTACCTACCAACCCAACCATACCCCCTAACAACTTGTGTTAATCCCTCAACAAGTGCCCATTGCACAAAAATTGAGCTATGTCCCTAACCCATAATGGTATGTACCTCTACCTTCCACCCAACCACCTATCTCCATATATTCATATGTGGCATCATCCTAGCCACCCATGTCCATATACCAATATGTGATAGCTTCTCAACCCCTCACCAACTATCTATATGTTGCACCTACCCAAACCTAATATAATCTACCCTATAACTATGGGGGTGAACAAACACAAATGGATCTTATCAAAATGTTAATGGATAAATTGACTTCTTTAGAGTCATCTATTTCTATTTCTCATAAACTCTTATCTAATGACCAAATTTTCAATGAACCAATTCATCCATCCATCCCCATTCAACCTTATCCTCCTCAATGGGAATTTCCATAATTTTCAAAATTTTAGAGCAAGGAAGACCCTAAATAACATCTAAGAGAATTTAGTCATTATTTATATTTTATTGCCTATGATGATTCTCTCATTCTCCATAGCTTTCCCATGTATCTATCAGGGTCAACACTAGATTGGTATAGTGCTATTATAAATCACTCCCTCTTTTTCTTTCCAACTAGCTTGGACTTTCTTAGATCACTTTTCCATAAACATCTCTAAGAAATTTTCCATCACAGATCTCTACTCCATTTGACAATTTGATGATGAGTCTATAGTTGACTTCGTATCCCATTGGATAATCTTGATAAATAAACTTTCTTTCTCTTTACCCTAACTTGAGCTAATTGAACTCTTTGGTTAGGATTATGCCAAACACATTTCTTCCACTTTATAGGTTCATACTTCGAGGACCTTTGATGAAGATTTCACCATGGCATGAAAATTAGAGAATAGATCCATTAATGAGGGGAAGTTGAAATTGAGAAACAAGAAATCCACCTTTAAATAAAATGATACTCCCTCCTCCAAACCTAACAATCAAACCAACACTAAATATAAAAACAAAGGAATTATGAATGTGTTTGTCCTTAAAACCTCTCTTCTAATAGTTGTTAACCAATCTAACTCCTCCAGTTCCTCGAATTAGAACACTAGAAACCCAAACCACAACAACCAAAATCTATTTACTTTGCTATGGGATTCATATGCTTCAATCCTAGAAAAGTTATTGAAAGTGAATATCATACAACTCTCACTGATAAAACCTCCACAAAAATATTATTCCTCTCATCATATACCTAGTTGGTATAAGGAGAATGAATTATGTGCCTTCATCATGTGATTGGACATGACATTAATAGGTGCAATACCTTTAAGAAATTCATCCAAAATCTCATCGATAAGGGGTAACTTGTGTTGGATAACCCCAATGCACCCCTAAATCAGTCACTTTACATCTTTAGATATCCATTTCCCAACCACAACCCTTCTATGAAAAATGAAAATAATAGAGTGAAATCCTCTCACAAAAATGAAGTCCATACTATTAATGTTGTTCTTAGTGAACTCATTATTGAGGAAACCATTGGCCAAACCACATTTCCTACCCCTATAGTTATTGAGGTAGTGGAGTCACTCTCCGTTAATTTTGAAAATGAGACCAAGGAAATAACTATTCCCCTATCTCTACTCATCGAGGTATTTGAGATACCAACCTCTCATTTAGGATACATACCAAAAGAGGTAGCCATTGCCATCATATCTTTATCTTCCATCATATATCAATCCATTCTTCCTTTGGAAACCATACCCAAGGAAGAGATCACTCTACCCACCTCTTCTATAGGAGACTCATCTTCTCAAACCTTGGAGCCTTTGATTGAGGAAAAGGATGAGGTAACCACTTCTCTCTCTCCACCCATGGCTTTGTCCTTTGAGATAAATATTGAAGGGATTAAACCCATATATAATCCCTTATCTATACTAGTTCAAACCTAAAGTACTTATGCCAACCTAATGCAGATCATGCCACATTTTTGTACCATCTCAGGGTTCCTTACCCAACCAAGCAAGAGCCTCAAACCATGCTACTATTATCCAAACCTTCTATTTTGACTATCAAACCCACTATCATCACAACTAACCCATTTAAAAACTCTACCATTCTAACCATAATTGAACCATCTGAACTAACTCCATCTTAAATAACCAAGTCACCTTCTACCATTCCAACCAATCCCACCAAAAACCTTGGCATATTCCCTATTTATAACCTTACTCACCCCTCATTAAAATTGGAATTAACTTAACCAAACCTATAATAGAAACCCCAAACCAAGCCAAAAAATAAGGTTAAACCACCCAAGATTACATAAACCAAAACTCTACCTCCCCTTTCTACTTTACCTTCTATTTTGGGACCTTACCCTTCTACCTTAGTAAGAAAACCAACCATCCTAGATAAAACTCAAATCCAACCACCACTTTTGGTTACACCATCACTCTTTCTTTCAACCTCACCTATTTTCACCAAACCTTTTATAACCACACCACTTAATTCTCAGGCATCAAATCAAATAGCTTTCACCCCCAAGAAATCCATACTAAAACCATCCACCAAGAGTGATCCTTAACCCAAATCACTTACCATTAAACTAACTCCTAAAATGGATTCCACCTCAAATACCAAACCTAATACCTCCAAGCCTTTGCCACTTTTTATTGAGTCTTACTCAACCATCCTATAGAGGTTATTACAATAATTTTACTTAACCTTACCACCTATCAAACCATTTGACCCGCTTATTCCAAAACCTTCTTGGTACAATGACATCTTAGTATACTCATACCATAAAACCCCAAGGCATGATATGGAGAAATATAAGGCTCTCCAAGTCTTAGTCCATTGTTTGTATCATAATGATGACTTATTATCAAATGAGCCTCCCATGAACCCACTATTGATCTAAGAAACATGGACCAATACCAAAGACCAACCTACTCCCCCACTCTCACCTCAAAGTGAAGTAGAATTGAAGCAATATTCTAGCCCAACTCTTTCCCAAATCCATATCATGTATGTTGTCACATGATCATAGGCTCAACCAAAGGATAAAATAATGGTAAAGGTGTCCATTCTATGGACATATCCCTCTTCCACCACCTAATCACCTAGCCAACATGAAACACCTTTACCTTCAACCAAACCCAAGGTGTCCATCTTAGGTCCCTCTCAATCCAACCCATCTAAATCAATCCAATGAGTATTTCTAAAATATATTCACCAAACACTAGTGAATATGAGTTTGTATGAACTAATCAATACCTTATTCCATCACTACAAAGTGATGATAGAGGCTTTAAAATCCATAGAAGTCTAACCAAAATACCCATAACCTCTAGAATCCTTTTTCAAATCTCTTCAAATTTTCAACCTTATTACTTTCAAGGATTCAAAAATACCCTCCATCCATCTAGATGATCTAAATCCTTCCCTTTTCATTACCTTATATATCAACTAAACCTACATCAAGAGGGTTAGTGGGGGAGATAGCATCAACATTATCTCCTCTCATGCATACAACCAACTCAAATTAACTAAGAACATTATGTTATAAACTTCATCGATGCTCTAATCATTCAATGATACCATGGACATAACTTTAGGAACTATTGTCCTTCACATTCTTCTAGGACCTCACATGATTCTTGATTTCTTCTATGTAGTAGAAGATGAGTTATAGTAAAAAAATTTATTGGATACCATTAGATTCATTCTATGGGTTATATGCCATCCACCCTACACTAATTTGTCAAATTTGAACATGAAGGTAATTTTTTTACCATACAATTTGACCCAAGTCATTTTACATCATGAAACATGACATACTAATCCAGTGACATTCTCCTTCCTCCATCCAACAATCCTTCATTAATAAAAGATGAAGCCCCATCTCTTTTTAACAATAAATCATCCACTAGCTCATCCATCCCATCCACCTAAATCCCCATAACAAACCCTTTAGAATCAACTTTGTAATGTCTTTCATTAGGAGAGTATCGCCTTTTAACACTATACACTTTTCCTACTCCCCAAGAGTATGTGAATCTTGACCAACAACCTAGTTATGACCCCAATATTAGAGTTATTGTTCCTTTTAGGCCCTCAAATTATCAAACCAACTTCATCTATGGGGTACTTGATATACCCCTTGACACTTCTACCACTTCTTGTTCACCTTGACCATTTACATCCACTTTTTCTTATCTAGATAAACTAGGGTTTACCGAGACATATCTTTATAGGTGTGATTGGAAGGGATTTGTTCTAGGTTGGCATGAACATGGGATGCATGAGTTTCTTCCAATCAAGACCTGAAAACCTCACAAAAATCATAGCCTCTATTTCACACCACCTAGAAATCAAATCAACCCACCTCCCATTAGTACCATTAAAGAAGAAATCCCATCCTCGCCATCCACTTGACCATTGACAACCAAGGATTTTAACATCATCCCCTTAACTTTATTTTCATAAACATGATCAAGCTTAGACCATTGACTTATAGAAAAAATGGGGTAATCATAACCATTCCTTTGACTCATCTTGAGATGGTAGGAGATGAATCTCCTACCATTAATATGATTCGGTGTGAGGATGATGATTCCATTCTACCTATCTTGGTTTAAAAGATTCCTCTATCCATAAATCTCTTCCTCCTAAGAATTTTACTATGGTGAATGAATCCACCATGGATATCAACTTGGGTACTTTGGATAACCTATGCATTGTCAAAATTGGCCAATCATGAAATTTTGAGGAGCTTTAGGACTTGCCCTCCTTCCTACTAGATTGGAACTATATACACCCTAAATTGGTCAAATAACCACACGTATCTTGTCTTTTCATAGTCCTTTCATAGGATATTTTAACTAGAGTATGAGCTTTGTTCATGTTTAGCCATGTCTTTTATTTTAGTCATCTCGATCTTGTTACATGGTCTAGACACCTTTTTACCTATTCCTAGTCATTTGAAGCCTTTCAAATAGCCATTCCACCTCAAACAGGTCAAGTTTTATATCCTCTTTCCATCCTCTTAGGTCTCAAGACTATAGGATAGGAGCATTAAGGTTGGATTATAGAACTGGTGCCACTAGTGTCCATTTCTAATGCTCTTCTCTAGGACTGTTTTGAGTTTTAATGGTTAGTTTCCTTCACTTAATGAATCTTATCCCCTTTCTTAGCTTCATTCTTAAGTTTCTCAATGTTGACCAAATGCAAATAAATTTCTTAAATTTGACATTAAAAATATCCTATATAAAGGACTTTACAAGGCATTTTATATCTAGCACTTACTACTTTGGCACATTATATATAATAAAAATTAGTCAATAGTATAGCTCAGTATCCTGCATCACACATAGACTTTCATGTATGATCAAGGAAGGGCCTAGGTGAAAGTCATTCTTGCATCTATTATACACATTTCCTCATGTAAATTACTTGATAAAAATATATAATTTTCCCTATTAAACTAGATTTTCCCCCTTATTCTAGACGATTTCAAATTATTGCATAATTTAAAAAAATTCTAAAACCATAATTTAAAAACCTTGATTTCTAAACTATGTCCTTAAACCCCAAGTTTGCTTTCCTTAAAGTTTTTAGATAAATATTACTTTGTCAAACGTAATTTCAAAATCTCTATGTTCATAGTTATTTTTGAATTTATTTTCTTAATAGTAATTTTTAATAATCTCTTTGGTGAAAGAAATAAAATGACCACCAAGGTACTTATTCCCTCTCCCATAGATCAATTCTTAAAATTTTCTCATAATTATGACAATGAATGGACACATTTTTAAAATTGCACATTAGCTAAAAATGTGGGAAATGATTTTATTTACAATGAAGATAATTACTATTGTTGTAATGAGGAATATGATGATATACATGATAGTGATAGGGAAGTGCAAGTTGACGCATCTCCTTTTCTCAAACCTATGTATTTCATTCTTTCTTCTAAAGAAATTAATTTTGATAAATGGGAAAGATAATTTTCACCTTATTCTCCTATGCATGATGCACCAAATGAACAAATTAGTCATGCACTTCCAAGTGAATCTCTAGTTGATGATAATTTTCTTCCATGTGAATCTAATTTCTCTCTCTCTCTCTCTCTCTCTCTCTCTCTCTCTCTCTCTCTCTCTCTCTCTCTCTCTCTCTCTCTCTCTCTCTCTCTCTCTCTCTCTCTCTCTCTCTCTCTCTCTCTCTCTCTCTCTCTCTCTCTCTCTCTCTCTCTCTCGCTACTTCAATGTTCAAATTACGATAATATAGATGCATTAGAACCAAATTATCACTACATAATTCATATGATACATCTAATTTTCCTAACTCTACTATATCCAAAGAGGATCTAAATGATAAATCTTTCTCTTATTCTCATGAAAATAATGCATGCACTCCATCCATGGATAACATAGATGCACATGATATTCCAATTTAAAATGATAATTTATTGCATATTAGAAAAGAATTAAATTATTCTCTTACACCTCTCCCTACTTACACTAAAAGTGATAATGAATATGATAGTGAACATGCAAATGAATATGAAAATGAGAGTGATTATGAACATTATTCAAATAATGACAATGCATGGAATATTGATGATTATTATGCACATAGTGAAAAAAGAATATGCATTTCATGTTTCTAACTCTTCTCTCACTCCTCACAAATATAATGCACTACCAAATGTTATTTATACTTATATGCATGATTCTATTTCAAATAGTGCACATGTTTATGCTAATAGCACATATTCTAATCAATTAGAATGTGATTCACTAAAACAAAAAAATGCCAAAGAATCTCTCATGCCACCCCCCTCACTATAGTAGAACCTAGTTCCTAGTCTTCACCTAAAGAGAATGGTATCCCACATCCCTCTAGTAAGGTCCAAGTTACCATTACTCTCAAGGTTCAAGTGAACACATCCCCTCTTTATGATCCAATTTCTAAATGTAGAATTACCATGGTTAAAATTAACAACCAAATTTAATGATTAAATGAACCACTTCAAGATGCTAATATACCTATTAGCCAATTTTCATACCCAATTTTGCATCTTTCTTTAGCTAAGTACAACTTTCACTTATCTTCTTTAACTCAACTTGTAAGAGACCTATTGCCTTATCTTCTCTTTTATTTAGAACCTTTTGCTTAGCCTTTTCAAGGTACTCCTTTGGTGTTTTTCCCAAGTCATAATTATTTCAGCCTTTTTGTCTTAGACAAAAAGTCTGAAATAATTCTTCCTTGGTCATTTCTTTCCTCTCCAACATGCCCTTCAGAATTTTCTGAAAGGACTCCTTTTCTTTGAAGTGCCCTTAAGAATTTTCTAAAGGGCCACTTTTCTTCTTCTAAGTGCCCTTCAAATTTTTTTGAAGGGCCACTTTTCTTCCAAGTGCTCTTTAGAAAAGTTCTGAAGGACCACTTTGCCTTTGAGTTACCCTTTGGAAAAGTTTTGAAGGGCCACTTCCCTTCAAAGTACCCTTCATAATTATTCCAAAGGGACACTTTGCCTCTAATTTTCCATTTGAAAAAGTTCTGAAGGGCCACTTCCCTTTGAAGTGCCCTTCAGAATTTTTTGAAAGGCCATGTTGCCTTCAAGTTGCCCTTTGAAAAAGCTCTGAAGGGCCACTTCCCTTCGAAGTGCCCTTCAAAATATTTTGAAGGGCCACTTTGCCTCCAAGTTTCCCTTTGGAAAATTTCTAAAGTGCCACTTCCCTTTGAAGTTCCCTTCATAATTATTTGAAGGGGCACTTTCCCTTGAAAGTGCCCTTTGAATTTTTTTTGAAGGGTTACTTCCTTCCAAAAGTGCCTTTAGAAAATTTTTGAAGGGCCACTTTCCAAGCCAAAGGATCATTCCCTTTACAAAAAATGTATGCAAGAAATTTGTCTGGGACAAAATAACTTGGAAAAGGGCCTAAAAGCAAGTGGAAGTGGTGGACATAAAGTTTGAAGGAATTCCTTCAGAATAAAAACCCAAAGAAATGAGAAAGAAGAGGAGGCAAATAGAAAGTCCAAAGGAATTCCTTTAAAGGAAATGCTAAAGTCAAAAAGCTCAAAAACCTTGAAATAATTCTTCTCAAAAAAATGTCTAGTGTTGTGTAGATGGACGTCAACTTCAACATCATGGACTAGCCATTGGGATTCCATGGTGATGGTCATATGAACATCAAACTTCTGAACAAGAAACTAGCCATTGGAAGTAATCAAGTTTGAAAACCTTGAAGACTTAGAGCTCAGAAAATATAAAGTCTTCAAGCTGAAAGAACCTGAAGTTAAGGAGCTTCAGGGAACCCAAATGAGTCTCATAGTGCAAATCAAGATAATCCAAGTGATTTTATTATGAAATTTATAAGTAGAGCAGTTGATAAATTATAAAGTTGAGTAGGTCAAAAAATCTAAATGGGATACCAAAGATCAAATTAGGTTTATTCAAACACTTAGCTTATAAACTAAGTAGGTCAAAAAACTTGATTAGGTATGCAAAGTGCAATAAGGGTTTTTAGAGATACTTAGCTTATAACTTGATCCAATGACTAATCAATAGTGCACAAGAGTCATGATATGATGAATGAGGAGTGACCATGTGGCATGAGCTAAAGTGAGTTGGCTTCTCAAAGAATAGATCAAGGATGATCCACATGCTTCTATGTAGGAGTAGATCAATAGTACAAATCAATGATCCATGTCAATTTTGATAGCCAATCAGAAAGGGTGAGAAGCTAAAGGATGTAAAAGGGACTCTATGTAGGTTTTGGTAGTTTTCATCTCTAGGACCAAATAGAATGAAAGTGACTCTCCTCCATGCCTTGGCACATCTGGACAAGCTGAGAAAAATCTACTAAGTGTCAAGACAAGTTTTTAACAAATAGATCCATTTTTAGTAACCGATTGATGCTTCAAATCAACTCAAAAATATCTTTTTCTATTGGTGTAACTTTTGTGGAAGCATCTTAGATAAAATGAGCTAATTGTGTAACCACTTGTGGTGACATGGATCAATGGGATGGCTCAAGTGAACATCATTGCCAAAGATAGTTGTAGCAAAAGATGGAGACTTCTAACAAAATTGATTCTTCTCTTTGGTGCCAAAGGCCTCCTCCTCTAACTTCCTTCAGCGATAAATATGATGCCATAGCTAGTAAAAAAGAGACCACATAGTGGATGGAAAATCCCTACTAGAATGATATCACTTTCTACCTTTAAGCATTAGCATAAGTCTTTTCTTTAAATTTTTTGGACAATTGTCTGAGTTTGCAAGAGATGTATAGTGGTAGTATGTGATGATTTTCCATCCTCCTACCCCTTTGTCCTTCATACCTGAACAATATTTCGTGGTCTAACTAGTCACACAGTGTGTACCCAAGTGTATTGAAATTTTGCATGTGTATTACTATCTTGAATTTTTAAAGTTTGCCTTTCCACTCATTTACCTTATGTTATCTTGAATGTCTCACCTCTATGTTAAAATGCTAATGTTAGAGTCTTTAAATATTAGTAATGGTTTGTGCTTTTGTTATATTGTGCACTAGAATCTAAAATTCATGTGAAAAAATAGTTTTGGTGTATCACCACTCTTATACTAATATTTCATTTTCTATAGTTTCTAACTCTTTTCCTTTTAAACAAGTTGGTTTAGTAGAGATTGTCTTGAAAATACATTCAAGGAGATAGCCTTATAATCTAGAGGTCCATTTCCTCCATAGGCATACCCAAAAGCTTGGAAATGTTCCAACATTGCCCAAATATAGGAGAGGATTGAACACTCTCTCTTAGGGTGCAATATTTGGAGACAACAGTTCTGGCATGCCCACTGGGACCCTAGTTCCTAGTTATTTACATGTTAAAGTGAATTTTGGTCTTGACAAGCCCAAGTTTGTACTCTTTATACAACATTTGGTGACTCCAAAAGGGTAAGAATCCTTGGTTATAGATCAAGTTTCACATAATTCACTTCATGATCCTCACTAGGTCATCTAGGATTCTTGACCAAACCCCTTTAGTTGAAATTATTCTTAAAGAGCAACACCCTGAACCTTTCTTTCCACTTAGATATCTTGGGCAAGGAGATTTTGGAGAAGAAGAGGAAGAAGTGGAATAATTTGAATAGATAAGAGATCAAGAGGAAAGAAGAGAAATGGATAGACATAAACCTTTTCCAGCCTTTAACACCCAAAATCCAATCAACCTTCATGCATATGACCCTATTCCTTCCAATGCTACTAAGAGTCTCCCTAGTTTCAATGGTGAAGGTCCTATTACACCATCTGAGCATATTAGAGACATTATAAACTTCTATAATTTCCATAACATCATTCATTCCAATGTAGCCATTAGATTATTGGCTATGTCTCTAAAAGGCAAGGTACTTGATTGGTACATAATGTTGGAAGGTGGATACATTACAAGTTGTGATGGCTTTGGGGAATTGTTGGTAACCAAATTTGAAAACATAAGTGACCATACTTCATTGATCCATTAGCTGAATGTAATAAAGAGAGGTCCTAATGAATCTATGGGGGATTTCAATGAAATGTTTTAGAGGACATGACATAGGCTACCACCTGTAATGAGACCTTTTCCAAGATTTGTGTTCCCCACATATCTCAAAGGTATTGAGACTGATGTGGTTTCTATGTTACATTCAATGGGATGTTTCACTTTACCAAGTGCATATGAGCTAGCCATTAAATATAAGAATAGTTTAATACATGCTAGAAAGCTCCCTCTAAGAGTTTCCATGCATTTATTATCTCACAATTCATTTGAAGATCCAAGCATAGCACAATTTCCTAACACCAATGTGAAGCCAAGACCCTTTCCCAAGAAGATGGATAATGTTGTGGATAAAGATGAAGAGATTCAATCATTGCAAACTCATCTCAAACAAGCTCAATTCTAGATGAGTGATCTACCTAATCATCAATATTATTCTCAATAAGGATATAGAGCTCCAATAAAATACAACTACCAAGGGAGAGGAAAAAATTAGAAAGGTTACAATAGGCATCCCAATGCATATAATTCTAATTCCACTCCTCCCATGAAGGCACTATCCTAGTACACATAAACTTGGTCAAAGGAGATGATCATTTGGACCAATGGGGATAGTCTCAAGGTCAATTCATGCATGATGATGGAGAATGCAACTAAGATTTGATGGCACAAGAGGAGACTACTCCTTATGTAACTTCAAAGGAAGTAAACCCTATGCAAAGAGATAACCATGGAGAAGGTAGCAGCCAAAGTATAGGAATGATGAATTTTCAAGCTAAAGATGATTACATGTTGAATCAAAGCATGTCAGTTGTAACCAACACAAGAGCCAAAAGGAGGGATTTGGGAGATGTTCTAAGAGTACATGTGACTCCAAATGATGTTTCTACAATGCCACAAGCTATGAATTCTATTACAACACCTACTACCAGTCATACTCCCCAACAAAATTAGAATGTAAGTGGGGTTATCAAGACTGTAACACAACAAGCTCAAACTCCCTCACTACTATCAAGAATGCAAGAAAGGGTGAAATCTTCCCCTCTAAACTTTTTTGATTCATTTAATAATGCCAAGATAAGAATATCTCTATTGGAAGTCTTACACATGCCTGGTAAAAAGGAGCTCTTGCAAGAACAACTTGTAACCATTCATGTAGCTCTTAAAGCTTCTACACATAATGGTGTGGCTCTTACCAATTATCAAAATCATATCTTGGATCCCTCCACCAAATCTAAAAATCCTCCACCTTTCTACCTCACACAACTTATCCCATAATTATATTTTGGATAGTAGAGCAAGTACCACTATCATGCCTAAAGTGTGGGCTAATGAATTGGGGTTAAAGTATGAACCACATAGCAAAGGTGTGTTACAGCGTTATGGGAATCCAACCAAGATAGTAGGATTGGTCAAAGGTCTGAAAGTCTTTCTACATGGATATCCAAGTTTCCCCATCATATAAGATGTTGTGGTGGTAGACCTTCCAACACATTTTTCCATTTTCTTGTCAAGGGAATTCATGACAAAGATAAGAGGATACCTTTTTGTTGACTGGTCTATTCTATCCTTCAAAAAAATATATGGGACTAAGGTTACTATAAGGACTTAGCCCTTATCAATGTTTCATATTGATCCATACATGGAGTCAAGTTCAAGTCAGAATTATCTAATCAACAAAGAAAAAGAAACTATCATAAATGGTGAAATATCCTCCCCCCTTGAAGGTATGTTTGATCTTTTCCTTGATAAATATAGAAATGAGACACATGTAATTTATCCATACACCTTCATAGAATAGACTAATTTAGGATTTTATTGTATGCATGGAAAGGATTCTCCAACCCCTTCACTCATTAATGAAGATCATGAGCTTAAAGGGATGTGGGAAATGTTTTTTGATGGCTCAAGGAGAAATGTAGGTACAAGAGTAGGCATTATGATTATTTCTCCATCAAAGAATCAATACTACTCCTCCTATAGATTCCACTTTAGCTACACTTGCAATGTGGTAGAATATGAAAGCCTAGTTCATGGCCTCTGTAGACACCGAAATCGTGTCTAACCCTTGTTCATTCCCCCCTTGGTCCATTCCTAACCCATTCTTAACCCATATAATTACTAATTTAAAATAATAAACTTATTTTGAATTAATAACCCCCCTCCTTTGACACATCACCCATGACACCTCACCTAGGACACCTCGCCTTGGACTATTTCCCACCCTATGACTCACCCAAGACCTATTCTTACTCCTTTCCAACTGCCTAACCAACTCTCATGCATATTTAGCCTAACCTTCGACAAATCTCCAATGAATTATGCACCTGGCGGATGTAGAACGGGCTTGCTGGGCCTTTTACTCATTCTACACCCACCGACGTCGGTCAACTGTCGGTCGACACCGGTGGGATCGCCGACGTCAGTTTACTTAAACCGACTTCTGACCTTTTTCTTGGATAATCACAAATTCTAATCGCTAATCATGAATCCTTCAATCTTCAGTCTTCGACCATCTGCCAATCTGCCAATCTCTCAGTCAAGCCTCTCACTCTCTTCCTCAGGTGCAGTAACATGAATTTTGCCTTCAACAACTCCATCAGCAACAAGTCCTCCACACAGGCTACATCAACAACAGGTACGGGGATCAGCAGCATTCCTTCAGCCAGCCACAGGTAAGTATATTGTATGTGTTTTCTTTGTCTTTTCTAGTCATTTACTTTTAAGTATTATGAATTAGATTCAACACTTCCTATCCCTAGACCAGACCAAACCCAAATCCTTATTTCCCTGTTTCCCTATTGGCCTCCTCTACCCTTCTGTCCATTTGACATTATGTCCATTTGACTCCCTTGAATCTCTGCACAGACCATTAACCAAAACTAGACCTTCAGACTACCTCAAAACTAGATTCTCAGACCTCTAGACAGACCAAAACCATTCTGCATGACCAGACCCTGTCCACGGACCACAAACCTGACCAGACCCCGTCCAAGCCTACTACTCCGATCGATGCTAGCCACTACCCCAACCGACGTCGGCAGACTAACCAACGTTGGTAGACCTCAACAACCGACACCGGTAGGACCACCGATGCCAGCGACTATGACCAGTCCGATAGCATGTTCCAGGTAAGCCTTTTGCTTCCATTTTCCTTTTCAGTCTTTTATCATTTTAGTATTTTAACATTCTGATATTTATCAGACACTTCTTTTTATTGACTAGTGGGTTGATATTCCTTAAGGAAGTCTTCATACTTCTGGGATCAAGCTTTTGCTTGGCAACCCACCATCTATCCATCTAACACCTTCTTTTGTCCAATTCTCTTTTCTTTACAGGTGTCATTCCTCCACAGCCAAAGAGGAGTTCTCACAGCGTCTGGATTACGGTGTGCATGACTACATCCAGGTACACACAAGCCTCATACCATTTCCTTAAGTTTCTTCATTTTCTCTCTTTGAATGTGAAAGCAAATTTAGCATAGAAACATTTTGGCACGCCCGGTGGGACCCTTAGGGCCTTCTTTGTGTTCCTTTCCTTCTTTTTTCATTTAGGTGCATTAGGTTTCTCCCTCTTCACTTCTTTCTTCTCTTCTAAAAGACATCATAAGTAGGAATAAAAAGAACTTTTTCTTTCTTTTCTTGTATTTCTAGACTAGTCAAAAATCATTTCCTTCAACCCTTTCTCAACTTGTTTTCATTCCAACTTAACATTTCGACTTGGGCTTAAAACTTATTGCATTGCATTTCTGCTTGTGCTTGCATTTCTTAGTCCACACTTAGTAATTAACAAACTGCATATTGAATTAATCTAGTCCATTTCATGTTACACAACCTAAACCACTTGCACTAAATCAAACATCAAACTTACCTAAGACAAGGCCCGACTGGGATTTCATCCCCTAGAGGATACCTTACCCTTCCCAGCAATCTTACTTGGATTTCATCACCAAGGGGAAAGCCCACTCTGTTCTCTGGCAGAGTCTAATCTATAGGGAAAGTATATTTTGGCTAAGTGGGCCCAGCTTATCACTGGACTCGTGAAGTGAGGGGAGCTTGCTCCTTAGCACCAGGCCATGTACGGAACCTAACACAGACTTTTGAGTGCCTAAACAAAAACTTGAAACCATCCATAGACTGCCTCTTCTAGGACCCTTCTACCAACCAACCTCCCAAACATATCTTTAAGGCATAAGCCACAAGATTCTAAAAAGTTGATTCTTAGGATTTAATGCTTAGGGTCTGTCTGTCTCTATCTCTGTTTTTCTATTCCTATTTGGTTTTTTGAGCTAGTGAGGACGTTCTTCTTCCTTTTTTTCCAAGAATATTCAAGTTTTTTGAGCTTCTGGAAACCACAGTCACCGGCATCGGCTTTACCACCGACATCGGTCACCTTCCTCCACCGGCATCGGTTATCTGACCGACGTCGGCCATTTTTTTCACCGACATCAGTTTTTCAATCGACATCGGTCACTGTCGCAGTCCTTTTTTCCAAAACTGCAACTTAAAACCTGACTGCTTTTTCTGCCAAAACCTCATTCTAAGTTTCTGAAACTGAGAAAATATAGTTTCTGGAACCTAACCCTCTTCTTGACCACGCTCCCTCGTCCTTAACCAGTCCTATCATTGAGTTCCACTCAGAGACTGAAAGAACTCCTATAGGACTGACCCCGACTCAAACTCCCATCATCCCTGAAGGGGACCAAAATTTTGAAAGATTCTTGGACCTCAACGTCATAGCCCTTCAAAACTATCTCGCAAGAAACCCAACGCAAGACCTTTCAGGTGAAGTGGTGATGACATCGACACCATTCACTACCCAACCTTTTGTGACCTAGCCTTTTGCCTCAACCATTAACCTGACAATGGCCAATACGCAAAGTTTGGCCTCCACATCTATTTTTAGACCAACCTCCATCGGGGTTCCATTACACCCTCAACCACATGCAATTCAACCAAGTTCTACATCATACCAGAACTTGATTGTCTCGACCCCTTACACTCTTGCACCCATATATGCAGGAGTGCCTACCTCCCCTTTTGTCCATGCCACCACACAACAACCTTTGGTGATATCTAGTCATCCTATGCCTTCTATCTTCATGACCCAACCACACTTGGCCTCTACATCTATCCCTGCGACTAGTCATCCATATGTTGCACCCCTACAATCGCAATCGATTACGTCATATGCCTCCTCTAGCCTCTTTCAAGCACCCTAAAACCTAGGGGGCACCCCATTCACCAATCCATCAGCAAATGTCATCAAAATGCTGATGGATAAAATGTCCAGTCTTGAGACCTCTATCTCTAGTTCACGTAATGCTCTCTCGTATGAGCAAATTTGCAATGAGCCCATCCATCCTTTCGTCCCTATCCGACCATACCCCAACCAATGGGAGCTTCCTAAATTTACTCACTTTCAAAGTAAGGAGGACCCACAACAACATCTATGGGCATTCAGACATGCCTGCTATCTTATAGCGCATGATGATGCGTTACTTTTACGCACGTTCCCTATGTCCCTTTTTGGCCTTGCCCTTGACTGGTATAGCTCTCTTGCCAGACATTCTATCTTTTCATTCATTCAACTTGTCCAATTATTTCTTGACCATTTTTCTATCAACATCACCAAACAAGTCTCAATCACAGACCTCTACTCCATCAGGCAATTCGACGACGAATCAATAGTCGATTTTGTCGCTCGTTGGAGAGGCTTGATTAACCAGCTCTCTTTCTCCTTGCCTCAACTTGAGCTCATCGAGCTCTTTTCTCAAGCATGTGCCAACCACATCTCTTCTACCTTGAAGATTCAGACATTCCACACTTTTGACGAAGCTTTCACCATGGCTCGAAAGCTTGAACTCCGTGCCATTGAAGAGGATAAGGTCAAATTACGTAATACCAACACAAAAACAAATGACCCTTCTTCTTCCAAACCTTCTTCTTCTGCCAACTCCAAACCTAAAGGAGTGGCCAACACTATGGTCATTAGATCACCATCCTCGATGACAACTAATTACTCTCAACCTTCTACATCTCCAAGCATCACTAAACAATTCCAACAACGGTATATCCAGCGTTCATACACTCCGCTTGGAGAATCATATGCTTTCGTCTTGGAAAAACTTGTCAAGCAGGGGGTCCTCAATCTCCCTCCAATCCGACCACCTCAATTCGACCCTTCAAAATCCATCCCTACATGGTATAGGGAGGCTAACTTCTATCACTTTCACCGCGTCCATGGCCACGACATCGATAATTGCCAAACTTTCAAGAACATCATCCAAGACATGATCGATAAGGGGGATCTTATTTTAGATAACCCAAATGCCCCACCTAACCAACACATTGACATTTTCAAACAACCATTCCCGAACCATCCTCTTACTCAAAACAATGTCCAAACCACGATTAATGACCCCCAAGACCATAATATTCACACAATCAACACTATCTTGCCCCTTGTCCCTGACCAACCTCCTCTATCACAGGATGAAGAACTTTCTTCTCATATTAGTCCTCCATCTACCTCTCTTATACTAGAGGACGCCTTGACCATGCCAATGCCATTAGCCCTACCTTCATTCGAAGACCCTACCTTGCCTACTCTTCAAGCACAAATAGAAGGCACCATCATCCCTGCCTTCTACCCTCTTGAGGAGCCACACTCTCTTATTTATTCTCCACCAGGAGAAGAACCAGTCTCTTCACCTATTTTGACCGAGGAAGACCCAGTCACGATTTCCTCTTACCTTTTGCCTGAGATTGCTACATCTCACTCACCTCCATCCACATCTGAACCCAAACCCACATCTAACCTCTCCTTACACAAAGGTGGCCCTTAACCCAAACCAAAGAAGGCCACTAAACCACATTAGAGAAATCCTCCCCCACCTTCCTCATTACCTTCAATCTTGGGCCCGCATCTATCCACTTTAATAGGAGTTCTTCCTACTCCCATACTTCATAGAGGCAAGTTGCCTCCATTACTCCCTCAACCCCTCAGGCATATATCTCCTCCAAACTATCGACCAACGCCTCCTATGCCTCTTAAACCAAATTCATCAACCCCCACTACAACAAAACATCCAGACCCGTTAGCAGGTTCTTATGCCTTGCTGTTATGGCAATTGTTGCAGTCCTCTCGCATCAATCTCCCACCTCTTAAACCATATCAATTTCTCAGACCAAAACCACCCTGGTTCGACGACACTCACATTTGTGCATATCATCGCATGCCTGGGCATGACACTGAGCATTATTGTGCCCTCAAGGTCATTGTTCGCCAATGTCTAGCAAATGACACCCTTCTTCTCGACCACATCATCAATAAACCTTCAACACCACCCCGTTCATCAACTCTCGGATCAAGGCCATCTTGGTTTGACAACTCTAAATTTTGCCACTATCATCACACTCTGGGACATAACACTGAGCGTTGTTGTGCTCTCAAAGCTATCATTCGTCAACACTGGAAAAAGGATACCCTTCTCATCAAGGATCCTCTCGACCTCCTCCTCGACAAGTTATCAACACCGACCCATGCCTCTCAAACCTCATCGCCTAAATCATGATCTCCACGATGGACTATGGTCCCTTTGCCACCTTTAACCTCCTTATTCGACATCAACACAGTCCATTTGACCACTAAGCCTCAACTAACCTTGACCAATCTATCTAACATTCTCCTTAAGTGACTGGGGGAATCTAACCTTATCCTGACCTCGACCAAACATTTAACCAAACCTTCAACTAAACATTCGACCAACTTTGACTAGACATTCGACCAAACTTCGACCACACATAGTCCAACCATCAATCAACCTTCTTATCATGACCCCGACCAACATCAACCAAACCTCGACCAAACTTCAATCATCAAACATCAACCAACCAAACAACCTATCACTTCTTCAAACTGTCATCAATCATCGTGACCAATCTCGAAGAGGCAAATGGGGTAAATTTGCTCCTAATTGACTCGAACCTTTTATCATAAACGCACTAGCATGGCCCAGGAACTTATCAGAACTTGAGCCCCCTTTTTATGCCTTGCATCTTCGACCATTCTTCTTTTAATCGAGTATTCATCACTTGACGTTTTACTTGAGCTCATCTCTTGAGCAACCCTGTCCTCTTAATTCCTATTCCTTTCAACCCTATTCCCCTAAACAAGTCCTATCAACCCTTTTTGTCAAGCAGTAATGCTTTGTCCTAATAAAAGGGAACCCTTAAACCTCTACAGGCTCGTCCATGGCAAACTTCAGTCAACATATATCAAAAATTTTAGTACCTATCATATCAAAGGTCATAAAACTCTCTAAGTGTAGACTGCTCCCTTGAAGGATAGCTACACAATTGTTGTACTACTAGACTGCTCCCTTGAAGGATAGCTAGGCCAACATATCAAATATTTAAAGCAAAATATAGACCACTCCCTCGAAGGATGGTTATGACTAACTCTTGCTACAGACAACACCTCTTTTTGAAGCTTCTCGCATTGATCAACTTCACAACATGACCACCAAAGAAAACAACATCCCTATGTGGACTTCCCGCATCGATCAGTTCACCGTTAAAAAAAAAAAAAAAAAAGACTGACAAGCTATCACCCCATGGACAGGCCTATAGTCATTCTCGGGTCACCTATAAGAGGGGCAAGGTTATTTCTGCCACAAATGGGTTACCCCCTCCTCTCCTACTTATCACCCCAACATACTCAAGGGACTTCGAGCTCACTTAACGTCAAGTGATTTGATTACTTCTCTAGCACAACACTGGTCCATGATGCAATGCATAAACGGGGCTTTCATTCTAACAACCCCCATCCATGCCATCATTCTGGTCCTTGTCAATGAAAGAGCAATTTGCCTTTCACTTATCTTTCACACTTTGGTCATATTCAACCAAGCCTTTTTTTTACCAACCCAAACATTCTCATGCCGACATCATGACATCATCATCATCCTAGTCCATTTCACATAGTTTCTATGGACACCAATACACATGGAAATTATCGACCCGATACAATTTATGTTAAGCATAAACCAATACTTGCTGAAACATAAATAGACCTCAATTCATTTTTAGCATACATCCATCACGAATATGGAAAATTGCTAGGGATGAAAGACCACTAATCAATGTTGCAGAATACACCATATGGAAAAGGCTGTAACATCTTCCTCTCCTCATCATTTCGACCTTGACCTTGACCAAGACCAGCCTATCAACCTCTTTGACCCTCTTTCTGAACTACATTGGTCTGAGGCCCTTCCCACAGGGGCTATGTAGGCAGCACTCAGTCTTCTGAGGTTAGCTCAGCCATTCCTTCATCCATCGATCTACTCATTCGTCTCTCTCAAGATGATGACCTTTCATCTTCCATCATGACCAATCAACCAGCCCTATCAATGTCGAAGTCATTTCTGACTCCTCATGGGGCACATTTGAGATCACTTATATCTCAACCCGACCAGTGGCCATGGAGATCACGCTTATCTCCATAGACCCTAACCACTTTTGAGATAACTCTGTCTTGGTTTTGTTTGCACACATGCTACCTCACGAATAGATAGCAAAATTATTCGCAGACCATATTTTTGGACCCTCACAAGTATAGGATCACACGCCAGTTGATCCACACTACTTGTGACATTTTCATGTTTCTGGGAGCACTTCCTAAGCCCGAGATACCTGGAGCACGACGACCATTTGGAGCTACAACTTAGATTGAATAACCCAATCAGCTACAACTAATGCTGGGGCCCAGTTATTTCAATTTTGGCACTCCTTGACCTTTTGACTGTGACATTTGACCTATCCATCTCGTGAAGTGGTATGCACGCAATCACACCTATTACAGTGTTTTCACTCACTCTTCATCCTTCTCATCCACCTTTTGTCAAATCGGCACCTGACATCAGGTTCCCTTCCCTCGACTCCTGCCTTGAGGGGGAATACATCATCCATACCTTGGGGCAATCCACATCATCCCACGCATGGGGCAATCAACTCCTATTTTTGTCTTGCAGTTCGTCTAGAACAACCAACAAGACAAAAAGGGGCAAATGTAGACACTGAAATTGTGTCTAACCCTTGTTCATTCCCCCCTTGGTCCATTCCTAACCCATTCTTAACCCATACAATTACTAATTTAAAATAATAAACTTATTTTGAATTAATAACCCCCCTCCTTTGACACATCACCCATGACACCTCACCTAGGACACCTCGCCTTGGACTATTTCCCACCCTATGACTCACCCAAGACCTATTCTTACTCCTTTCCAATTGCCTAACCAACTCTCATGCGTATTTAGCCTAACCTTCGACAAATCTCCAATGAATTATGCACCTGGCGGATGTAGAACGGGCTTGCTGGGCCTTTTACTCATTTTGCACCCACCAACGTCAGTCAACTATCGGTCGACACCGGTGGGATTGCCGACGTCAGTTTACTTAAACTGACTTCTGACCTTTTTCTTGGCTAATCACAAATTCTAATCACTAATCATGAATCCTTCAATCTTCAATCTTTGACCATCCACCAATCTACCAATCTCTCAGTCAGGCCTCTCACTCTCTTCCTCAAATGCAGCAACAGGAATTCTGCCTTCAACAACTCCATCAGCAACAGGTCCTCCACACAGGCTACATCAACAATAGGTACGGGGATCAGCAGCATTCCTTCAGCCAGCCACAAGTAAGTATATTGTCTATGTTTTCTTTGTCTTTTCTAGTCATTTACTTCTAAGTATTATGAATTAAATTCAACACTTCCTATCCCCAGACCAGACCAAACCTGAATCCTTATTTCCCTATTTCCCTATTGGCCTCCTCTACCCTTCTGTCCATTTGACATTCTGTCCATTTGACTCCCCTGTATCTCTACATAGACCATTAACCAAAACTAGACCTTCAGACTACCTCAAAACCAGATTCTCAGACCTTTAGATAGACCCAGACCATTCTGCACGACCAGACCCTATCCATGGACCACAGACCTGACCAGACCCCATCCAATCCTACTACCCCGACCGATGCCAGCTACTACCCCAATCGACATCGGCAGACTAACCAATGTCGGCAGACCTCAACAATCGATGCCGGTAGGACCACCGACATTGGCGACTATGACCAGTCTGACAACATCTTCCAGGTAAGCCTTTTGCTTCCATTTTCCTTTTCAGTCTTTTATCATTTCAGTATTTTAACATTCTGATATTTATCAGACACTTCTTTTTATTTACTAGTGGGTTGATATCCCTTAAGGAAGTCTTCGTACTTCTGGGATCAAGCTTTCACTTGGCAACCCACCATCTATCCATCTAACACCTTCTTTTGTCCAAGTATCTTTTCTTTGCAGCTGTCATTCCTCCACAGCCAAAGAGGAGTTCTCACAGCGTCTGGATTATGGTGCGCATGACTACATCTAGGTACACACAAGCCTCAAACCATTTCCTTAAGTTTCTTCATTTTCTCTCTTTGAATGTGAAAGCAAATTTAGCATAGAAACAACCTCCAATGGGCAAAGATGAGATGGATCAATAATTTGAAGGCATATGGGGATATAAAATTGGTCATTCATCAAGTACAACCAATAATCCTTTTCTTAAATCCTAAAACTAGAGGGTATGGGACCTACTATAAGACTTTGATGCCTTTAACATATAGCCCATATGAATGGATTCGAATAAACATGATAATAGGTTGGATGCCATAGGGGCACAATTCAATGCAGTTTTTGACATGGGAAAAGAGAAAGATTCATTTCATAACAAAGTCATTGTGAGGCCTTATATCCTAGATAATGAAGTGTCATGGTAGGTGTTTGAAAGTGATGAACACATTGCACACTTTTTACAAAATGAGGCAGGTTTCTTCTCAAGGAACCAAAAGAGATTGCATGATCATTATGAAGAACAAATTATATATTTGAAGACAAACAAGATACCCAAGGGGCTGATTACCTTGTAAAGTGTCTTCAAAGAAGATGATCCAAACAAGAAGGAAGGATTGAGCATGTCCATAAAGGGAGAGAATTATGAGAGATCCATGATTTACAAGGATAAGCTCCTGAAGATTGGTAAGCTCTATTATTTTTCTGAAAGATAGGCCTTTGTTTAACTATGTAAAGAGTTCCATGATGTCTTTGTTTGGAAATATAAATATTTTAAGGGGTTTGATCCAAGTCTAGCACATCACACCATTGAGCTAGAATATGGAGCTAAACTGATCAGGCAAAATCAATGGACTATCAATCCCAAGATAGAATAAATAATGAATAAGGAGTTGACCAAGTTGATTGAGTCTAGGATTATCTTTCCTAGCAAGCACTCAACTTGGGTGGTTAATCTTATACCTATCTAAAAAAATAATGGAGAAATTAGGCTTTGTGTAGATTTTTGAGATCTTAATAGAGTGTCTCTTAAAGATCATTATCCATTACCTTCCATGGAGAAATTTTTTCTAGTTGTTTTAGGTTATCAACACTTCTTACTTCTTGATGGTTATTTAAGCTACAATCAGATATTGGTCAATGAAGAAGATCAGTTCAAGATAGCCTTCACAATGAAATGGGAGACCTTTTCTTATAAAAATATGCCTTTTGGTTTATTAAATTCTAGATCCACATTTCAAAGGGCAATGGACATGGATTTTAAAGGTCAAATCAATAAGTTTATACTAGTGTATCTTGATGATATAACCATTTTTTCAAATGATGATAATGATCACATGAAACATATAAGGTAGGTGTTTGAGAAATGTAGAGAGTATGAAATATCCCTTAATATAAAGAAGTGTATATTTCCTATCTATGAAGGTAAGCTTTTGTGTCATATTATTTTGAAAGAAGGCTTGTCTTTACCTCAACACAAGAAAGGGATTCAAAGATTCTTAGGGAAATAAACTTTGTAAGGAGGTTTATTCCAAGCTTTAAAACTATGGTAAATCCTATCAAAACCATGCTCCAAAAGAACCAATAGTTTTCTTTGACAAAGGAAGGTAAGGGTAGTTTTGAGGTAATTAAGCAAGAAATTATAGAATATTTTAATCTCTTAAACCCAAACTTTGCTAAGGATTTCATACTCTAGACCTTTGCTAACCTTTATAAAATATTAGCTATGCTTATGCAAAAGAATGATGAAGAGGTTGAGTAGTCAATTTCATTCTTCAACCAAGGATTGGAGGATTATGAGGTTAGGTATTCTTTTGTTGAGAAGTAGGCTCTAATATTGATTAGAGGATTGAATAAATTTAGACACATGGTTTCCAAAAACAAGATACATGTCATGGTTTATCATCCTATCACCAAGGAGTTTATCCTAAGTAAGGACCTTAATGAAAAGAGAGTTGGATGGATTACAAAGGTGATGGAGTATGACATGGATATTAAAGTGATGAGCTTGGCAAGAGAAAAAGGATTGTGTGAGAATTTAGATTTAGATATTTAGGAGCCAAAAGAGGAAGCCTTAGTCAACCAAGTTTAACCCCAACTCATTGATCAAATACAAGATCAAAGTTGGACACAAGACATCGTTGGTTTTATTAAAAATGGTAAGTGTCCCAATATCTTGAACAAGTGTTAAAAGAGATATTTTAGACTACAAACCATTTTTTTACTATCTTGTGGATGGGGTTATTTTTAGAAAGGATGTGAATAGTGTGTTGATAAGATGTGTTAATAGTGATCAATTTGATATGCTGCTGGAGAAGTTCCACAATAGTGCATATGGAGGTCATTTCTCTCCTAAGAAAATAATTACAAACATAATGAGGGCTGGTTACTATTGGTATAGTCTTTTCAAGGACTATTACTAGTAGATTAGAAAGTGTCCTCAATGTGCCTTTTTTGTAGGAAAATATAAACTTGTATCCCTTCCATTAAAACCTATCCAAGTGGACTAGCCTTTCATGCAATGGGGTCTCAATTTCATTGGCATGATCAACCCTCCATCAAGTGATGGACACAATGGATATTGACTACCACTGACTACTTTATAAGGTGGATAGAGGTTGTTGCATTAAAGGAGGCAAGTGAAAATGATATCTTGGAGTTATATGATAGTATTGTGACAAGGTTTGGAATTCCCCATGTCATCATTTTTGATAATGCACTTGCTTTCATAAGTGTTAAAACTTTTGATTGGGTATGAAGGAATGGATTTCACTTGAGTACCTCATCTAATTATTACCATAAAATTAATAAATTGATTGATTCTACCAATAAGAACCTCATCAAAATAATCAAGAGGATGTTGGAGAGAAATCAAAGGGCATGACACAATAATCTAAAGACAACTTTATGGGTAGATAAAATTACTCCTAATAAATCAATTAGTAACTCTCCCTTTGTACTTATTTATGGGATATAATCTAGGTTGTCCATATCCCAATAACTCCCTACCCTAGAACTTGCATAATAGCTAGAATTAATTGAAAACGCACCAATGGAAGTCAAGTTGACAAAATTAATGTAACTACAAGAGGCAAGGGATGATGCCCACAGGGCCATGGAACACCATTAAGTGCTCATGAATTGATCCTTTGACAAAAGGATAATTACAAGAGTGTTCAAAGAGGGTAACTTGGTTTTGAAATGGGATGAAGATAGAGCAAAACCAAATAGGCATACAAAGTTTAACAATTTTTAGAGTGGACCCTACATCATGAACAAGTGCAAGTAGATCAACTCTTTCCAATTGGCCAAAATGAATGGAGAATAATTGCCTATCCATATGAATGGGATACATCTAAAACTCTACTATTAGTCCTTGCTCATCCTTTTGTAATTACTAGTTTTGATGTGTGTGTTTCCTTTTATTTATTATTTTGTTCCCTAAGTGCTTTATAGTAAAGGTGTGTTTTCCTTCCTTTTGTTTGGTGTGTGTCTCTACCTTGTGTGTGTGAATCAACCTAACTAGTGTGTTTTTTTGAGCCAAAGCTTATTTAGTTCTCTTTGAAGTGCCTATATATGTGACTCCATGCCTAATGGAAGGATTTAAGTGACTATCCTTAGGCATAATAGGCATGCCTCTCTTGGGAATAGCCAAGAATGTTAGCCAATTTTCATACCCAATTTTGCATCTTTCTTTAGCTAAGTACAAATTCCACTTGTCTATTTTAAATCAACTTGTAAGAGACCTATTGCCTTATCTTGTATTTTCTTTGGAGCCTTTTACTCAACATTTTCAAGGTGCTCTTTTAGTCTTTTTCCCAAGGTAGAATTCTTTCGACCTTTTTATCTCGGACAAAAAGTCTAGAATAATTCTTCCTTGGTCATTTCCTTCCTCTCTGGCATGCCCTTCAATTTTTTTGTAAGGGACTCCATTTCTTCGTAGTGCCATTAAATTTTTTATGAAGGGCCACTTTTCTTCTTCCAAGTTCCCTTCATATTTTTTTGAAGGGCCACTTTTCTTCCAAATACCCTTTAGAAAAGTTTTGAAGGGCCACTTTGCCTCTAATTTTCCCTTCAAAAAAGTTATGAAGGGCCACTTCCCATTGAAGTTCCCTTTATAATTTTTTAAAGGGCCACTTTGCCTCCAAGTTGCCCTTTGAAAAAGTTATGAAGGGCCACTTCCCTTTGAATTACCCTTTAGAATTTTTTGATGGGCCACTTTGCCTTTGAGTTTCCCTTTAGAAATTTCTGAAGGGTCACTTCTTTTGAAGTGACCTTAGGAATTTTTTTAAGGGGAATTTTCCCTTTAAAGTGCCCTTCAAATTTTTTTTAAGGGTTACTTCCTTCCAAAAGTGCCCTTAGGAAAAACATTTGAAGGGCCACTTCCTTCCAAAAGTGCCCTTCATAAAACTTCTGAAGGGTTACTTCCTTCTAAAAGTGTTGTTTAGAATTTTTTTTAAGGGCCACTTTCCAAGCCAAAGGATTATTCTATTTAGAGAAAATGTCTGTGAGAAATTTCTCTGAGATAAAAGAACATGAAAAAGGGCCCAAAAGAAAGTGAAAGTGGTAGACAAAAAGTCTGAAGGAATTCCTTTGGAAGAAAAAATTAAAGGAATGAGCAAGAAGAGGAGGAAAATAGAAAGTTTGAAGGAGTTCCTTCAAAATAATTATCCAAATAAATTCCTTCAGAGGAAATGCTAAAGTCAAGGAGCTCAAAAATCTCAAAATAATTCTTCCCAAAAAAATGTCTAGTGATGTGTAGATGAACATCAACTTAAGCATCATGAACTAGATATTAGGATTCCATGGTAATGGGCTGATGAACCTCAAACTTCAGAACAAGGAACTACCTATTTGAATTAATTAGGTTTAAAAACCCTGAAGACTTGGAGTTTAGAAAGTCTAAAGTCTTCAAGCTAAAATAACCCAAAGTCAAGGATCTTTAAGGAACCCAAATGAGTATCATAGTGCAAATTAGGATTCTCCAAGTGCTTTACTTATAAACTTTATAAGTAGAGTATCCAAGAAGTTTAAATCCAAGGAGGTTAGAAATCCTAAATGGTTCACCACAAAGAAAATCAAGTTTCTTCAAAGATTTAGCTTATAAACTCTATAAGCTAAGTAGGTTAAAAACCCAAATGGGTTTACAAAGTACAAATCAAATGTTTAGAGCTACTTAGCTTAAAATCTTGATCTAATGACTGATTGATGGTGTACAAGAGTCATAATCTAATGAATGAGGAGATGCCACATGGCATGATCTGGAGAATGCTGGTTTCTTAAAGAGCAGATGAAGGATAATCCATAGGGATCTATGTAGGAGGAGTCAAAGATCCTTATTAGTTTTGATGACTAATTAGAAAGGGTGAGAATATGAAGGATGTAAAAGAGACTCCACATAGGTTTTGATATTTTTCATCTCTAGGACTAGATAGAATGAAAGTGACTCTCCTCCATGCCATAACACATCTAGATGAGATGAGAAGAAGATATTAAGCATCAAGACAAGTTTCTAATAGATAGATCCATTTTTAGTAACCGATTGATGCCTAAAATTAGCTTGAAAATATCTTGTTCTATTGGTGAAACCATTGTGGAAACATCTTACAAAAATTGAGCTAACTATGTAACCATGTGTGGTGACATGGATCAATGGGATGGCTAGAGCAAACATCATTGGAAAAGAGGGTTATAGATGAAGATGGAGACTTTTAACAAAATTTATTCTTTTATTTGGCACCAAAGGCCTCCTCCTCTCACTTCCTTCAACTATAAATATGACCCCTTAGCTAGTAAAAAAGAGACCATATAATGGATGGCAAAGCCCTACTATAATGATATCACGTTATAATTTTAATCATTAGCATAAGTATTTTCTTTCAAGTTTTTGGATAATTGTCTAAGTGTGTAAGAGATGTATAGTGTTAATATGTGATGATTTTCCATCCCTCTATCCCTTTTTCCTTCATACCTAAACAAGAGTTCTTGGTCTAACCAGTCACACAGTCTGTACTCAAGTGTATTGAATTATACATGTGTATTACTTTCTTGAATGCACAAAGTTTTCCTTTTAGCTCCTTTACCTTGTGTTATCTTTCATGTCTCACCTCTGTGTTGAAATACTATTGTTAGAGTCTTTAGATCTTAGGAATGGTTTGTGATTTTGTTGTATTATGCACTAGAATCTGACATTAATGTGGAAAAATAGTTTTGGTGTATCATCACTCTTATAATAAGATTTCCTTTTCTATAGTTTCTAACTCTTTTCCTTTTAAACAAACTATTTTAGTAGATATTGTCTTATAGAGACATATTCAAGGAGATATCCCTATAATCTAGAGGTCTATTTCCTCCTTAATCATACCCATAGGCCTTGAAATGTTTTAACATTGCCTAAATTTGGGAGAGGACTGAACACTCTCTCCTAGGGTGCAATATTTGGAGACAATAGTACCATCCTAGGAGATTCTCTCTTTGAGGCATGTAATTTGTAAATTAAAACACCAAGTACATCTCCTTACCTTGGAAAATAAGGCCTATAAGTCTTGGATGGATGCTAATGATCTACATGGTAACCCAATTCTAAAGACATTCATAAAAGCTTGATTTCCTAAGCATTTATAGATACAATCATTACCTCACTTTGATGGAACTGTAGATCCATTCATACACCTTCAGGCCTTTTGGAAGGCTTTGCCATCTCATGTGAATCCTTTGATTCTACTCAAGTTATTCTAGTAGACATTAGTGGGGGAAGCACATAATTGGTTCTTTCATCTACTCCCCATTGTATCCTTACACATATATGATGACTTAGAGGAGGAATTTCTTAAACATTACATAGCAAACATGGGCCCTTGTGTCACATATGAGAAAATTGCTAACTTTACATTAGAATACTTTAGAGCTAGTTAGTTATTACATCTTATGATTCAAGAATCACATGTTCAAATTGATATACAAATAAAAAAATTAAAGGTTCAACATATATTTATTAGTGGGCTTCACCAATCTCTCCTTGATCATCTACTATATTAGATAGAGTCTTCTTTTAGGCACTTATGCTAGACATTTCTAGCTTTGAAAAATAAATTAGAATTGATTGAGGTAGATTTAGTTGATTGGATTACTCTAAATTTCATAACAATATCTACAACTCCTAACACACAAAATCCACCATGTCTTAAACAAGACAAGAGACCACAACTAGAAAAGTAAATAGTTAAGAACATAGATCCAATTTCAAGAGCACAACCTATAGTATGCACTATAGAGAACAATAGTAAGGCACCACAATAGTTTGATTCAAATTAGGATAAACCATGTTTCATATTATCAACACTATTATATAGGAGGTTAATCACATTGCCTTCTACTCATCGACGAGATGTACATTTCTTACATAGATAACCACATCAGCCCTTTTGTAACTATCATCGCATCCATGGATATAAAGATAATGATTGTTATGGACTCAGAGATTTCATTACTAGATGTGTTGATAATGGAATCATAGCATTTACATAGGGGCACTAAGATATCCTCCACTATGGAACCATAGACCTCATTCATCCATTACTAAGTCATCCCAAGACATTCCTTCATAGGAATCATAAGTCACTCATCGTGAGAGTAATGAAAATTCTAGGAAAAAGCCTCATAAGAGATCTCCTAGTCCATATATTTAGAATGCTTAGAAACTAATACAATAATAATAGCTTATATATATCACTATAGTCCATGGAGTATATAGTACAATTCCATATACATATCTAGTAGAGTCACAAGCACTACAATAGAGTAATACTCACAAAAAATATTCACTATGGCTAGATTTTCTAGGTCCTATCTCATGTATAAATCTACTATATTTAAGATTAAATGAACCCACATCATAGAGTACTACTCATGATAAATATTCATTATAATTAGGTTTTTTGGGTCCTATCTCACATAGCAATCTGCTATGGTTAAGATTAAACAAGACCCTATCATAGGTTTTAGCTTCAGCTCATTCTATGGTTTAGGCATACACATCATAGTAGAGGCCAAAAGGTATATTATTATGGGTAGATGAGCCTACTTCACAACACACAGTTACCATTGCATGTCTAATAAAGTTACATTTTGTAAAATCTCCACACCCAGCTATAGTTAGTACATAGTAGACAATATTAGATATAGAGAATATTCATACATAGCATGAGTAATATGGACACTTGTTCAATTGTCCAACAAGGTTCAAATAGTGATACAATATAATACAACACACATTCATACCAACATCAGTTTATAGCTTCACTTATTAGGGCAATGATGGAGTAAAAGGTCTAGCTAGCCTTTATATTTTTGAGCCACTCTCAGGGAATTAATATGCATAGCATGCTATCTTACATCCCCACATACTAACAACTAACATTCCTAATTCCCAATAACTATCCATAGCCAAAACTAACTTATTAAAAATCTAGATCTTACCAAATCTTATTTTACCAACATTAAACCAACTCAACTTATCCAACCAATTTACCAATCTCAAACCAACTCAACACATCCAAACAATTTACCAACCTCAAACCAACTCAATTTATCCAAACAATTTTTTTTCTCACATATAATTACAAACCAAATAAAGTTATTTACTTACATACAAATCAAAATAAAAAATTATCATCACACTTCTCAAAATAATCAAATCACATATCCTAAGTACTATTTTACCAAACATACACAACCTCAACATAAATACTAGATCAACTACTTCTAATCAACCAATTACACTAAATATACCAATCTATTCCAAAATCCATAACATAGTATGCTTGAATAAAAATCAACCTAGTATCCATATATATATATATATATATATATATATATATATATATATATATATATATATATATATATATATATATATATATATATATATATATATAACCAAGTTTTCAAAAAAATATACATCATATCAAAATACAATAAATCAAGAATGGGTGTCATGCCCTCACTCTCAATCTCACTCTCTCCTCTAGTACTAGTCTCATAATCCAGCCTAGTACTCAATGAACCCACACCTCCTCAAGATCATGAATACCACTTAAGCCATCTCTCTCACTCCAATAACTACCCATGCTCTTCACGCAAGTCTGCATATTACCTCTAAATCTTTATGTACTCATCCATGATCTTAGTGCTAATAGAACCATAATCAGGTAGAGGCATCCTATACCTATCTAGATCAATCCTCACCCCATCTCTCTCTTTCATTACTCTAAGATATGTAGTTGTGGCAATAGTATCTCTATCAAACAAATGAGCATAAACACTGATTGTAACTACCACTCACTCTATCAAACCCTCCTCCACCTCATCATTAAGAACAAGGCACATGATCTCTTTGAGTGTCAACTTAATGATGGACTCTCAGAGCCCATCATCTCGACCTCCTCCCCTAGTAGGTTCTTCATCATAAGCACATCTCACTCCACCTACATGTAAAACAAATTACAACACTATGTTAGATATACATTTTCCAAACAAGATAAAATAAGCACTAACTTATACACAATTCAAATATAATCAATGCTTACCTCCCATCATTTGGATCATAGTAGGATCCTCGTACTCAAGGGTATCCCCTCCATCAATAGGATACAATAGATCCCATCAATGCCTCATCTATCATGTGGTATATGCCTCTATGCATCTGACATCATCTACATCATGAATATCTATAACCACAACTCATGTACCCAAAGGTAATGGTGCTAACTCAACTTCAGTAGGCCTCCCATGAACTCCTGCCCTCATTGGTGACTATACACTCCTCACCCATGCCCATGTTGTAGAGAGCACATCTTGTGGTACCCCTAACTATCTAGTCACATTATCATACTGAAATCACTTCTACACTCCATCCCAATGGTCATATAACCAACAATTGGCCCTTATATACTATAACTACACTCCATCCTTGGGTCACCTAAGGAATCCTCTATATGGACTCCATATGATATCCTAAGCCAATAGTCTATCTAAAACTCATCTATAGTTATCTATCATAAGAGATTAGATAGCTAATTTACTCATCCACTACTCACCAAATGGTTGTGGAGGTTCCCACTTTTCCCTCAGTAATCTTATCGACTACAAAACTACTATGTGCTCAAAATCCCAACAATGTAATAAGGTAGCTGTACTCACACCACCACTAAATAACTCTTGAGTAAACTAGTAAATATATCTATATAAGTGGGAAAACATAGTCCTACCCCATGAGAACATAGTTCCATACACCTCTACACTATGCACTATCCTATGCAATTGACACCCCACTCCCATCCATAACTATAAATGAGGCCAACAACATGGCTAAGCACTTCCATAGTAATGAAAAACTATAATTGATAGAAACACATCACTATCAATACCTCTTTGATGTATGTCTTAGGGTACACAAACAAAATATAAGGATGTATGATAAATAACATCCGTACCCATGTCATCTTGCAATGTCACCTGATGTCCACTAATCGGCAAATGCAAAATATGATACACATCCTATAGAATAATCATAATCTCCCCAGAATGAAGCCAAAAAGTACATGCATCTACATTCCACCTCTCACACAAGTTAGTAATCAAATACTTATCCCATTGCATAGGGCCTATGTCACATACATGACCCAACCTTACTCTATCCATCATAACTCTTTCATCAGCTAACAAAGGTAACAATCTTAGTGTCTCCATCACTTGTCCTATAAAAAACTCCCTCATTCATAACTTATCCTATAAAACACCAAAAAATATCATATACATCAGTTCACCATGACAAATCAATAACCAATAAAAAAACAACAAAAATAAGCAATAGCTCAAAGAATCCAACCTTTAAGACAACAGTGCTAGGTATAGGACATCAACACTAAACAAGAGTGTTGTAACCTAGATAGCAATGATGAAGCCTAAAAAAAACATTGGAGGAGGGACTAGCTCATTGGAACTAGTTAAAATTTTATTAGTCTACTTAAAACAACTTAAAAATAGGCTTTTAAATAGGCAAAAATCACACATTTCAACTACTTACTAGGGTAACCTCCCCATTAGCCTCTACCTAGGCTACCAATTGCTCAAAATAGGTCACATTAGGGGCTCATCTCCTTAGGATATCTCTCACCCTAGAGCTTTGAATATCAACCTAGTCAATGCAAAAATGAATCAAGAATCAATCTAATTCTCATATATCAAACAACTTTCCCATTCAAAGTAACATACCTTTTTTACCATAACTAGAACATCATAGCTCTGTTTTACAAATCATTTTATTCCATGGAATCATAACGATGATACCTTCAACATCACATAATATTTTCTCTATTATTACATCATCTAACTACTATGGCACATACATCTCTATACCTATTTTATATATAGACATATAACTTGGTCCTAACTAATGAAAGACTCATTCAAGTATCACACAATTCACCTTAGTTAATCAAGAAAAAATTTAATCCCCTCAAAACAAGCCAACCTTGTTTCTACTTATGCCACTAGTCATCACTTTTGGATAAAACTCCTCTATCATGAGATCTCATCCCTATCCCCAAAAGGGGGGCATCATTCCTACTATTCCTATTCTTACACTTACCTAGCATAAGCCATCCGCTCTTATCTTTTCACCCTATTATAACTACAGCCTAAATTGGTTAAGCAACCACACATATCTTATATTTTCATAGTCCTTTCATATGAGATTCTAACTAGAGAATATGATCTTTATTCACATTTAGCCATGTCTTTCATTTTAGTCATCTCAATCTTGTTACATGCTCTAGACACCTTTTTGCCTATTCCCAGTCATCCAAATATTTTCAAATAGTCATTCCACCTCAGTCAAATCAGTTTTTTTGTTCTCTTTCCATCCCCCAAGTCTTAGGACTATAGGACATGAGCACTAGGGCTGGACTAAAGTGCTAATGCCACTAGTGTCCATTTCTAATGCTCTTGTATAAGGCCATTTTGAGTTCTAATGGTCAGTTTACTTCACTTAATGAGTCTTAGCCCCTTTCTTAGCTTCTTACTTAATTTTCCCAATGTCATCCAAATTCAAATAAATATCTCAAATTCAAAATAAAGAGTCTCCTATATAAAGTAATTCATAAGGCATTTTATATCTAGGACTTACCACTTTGGCATAGTAGACATAATAAAAATTAGTCAATAGTGTAGCTTAGCATTCTACATCACACATAGACTTGCATGCTTGATCAAGGAAGGGCCTAGGCAAAAGTCATTCTTACATCTATTGTGCATGTTGATTATGCACATTCCCTTAGGGAGAACTACATTTTATCTAAGACCCTATATTGAGGGTTAATGTAGGTAAAAATCAAGATAATATGAGTTTTAGATCATGCAATCATTCTTCCCCTAACCCAATTTTACCTTTTTTTATTTTGATGCATTTTTATTTGCATTTGTGTAGATAAATATAGGGTTTGGAGATTGAAATAGACCTACAACAAGCTCTATTAACTTTCAGCCTCTAAAATTTTGTACACAGGCTCACATAAAGATAGTGGATAAAACTTAAAAATATCTAATCTCTAAGACAATAGTGGCATAAGTGGAATATATCATTGGTGCTACTCCTATTCACTTTTGGTGCTCCTATCCAATCACAAAATGAAGTACAAATCTAGATTCTAGATAGTGTCCTAGTCCTACACCTCAATTTTTATCTCCTTAATCATCTACTTCAACCCTTTTTTAGATAAGTTTATTTCTATTCCTCATGTAAATTACTTGATAAAAATCTATATTTTACCCTAATAAACTAGATTTTTCCCCTTATTCCATACCCCTTATTATTTAGGAACTAAACACTAGTTTCCCCAAAATAATAAAATATGAACATAGATTTTGCTTAGTCTTATAATGACATGCCAGGAATTACCCCTTCATTACTACTCATAATATGGTCACCAACCGCAATACCAAGCTAGTTAGGAAAAAACTTCATCAAATGCACCCTCATATAGCCCTTCTAGTCAAATAAGAACTTAAACATCTCCTATTTGTCAATTTCATTCAACCCATTGATTATTCCCAATGGGTCTCAAATGTCACATCTATTACCAAAGCCACAGGGGGACTTCCCATTTGTGTGTACTTTCATGAACTTAACCTTACTTGCCTAAAGGATAATATTCCTTTGTCAAGCATTGAACATCTTGTTGATCTTAAAACTAGCCATGAGATGTTATCTCTTATGGATAGATTCTCATGTTATAATCAAATCTTAATTGCCTCTAAAGATCAACACAAAAATACCTTTACCACCCTATGGGGAGATTTATACTATAGGTTCATGCCTTTTAGTCTAAATAGCATTGGTGTAACTTACCAGTGCACTATGACCTACATATTATATGACCCTATTCACAAAATCATAAAAGACTATGTCGATGACCTCCTTAGGAAATCCAAATGTCGTAAAGATCATTTTTATATTCTTAAAATTATCTTTGAATGCTTCATCCATTACCATGTCTACCTTAATCCCAATAAGTGTATCTTTGGGGTCTTATCAGGAAAGCTCCTTGGATTTATCATCTACCTTTGAATAATCAAATTAAACCCTATCATAATCAAATAAATCCTTGAAATTCCTCCTTCATCCCACCTTAATCAATTCTATATCTTGTAGGGGAAGATCCAATCCATTCATCACTTTATCTCTCACTCTTTAATCGATTCCAACCTTTTCACCACCTTCTAAAGAAGGATTTATCTTTTAAATGAAACAACTATCAAAAGGCCTTTGATTCATTTAAAAAGTACCTTCTATCTCCACCCATCCTCATTCCTCCCAAGGAAGATCAACCTTTTTACCTTTATATTTCCACCACTAACCACTCTTTAGGGGTAATGCTGGCTCATCAGGGTGAGTAACATAAAGATCAAGATGTCTACTAAATTAGCCATACACTTTTAGAGTATGAGCCTTAGTACACCCATATTGAGAAACACTATAAAGCCCTCATTTATAAATAATTCCCCCCAATATGGTATAATGTTAGGTGCTATAGATAATCACTCTTTGATCATTCCTAAAAAGGTTGGAAGGGATGATGAAAAGGTTGAGATAGTTGAAGGTCTATAGGTACCAAAGGCCAGGTTGTGTCTCCTCCACATTGAAGATGGTAGGAGATCTTGATTTGATATAAGAAGCATCAATAATTCAATGGATAAAGATATATAGTTTAGAGTAAGAGGGTGAAAAAGGGATATAGGAAGTGAGAGAAGCCATCATATCAGTAAACTTATTCATAGATCATGCAGTGGTTTAGATATGGTAGTGTTCAAAGGATGCTAAGATTACATTAATTAATTGTTTATACTATTGAAAAACATCATTTTTACATTGATAAAATCTATTAATTTTATTGAACACAAGTTAATAGTCACCAAAAATGTTGATCATTTTTAATCTAAAGGCTAATGCATTTTAGAGACCTATCACTAGGGCTTCATACTCAGCCATATTGTTGGTACATTTAAAATCTAGCTTGATGAATAAAGGAAATAGTTCACCATGAAGGGGGATAAGGATGATGTTAGATCCCCAACCACATTGACTCTTCGATCCATGAAATAACATGGTCACTTGATAGGTGAAGCTTGTTTGAGAAAGGGTCATGATGGACTCATCCAAAAACTCAAGAGGAAGAGGTTGATTGTCTATTAATGGTACTATGAATAACTAGTCATTAATGACTTTCCCTTTAATTGAATCTTATTGGAATAGCTCAAGGTACTGGAAGAAATGTTGAGCCACTTAGCCATACGTTGATTTTGGTATGGATTGGAGTGCATATAGTTGAGTGGGTCGGTATTGGTTATGACATAGGTCTTGTGGTTGAGAAGGTAATGATGAATTTTTATGTCCACAAAGACCAAGGTGAGGCAAAGTTTCTCAATATGGGTGTGCTAAGTCTCATACTCTATAAGTGTATGACTAATGTAGTAGACATCTTGCTCTTTATGTTACTCATCCTGATGAGCCATCATTACCCCTAAAGAGTGGTTAGTGGTGGAAATATAAAGGTAAAAAGGTTGATATTCCTTGGGAGGAATGAGGATGGGTGGAGATAAAAGGTACTTTTTAAATGAATCAAAGGCCTTTTGATAGTTGTTTCATTTAAAAAATAAATCCTTCTTTAAAAGGTGGTGAAAAGATTGGAATCGATTAAAGAGTGAGAGATAAAGTGATGAATGGATTGGATCTTCCCCTACAAGCTATAGAATTGATTAAGGTGGCCTGAAGGAGGAATGTCAAGGATTTATACACTTGGGGGGAATTATTTATGCCATATTGGGGGGAATTCGCCATACACTTGTAGAGTATGAGACTTAATATACCCATATTGAGAGACACTATAAATGCTATCAAATAAATGCATGATGGGATTTGTAGAGGACACTTTAGTGGTCTAGTTGTTGTTAAACACATCCTTCACCTTGGCTATTATTGGATGACCCTTAACCGAGATTGTTATAATTATGTGAAAATGGATGTTAAATGTCAACAACATGCTAATTTATATCACGTACCTAGCATAGTCTCTAAGTATCCAAGGATCTTTGGCCCTTCTCATAATGGGGTTTGTATATTATTAGTCAAATTAATCCCCATTATTTATAGTGAAATCATTCTATCATTATTATAATAGAATATTTCACCAAATGGGTAGAGTCTATTCCTCACTTCTCAACCAAAGCTGAAAATCTTATCAATTTTATCAACCATCACGTTATCTATCATTTCTATGTTCCTCATAAAATTATCATCAATAATGGAAAATATTTCAAAAAATAATAATTCCAAGGTATTTGTGATGCATTTGGTATCAAATTAAGTTTCTCATCACCCTATTGTTCATAAGATAATGGATAGGTGGAAGCCTTTAATAAAACTCTTAATAACATGCTAACTAAAATTGCTAATGTATCTGGTCAGGATTGGAATTTACACATCCCCTTCACCTTATGGGAATACTTCACTAGCATTAAAAACCCTATGGGCACTACCTAGTGTCCCCAAAATTTGATACCTCAAGATTTTGGGAGACACACCTTTTAAATTTTTTGCATCTTAATAGTATGTGTATGTCAGTTGTGTTGTTTGAAGTCAGTCTTCAGAATAAGGGATTTGGGTCCTACTTATGTTTTTTTTTATTTTGTTATTGTCTTCTCAATTACTTTAGGTTTCTCTAAAACATTGAAAACACTGGATTAAAATCATCACCCATATCCTCCATCCATCCATTTTTATAGATTGAAGGTAACTCAGTTCATTTTCTAATGTAAATTAGGTTCTCTAAGTTAATTTACTTCCTAAAAAATAAGTTAAGTTGTTGTGAAAACCCAAATCACACTTCCCAGACCAATCAAGTTTATCAAGGAACTCTGCTTATAAAAATTAAATGAATTAAGTAGGTCAAGAAACCTGATTAGCACTACCAAGACCTTATCAGGTTTTAGGACTACTTTACTTATAAAGTTTATAAGTAAAATATTTTTAGTTTTATGAACTTGATTTACTTATAAACCAAGACCTAATTAGGATTACAAGACTACTTTGCTTATAAAAGCCTAAAATAAGTAAAGTAATTTGAAGAACCCAATCAACAAGGCAAGTTGATGTGGCATTGGCACATTGGCAATTAATGTGTTGGAAAATATATAAAATCAAAATTTCTACCTCATTTCCACCTCACTCCAAGTTGTCAAAACTAAGTGATTACATTTGAGAATCTTGAGCTAAGAATTTTTTATCCTCAAATCCATTTGGATTAATTTCAAGCATTTCCTTTTGTGACCCAGTTATAGTTGAGGTAGGTAGACTAGTTTGATTTCATTATTTTCTTCTTATTTGCTTCTTTTTAAGGTTTGGTTTTTCCTTTATTTTTATTTTTGTTTCTTTCATTTTCTCCTCTATTAGGGTTTGCACACTTGTCTTATTTTTCATTTTCATTGTTAAAATCATCATTTTTTGATTAAAAAACTATAGTTGTAAACCTTGATATGTATTTTCCATGTCAAAAGTTAGAAAATCAAAAAAAATTCCAAGGATGCCCTAATTTATTAGACAAAATTGGGTTTATCAGTCACCTTAACTTTATTTAGGTTTATACCTACTAGTAACTTATCTTGAGAAACCCAAGTCTAAAAGACTGATCCAATTAGGTTTTTTATTACTTATTACTTGTTTCTGAAAATATAAGTAATCAGTCTTGGTAAACCTAAAGTCTTAAACCTTGGAGAACCCGAAGTCTTATGATTTTTTAAACCCAAAGACTTGTGACCCTAAGAACCTAAAGTCTTGTAATATTAAAAACTTGAAGTCTTGTAACATTGTAAATTTGAAGTTTTCTCCTACTAGTGTAAACCTAGAATTGATTAACTTGAAAGAGAAACCTAAATGTGTTAATATTTTTAGCTTAAAAAAAAGTTACTTAAGTTTTTGGAAACACTTGTTCTTTTAAATTTTTTTTTTGGAACTTGTTGAGAGTTAAAAAGTATTTAAGCTAATCTCATTCGTAGATTTCTCAATCCTTTGAAGTATTTAGTGAGTATCTAAAAACATTTACCTAGCAATCTTCATAATTCAAAGGAGTAAATGTCTCGATCAGAAGTATCAAAAAGACCAGAGGGGAAATTAGCAAAAGTATAAGCACAAAGTAAAGTCATTGAAGAGGTCCCAAAATTAGTACTTGAGGAAATGACTAAATTGATCAATAAGGGTAAGGGAAAAACAAAGGCAAAGAAATTAATAATCCAAGAACCCACAATGAAGTGTGAATATAAAGGGCATACTATTGAATCATCCATTTCATCAAAGCTCATTGAGATAAGTGACATAGACATGGGGCATGTATCTATTACTAAGCTCTTAGAAAGATCTAAGGCTACTACAAAGACTCTAATTCTAAATGCCATGACCAACAATGGAATTATACAAGAAACAACTTTCCCCAGCTCAGCTCAGCTTCCTAAGTTTGTGCTTACATGTGCAAAATATTATGATTCCTTGTCTAGAGTAGTAAGGGGTACTATTGGGAATGTAGTTATAAGGCTTGATGTTCAATATTTTAACTATTTCTTAAAAATCCCAACATCACCAAAGGTAATTGACATTTTAATGGAGACAATTGAGAAGCAATGGGAAACCAAGATGCCTGAATGGTCAAGATCACAAATAATTACTACTTGAAAAAGGTAAAGCAACCCTCAAGGTTTCCCAAACACCTTGTTAGGTTTGATTTCATTCAAGAAGTAGATGATATTATCAACTAGTATGCAAAATAAATGGATAGAAGAATGTTAAATGGTTTTCACCATGGATGTATGCTTACATCAAAACCATGGATGTAACCTAGAATTCTTTTAAGATTGACTGGGAAAAAATGATTAGTGATAACATTGATCAACAATTAAATAATGTATTGCAGACTTTTGATTTCAAGATGACATCATATTTGGTGTATGTAGTAGCTTCCATTAGGTATTTTTCAAGGTTAAGTACTTTTGGTACTTTTTCAATAGTATCAATTTATGAATTTTATCCTTAGCTAGTCCTTGAAAAGTATTACAAAGATTACATCATGGTGAATGATAGTTTCTTTTATGAGCTTATTTTTAAGTTAGAAAAACCATTGAAGTACTAAAGGGTGTTAAATGAAGCATGGGATGCAGTGGCTTTGTATGGATGTATTTTTATCCAATTTTGTGACTTCACTTATCTCAGAATAGGAGGATTCTTAGGAGTACCACTAAAACTACCAAGGTACCTAAGTGACAAGTGGATCCTGATGGAGATGAGCAAATAATTAGTTGAGTTACATGATTTGCAATCCAAAACACATAAGGCAATTATTAATTTTCTAATTGTTATTGGTCACTATCAATGTCCTAGCATCTAGAAATCTAGGAATGTGCATAAGGAAATCTATCATCATTATACTCAAGTTCATTTTGAGGCCAAAGTAAATTTTGATTATAGAGGTGTTGCTCAAAATACAATTTCTCTTGAGTATACTCATGTCCCAGCACTCAAGGATTTCTAGATGGATTGTAGAAATGAGTTTGAGATAAGAAGAAGAGATAATATCAGGTTAATTGTAGAGCAAATTTGAGCCTTTGATTTAGCATCTATTCCAAAGGATTTGTAGGATGATGACATGATTTTTAGTGATGCTTTCTAGGTATCAGGAGGAGATAGGGCCCCACTTCCAACAATTATCCTAGGTAATGATCATGATAACACAATTGTAGACAGAAATTCAAATGTTTTAGCAATGACTTATAATTATATTTTAAACAAGGGATATCAGATGAAAGAATTCTTAAGTGAAACCACACTTGTGAGATAGAAAAGAAAAGAATTAAATCAAGGATAAAGTAGTTGGGGTCCCATAAACAAGTTAAGGCTCAAGAAGAATGTGGATGACACTTTATTAGTAGTAAAAGACAAGGATCTAATCCAATCTAATGTTGTCATTTCACTATTGATTTCTCCTACCCTTATTCCTTTAAGTATTCTAATTGTTATTCTAGCTACTACTTATGTTCAAGTTCCTTCAATTTCTCCCTCATCTCCTAAGGAGAAGGGCACAAAATCCTAAGAAAAGCATTCTCAATAAGAATTGAGTCCTTCTCCTCTTCCTTCTTCTCCACAAGATGTAACACCCCCACCTCCTTCAAATGAACCATCTCATGCTAAAGAAGAACTCAACAAGGTAGATGCTAAAGAGACTCTAACATCACATAAGGAAGGATCAATAAAATAAAAGGAGCAAGAGACAAGACCTAAAAAAGAAGCTATTGAAAAAGTTATAGATAAAGGAAAAGATAAAGTGGAAATGTAAAAAGAACCTCCTAAACAAAAATCTTCTTCACAGGAGTTGGTAACTAGAAGTGAACAACATGCAATAACCACACATCCAATTATTTCCACTAATACAGATTTTTCATCTTGGATAGCTTTGTAAATAGTTATAAGGACCAAAAAAAGAAATCAACATTGAAGAATTAGATATACAATTGTTAAAGAGTTTAGAGAAAATAGGGAAGAAATCTAAGGAAGCAAAGGTGACCTCAAAATTGATAATTGAGTTCTCAGGGCTGAAATTTACTGAGATAATAACTCCACCACCTGGAGTCAACAAAGGACAAGTGACTAATGATAAATTATCAATCACAAGAGTATCCCTTAGAGAATTTACAATGGATGGAATTAAATAATATACTCAGACATTGATTAATATTTTCTTAAAAAATCTAGATGAAGAGAAGGCTACTAAAAATAAGTTAAGGGAACATAATGATCAGTTGTGCCAAATAATTTCAAAAGCGGCGAAGTCTATTCCTCAACAATATTTACTCCTAAATACTATGATTACTTAGCAAGTAATTAATGAAGTAGAAGAAATTGGAGATAAATCTAGGACCATTGATAGGTTGATTGAAAAGATGAGACAAAAATTTGAGAAATTCTTTCCACTCAGTAAAGATGCTCAAAGTGATCTTTTAGGCAAGATAACAGAAATGAGCATAATAAGAATTGAATTAAAAAATTAAAATAGTATTTTTAAACTCTATTAGGAAATTATTGAAGAGATTTTAATGTTAGATGAGAAAATTGTAGTTGAGGAATAAATTGCTTCTTCTTTGAAGAAAATAAAGTAAGAAGATTATCTCCTTTCTTTTCATTTAAGCATTCTTCTAGATATAGATGAAGAAATGAAGATGATGGAAGAAGAGTCATATGATGTCAATGCTAATATTGATGATTGTTTCTTTGGAATCATAGGTATATGGATAAATGCTATCTCAAGAACAACTAAATAGTTGATAGAGTAGTTTAAGCAAAGAATAAACACATTCATGACTCCTTTTACAACTAAGTCTATCAAAGTGCTGATGAATTGTCAAATAGAGTTGAAAAACATAAGTCCAAGGATTGAGAAAGCAAAATTTCAAATTAAAAATATCTAAATGGAAATAGTAAGATTTGAAATAGAGAGGCAAGTAGTTGTGAAACCAGAGGGATTCATCCAATCAATAATTTCCCAATACATCAAGTACAAAGAAAAATGCAAATATCAAGTTCAAGAATTGGATTAATCTTGTTTGAAGATTAAATAAGATTTTATCTTTTCTTTCACTTTCCTTCTCCAATTTTTATTCAAGTGTCTTTACTTGAAGTCTTTTTGTGAAATTAAAATACTTCATCTAGTTCTACACTGAAAGCAAAGAATTTATATTCAATTCAAACAAGAAACACAAAGAAGGCTACTTGGCACTGATCACTGCCTGACATGAAGGAGAGTTATAAGGAAGTTGTTACTCAATGGTTTCTAGTTTTAGTGCATCACATATGAAATTCAAGAAATTATTTCCTATTTGGATTCTAGTTTTAGTTTTGTATAAATATGAATGTTGGCCTACCTGCTAAGGGATGAAATTTTTTTGGCAAAGAAGAAAAGATAGAAAATAATACAAGTAAGTTTAAGAAATCTAAAACTTTATGTTTGAGATAATCAGATTTTCTTGTATGAGTTGTACTATAATTGAATAAGAAGACAATTGGATTTTTTGAAGAACTTTGTGTCTAAGGGGAATTATTTCATGTGTTATATGAAGATAAAATGGTAAACTTTGTGTTACCCTTAAATCTAAATTGAATTATTAGTTTTCTTAAGTTATTTTCTAAAAAGTTATCTCTTTTAAAGTGTTTATCTACTTTCATGGATATAAGAGACTCTGAAAAAGCTATCTATTATGAAATGCAAACTCCATTTCCTCAAATACTATAATTCTTTTATTTTTATCCATATTCTTTCAAAATTTTCAAATGTTGTAGAATCTCTTTGTTATGGTTCATGAATGAAGAGATTAAAGTAATACCCCTATAATAAAGTAATTTAAATTAAATTTAATAGGTTTTAGATATAGATTAATTATGAGTAGGTAAATAAAATAAATGGGAGCTTCACTATTAAATGAAGGACATTTATCTCATGACTGCCTAGGTTTTAAGCTGTGCACAATCTAGCCAACACTACCCCGTTCTCTCTAGTTTTTGGAACCAAGGCCATCTTGCCTCTCAAAGTCTAATTTCCCTCTCTTCACATATCCCTATAGGATATCATTTATGAATATGATTATCATCAATAATGTTTATGCCTACTTGAGCTACTTAACAAATGCCATTTAGCCATGGTCACCCATCTTCATGTCTATCACGAACATATCAAGTGGGCTTACAACAAACACATAACCAATATGGAGAAAATAAAGTGAGGCAAGTTTGATTTCAATTTCATTGGACCTTATATCATAATGCACAAGTATGGATTGGGAGCTTACCAATTATCCTCTCTTGAAGGGAACTCAAAACCTAAGCCCCTCAATGCTTTAGATTTGCATCCTTTCTTTTTTTAAATAGGATCAAACTCACTTTTTGTCTAACTTAAGCTCATCACTTGTTTTCATTTCACCTTCATCTCTTTATTCTAATGATAACCAATTAAAGTTGAATCATGTGATTATCTATCATAAAGTTAGCCTAATCTTAAACATGGGTACTATGGATCTATCCATGACATGGTTCTCATGGTACTTTTCACCATTTTTATAGGATATATTCCCATTATCATTGTCTCTTAAACCTCCTTTACCCACTCATCAATCTTCTTATGCTTTAGTTTTTCCTTCATAAAATGTGAACTTTTAAGCCTAGATAAGCAAGTATATGTTGTCAAAATAAAAATCAAGCAAAAATTAATTAGGGGTCATTTCTAGCATTCATAGGCTACTCTTTTAAAGGACAACTACCAAAGCATATCAAAATTTCTCAATATAAGGTAGACTACTCCCTTAAAGGATATCTATCAAAAGCCTTAAAATAAATCACACAAATTTAGACCACTCCTTTAAAGGATGGTTGAGTAAAGCATTTGTCAAAGTGTATAAATTTATTGGTCCCTCCAAAAAATAAAAAAATATTGAAATACCCATTATCAAAATATAAAAAATAATTTAAAATTCGTAATCAGCTCTCATGATTAGACTTCTCACATCAATCAGTCTACACCTTATATAGCATGGACTTGTTTATTCTATCTCTTTGGTAACCTTCTAAAGAGGCATGTTATTCTCACAAGAGGGTTCCATTTTCATCCATATCCCCTTTATACACTCTATAAAAAATGGATTTTGAGCTTACTTAACTTTATGTGATCAAGACACCTTTTTAAACAACTAATAGATGCTAATGCAAAATGTCTAAAGGACTTATGTTCATAAGTTGATCATAATTCAATTTGTTTTAGTCCTTTCCAATGAATAGGCATCATGCCTTATTATTATTCTTTCATATCTAATTGTTTATACATTCATTATGACGTTTGTCTCTTGATTATCCTATCTCTCTCACATTTAATTTTGTAATTCAACTTACTTTATGTTTCTAAGATTCAACCACCTTCATCTAAACATATGCATCTCATTATAAACATTTAAAAAAACAATTATGTGTTTTACCTTGTTTAAGTATTTTTAATCACAAGAACATTTTTACCATCATAGCTAATCATAACAACATACAATCATCACAACATTACCTTTTTATCACATCATAAGTCAATAAGTCATCACATACAATCTACCTCGACATGTCTCTACTCAAAATAACATCATAATCATCTCATACAAATAACTAACAACACCAACTAATCATGAAGCATCTATCACCATTCAATCATATATCATCCACATATGTTATCCATCACATGCCTAACTAGGTAAGGCATCAAAGATTCATTAATCCAAAACATCCACATGTGCAACAAAACATCTCATCATAACAAACATCATTATATCATAACACCATGAACATCACATCACCTAATCATACCATCATAATGATCCTACCATCTATCACATCCCTATAACTATGATCCATAAACTATAACCATGTCACAAACATCAGTTACATCATCATAACTGTAATAGTGTCATATCAACATCATAACATGATAAACATAATCATCATGAACATCGGCCTCACTAACCATAGCCATTATAATGATCATAACACCAAATATGTAAGTATAAATAACAACATCACATCATCTAATAACAACATATCATCATCTAATCACATTTATATCATTGATAATCACATAAATAACATCCATCAATATAAACATCATCATGAACATAAATTAAATAGCCATAACATCGCATGCCTGCATAGGTGAGTACACATAAACCATAACATGATAATCATCATAACATCATATCTTAAATAAACATCACATCTATAAACACAAAACATTAACCATGATCACATCTATATAACATGAGCTCATGATCAAAATAATGATCATATATACAGTATTGTACATGTCTCTAAATGAATATATAAATATCACTACTTTAACTTGTAGGCTAGTATCAAAATCATATAATACATAAAAATACAATGTCTCATAATAGTATAAGATGCTAGATCACCACTACCTCCTAGAGCCTATCCACCTCCTACACCTATTTACCCCCTTATAGATGAGACCCACTAACCTAGTGTCATATTGATGGCCCCTATAGTGATCCCTACTATATACTTACCTTATTTGGGATCATATAGGAGATGTTTGAATACCAAGGCCTCATAATAGCACAATTCCTCCACTATCAAAACATATCTCACCATGTAGATAGTCTCTAGTGGTCTTGTAGGTGATGGTACTCACCCTCCTACCTGCATGAGGGAATCCCTCTCCTATGTAATAACTACTAGCTAAGCCCTTACTTGATCCTTCTCTTCAATAAGAGTTCCCCCCTGGTCATGTGTTACATCCCTCTCTTGGGTCACTGATGCTAAGGATGCATGTGTTGTGGCTAGTGTAATCCATACCTCATACCTCTTAGTAATCAATGCCTATCTATTTAAGGTATCATTATCCTTCTAATCACCACCCCCACCTCTATGTCTACATCCATGTCTTACTAGCCACCATCACCCCAAAGAATGTTTGCATCATAATGTGTCTAGACTCATGTAGGGTACCCATTAATAACACCCATGTCATCAATCTCATCCCTCACTAGTATCTCCTAATTATCAATGAATACGTCCTCTACCTCTAGTGTGGGTAATGGGAACTCTATGTCCTCCCTCTTATATCTCAAAAACTCCATTAGAATATCTTGGACAAGTTCAAACTACCTCCTCACCCTATCAAATGGAATAAGCTCAATCTCATGGTCTCACATCCCACACACCCACCTATAGGTCTGTAATGATAAAGTATGTCTGGTATAACCCACCCATGCTAAAAATATAAATTAGGGATGCCAAATCACATCTCCCATAAATAGTGCCTCTAGTTGATCTCTTTACCAATCTAAGTCTTGGGCACTTTCCCTTAGTATTGTGAGAGCATAATCACCTCTCCACCTCATGTAGTGAACCCTATAATCCATATAAACAAAAACATGCCATGGTAGTCCATGAGGTCTTAGTACCCTGATCTACTCGTATGCCCAAAAATATAACATGAAACCAACATTAATCCCATATCTCCTTTGGGCATGGTATCCCCACAAATCCTACTAGATCTAAACTAATAGTATAGGTACTCACTCAAACACCATGTGAGCCAATGACATTTATACCAAAACTCCCAACAACAAGTACAAAAATATCTCACTTCTAGAATCTGATAACATATAACATATGATAGCTATCATCATCATAAATATCCATCTACTATCCTTATCCAACTGATATAGAGGACTATAATGAAATCCTCCTAAATGACACCTCACAAGCACAAGGTCCTCTCTGTATAAGTGATCCATTTCTCATCTCTCTCATCACTACTAATATGGTATATCATCTCATCCTATATAGGTAGTCATAATATCTAATGTCTTTTAGTAAAATGGTGATCTCCCCTATCAACATAAGAATGCGTTAGTGGTTGTATCCCATCTCTCGATGAGTTCCACTAACATCACTACATCTCAAGGTATGTTTCGTTAGTACCTCATGCCTCCTATACCTACATCAATCATATGGTCCCAATTTGCATCAATCATCCCTTGGTGCATCTCATTGAGGATCTAGGGCATGCGGTCATGCATCTCTAGTTTCTCCCTCACCTATAAATTTTTATGTAAAAGTACATTAATTTACCTAATTTGACATAATTTTCCTATTAATTTTAATCATTACCCCTACCTCCTATTTTAACCTACTCATCTCAATTACAACAACTATGCCTACTCCAACCTATACACAAGATATACCTTTAAGTTCACATTTTCTAACTTATCACATCTACATAGCTTAAACCTTCAAAATCTTAACCTACACCATTATAAACTAACCTAAAGAATTGATCACTAACCTAAAACCTTAAATTTCACCTTTACCCCACACCTTTATCCCTTTTCTAAACCTTTTCCCAACCACCAATGGTCGAGCATTGATCGGTGATGGTTACTTTTATAAACATCATCGATCAAATTTTGATTGCTAATGGTTAGGTGGTTGATCATCGATGATATAAATAGTGACCATTTTAGGGTCTTCTATTGACCATCACTAATTGATATCAATCATTGATGGTCATTGTGTAGTGACCATTAACAATCCTTATCCCCTAGGATCGACCAAACAACCTAAAAACTATACCAAATACTAGAAAAATTCACTATACCCATGAAAGATAAACCTTTACTACCATTCAAAACACTAAGTAGCTACTTAATTATCCCACTTTATACCTACTTCTCACTAATAATAAAATGTAACAAACCCCAACCCTAGAAAACCATAAACCAACCCAAATTTTTAACCAAATAACAACACAATCACAAATTCAACTTTAATCTACACATACAAGTACATAACCTACCTCAATCCTTGATCATCATCATGGAGGAACCCTAGGAAATACCATTACACCCCATGCTCTTCCTCAACCCTTCTACATCCTTAGTCACCACCCAATCAACCTCACTCAAGTCACCCAATAAATCACTCAACTCACAATAACAAAATGTCTCCATTTTTATCATTCAAGCCACAAGGTAATCACTGAAGATCAAATGCACAAATAAACAACTAAAACCCTTGATGACCTCTTTATTTTCACCCCTTTTAGGGCTAATATACAACCACCAATGGTCAATAGGTAACCATAGATGGCTGACCCTAACCATTAATGGTCGACCTCCTTAACATTTTCCAACCTAACTTAACATTTCAAACATGATCAAAGTATCTATTACCCACTTCTACTCTAATAATTACCAACTACCTACTAATGGAGACAACATCCTTTGAAAACCACCACTAATGACATCAACCTCACCACTAGTCATTTTGGCCTAACATTTTCACATTCCATGATGACCTTATCTTGGTCATTTTGATTGCACTAACTAAATTACCATGTCAAATATTTCAAACATGTACTACTTTTATGCTCCAACCAATTGCTACATTAGATACCTATTAATGCATTGACCTTTCCTAAGAGACTTGAGTTTATGAGTGCAACGTAACCACCATGCCTAAATTCAATTTTTTGGTGTACTTTTCACTTGTATTTTTAGTACCATATGTTTAAAAACTAACTCAACTATGGTAACCTAGTCTATGCATCATCTATGTTTTTGAACTTAGTCATATATTGTGCTCTTGTTTGTGATTTATTGCCCCTTTCACCAAATGTTTCACCCACTTACACATTCATCAAACCTACACCTAATTTTGTTTTACCTCATCATTTCCCAGTTTGAGGGGGAACACCTCCTGCCATACTCAAGGCAATCCAACCTTAAAATTATGATCCATTTTTTTTCAACTTACTGATACAAGTTATATAACAAAAATGGGTAAATGTAGACACTAAAAAACTATGCATTATTGTACTATATGTTGTATAACCCTTAGTCCATCTTGAGACCCCCTAGGGACCACTTATTGACTATTACCCTAAAAACCTAGGTTAAATTGACTAACTTTGACTATTCTAACCTTATCCTATCAACCACTGATGGTTGACTCCTAACCGTTAATGATTATCTCAACTACCAATAGTCAACCTTTAACCATCTTAAAGGTTAAATCTAACTCAACTCCACCTTAATTTTTCATTATTATCCACTCACGTAATTATGCATGTTAAGACTAAAATTAGATACCTTATTAAACCTCTTATTTAACCTATTGTTTCACCTCTTCCTTCTATATAAAGAATGGAGGAGGTGGTGAAAATGAGGATCAATAATTATCATAGCTTATTCTATCATAACTTATTTTTTAATTCTTCTTCTAATGAAGCTAGGAAAGATTTCAATGAGTGCAACAAAGATCACAAGTGCTACAATTCATAAATCACATCTAAGACACTGACACTCTACTAGAATTGCTCCAAGTTCTATAATGCATTTTCAGACACACACCTAAACATTTTTTAGATCAACAAAAATAAAAGATAATTATCTATTTTCAATAATTAGTTATTTTATTTCTCTCCCAACCAAACCTTTGAACTAGACAACCTTGAATATTCTTATTTATCTTGCAACCAACTTCTAGCCTAAACCCACCTCCTAGAATCACTTAAACACTTTCCCAACTAGACCTACCCTTACCTAATCCAAATATGATAGTAACTATTGATGATCACTTAACCACTGATGGTTTGCCCCTAACCACCATTTTTTATAGTTACTTAAACACTAATGGTTCACCTAATCATTGATGGTCACTATGTGACAATTCCAATAGAAAATCAATTCTACCTATTAGACCTTAACCAAATCCCATCTTTTGACTTTCTACCTAATCATAAAACATCACCCTATCTTATGAAACATGTCTGATTAATTTAGCATTAATATCTATTATTTATTGTTATAATTAGTTAAATTTATCTATTTTCAAGCACTTCTTGTACTTCATTTCAATATCTTCTATTATTTATGCAAATAATTTATCTTTCATTTTTAGAACTTGATTATTTAAAAGTGTGAATTGATAACCTCCAAGGAAGCTTGTGATTCTTGGATCTATCTTTCTAGGAAATCCACCTTACTATATAGCTAATCAGCTATTTATTTAATGATTTATTATCTATAGGTCATTCCTTGCAAGCCAAAGAGGAGTATCTACAACTGTCTGAATTATGGAGCATAAATGACATTTAGGTTTTACTAACCCTACATTTTTTTTCAAGTTTTACAACTTTATTCTTAAGAAACAAAGCAAAATTTATGTGAAACAACTTGATTTCTTCTACCATGCCCCCTACAGAACCTCCCCATGTTTAAGGCAAAAAGATATCCTAATACACATGTCAAGGCATATACTACCACTATTTGAGAAAATTTACCTTGGGATGGGGTGGTTGTGACATTTTTCCTAATGAACATTGAATGAATATCCCTTGATTGGTATTATCACCTCCCTAAGGGGTCTAAACATTATTTTTGTCAACTCATGGTTGATTTTTTCAAATCCTTTGATATGAAAAAATTGTTAATTCTAATATATTATATTTATTACACATCAAGAAAGAGAATGATGAATTAGTTTCTCATTTCATTATGAGATGGTGACAAGTCTTATAAAAATGTGCCATTATTACACACATGGACCAAAGGTATCTATGTGATATATTTTTGCACTTTCTTAATAAGGATAAAAGAAAAAACATGAAAAAGCTCCCCTATTGGTCATATGATAAATCACTTGAAAGTTCTCTCATAATTGATCAAGTAACTATTGATAATGGTTGCATAAACTATGGGATTAATGGAAAGATAGTTATCCCAAAACAAAATAATAGAGGATATCAAAACTTTAATAAAAATAACTCTAGTAATAAATGTCCTAATAATCTCAAAAATAAATGTAATGCCATTACATATGACATCACATATAAAAAATAGAGTGAATTTACTTATCAATAATTCACCTGAGCCTATGAACAATAATACAAATTATAACAACAATAACATGGGTGTGAGGAGTCAAAACCACCCACCTTCCATTCACATTGTTGATTTCAATCACCCTCTTCCTTATCACACCCAATAGAAAACCCAAAACCATGGACAATTTCAAAATCTTTTATAAAACATTGACCCTAATAAAAATCAACATTTCTATTATAATAAAAATAAACAAGGCTTTAGTCAACAAGGAAAAAATCCAAGGTCTTAATACTATGATCCTAATGCCTACTGCCTTTTTCATGAAGATATTGGCTATGATACTTGTACTTGTAGGGAATACAAAAAATTCATGTATAGACTCCCTAAGAACCACCAACAAACATTTATAGACATGTTCTTAGGGAATGCCAATGCAAGCCATCAAACCCAATCAAATAGTCTTATAGTGTCTCAAAATATAAACTTTGGAGTTTATCGAAACCCATTTCCAAACCATCAATAACATTTTGTCTTTAACTAGTCATCAGTTAATCAATGCAAATAACCCCCAATAGTTAGTACTAATGGTTATGTTATCTCTACCTCTAGCACAGTCAACCTAGATGTGGCCCTTAAACTAGGACCATAATTAAAAACCTACATGATATGAGTTATGGAACTCAAAACTAAGGAAAACATGAACACCATTACTCACATTGTTGAGTATCAACCCATAACCCCTTACATGATAAATGTCTTGGAGACTGGCACCAACCAAAAACCTATGGGGAACTATTATTTAATTTCCCATCTCACAAATACATTTTCATACATCTCTTTCCTAAATGTATTCAAGAATTATCTAGGCCATCATTTAACATTATTCAATTACATAAGATTTGGCCATCTATCTAGTGTCATTCCTCCACTGCAAGCTCAAATAAATCATATTGATTTTATATGTTCCCACCCAGATAAAAAATGAGAGTTGTTGGTTACTTTTACGACTTAAGAAGCCTCCCCCCAGATGTATAAATTTCTAAAATGGGGGATCCAACCTTGTACTTCCATGTATGGGTCTATACAACTATGTAAAGTGAGTAATGGTTGATGATGGGGAAATTATGAACATAGTCGCATTTTCATTTCCTTAGAAAAAAAGGTATAGAGAAACCAATTACTCTACTAATAGGAACACTTTACATGGTTATGATCGCCTCAAGTCTACCTCAATAGGGACTATCATTATTATAGTCACTTTGTGTCCCATTATCATATTGACATAATTTTATGTGATTAATAGAGATAAAAATTACAACATGATCTTGGGTAGACCTTAGATCCATAGGATGAAGACAATTTCTTCTACCCTATTCCAACAAATTAGGTTCCTCCATTTAGGGAAAGTATTAATCATGCAAGGAGATCCTAATCCATTTGATGTCATTAAAATGAACATGCACAAACAACCAAGGATACATAATGATTATCACTTACCCACCAATGGTGTTTCAAATTACCCACAATTAATTGAAGACAAATACCTACCAAAAACCAAAGTAGTTATCTTAAGATTCTACCAAAGTTCCTAAGATTCCAAAGAAACATATAGAGAAAATAGAATTAAAACAATATAAATAGTAATTTAATAAATTCCTATGATATTTTTAACCTTCTTCATTGATTATATAAATGATATTATTAGTATCCTTGAAAGATACAATCTAATATAATTCCATTTGATCCTTATAGGGTCATAACTTATAGTCTTCACATGCCTATCAACTTAGAATATCTTAACCCTAGTATTAAAAACCACCATGTTGGAATGATATAAATTAGGGCATAAATATAAACCCCAAAAATATATTGTTAATCCATATCATCAACATAACCACCAAAGGCCCTATCATGTAGGGGAAAACAATATTTCAAATCATAGTTTAGATTTTAGGATTAATAACCAAAGCATTGATCCTTTCCCATCCATGCCAATGCTTGAGGTAAGGATTCATAAACTAACAATAGGTTCCATATAAATTAAGATCGATTCTAATTATTACCCAAACATCCCCAATGTTATATCCTCTCTCCCTCTTTCAAGGTAAGAGAACCATCGAGAGATATTTACTAAGCTCTCTCAAACTCTCCCAAGCATGAAAATAGGAAGAATAGTGTCAACCATGTCTCATAAAAAATATTATGAGTTTCACAAATATGATCATAAACATCTTAAACAATAAAAAGGTTATGGTAAACAATCCATTGAATTCTCAAAAACTTTTCCCTTCCCTTATCCACACATTATGATAAGACAAACAAAGTTAATCATGCCCTATCAATAGTATCATGAGCTTCACAATTATGTTAAAAAATGCCCTATACATGTAAGAGACATTTTATTTAGAATTGACAACTAAATTGACAAAAATAAAGGATAAGGTTGGAAACCTAGACCAAATTAGTTAGGCCCTTACCTAGTGACCTAATATTTCAATAGTGAATCTTATCGGTTATGCACTCTAAATGGCAAGGAGTTAGGTGAATATGTGAAATATTTGTACCTTAAAAATTTCTATATGTAGTTATTTAATGTCACATTTCATAACTATATTGTATTTTTTGTCATTATTATTATTTTGTCTTACATGATAGATGTTGTGTTTGGTGATTATTTGGTTGTTAATCTTGCATAACATGAAAACTTTAGAATGAAACATATCATATCATTTCATTCTCACATTACACTATTATCTCATATAAAAATTATCAAAATAATAATTATATTTATTATTTCATTAGTTATTACAAGCATATTATTTCTCTTTACCCTATATCTTTGTACACAACTTATAAAAGTGTATCCTACAACCTAATCTAGAAATTTGTTTATGGCAGGATCTCTTCTTATCATGTCTTATAAGGTAGAACATTAGCATGCTTAAAACTAAGTAAAATTTACTTTCCTATATTTATCTTTGGTAATGATCCCTTATGTATTACTAGTTTCATGGGGCCAATACTTGGGGATAAAGGCCTTAAAAATGAAAAAGTAGACACTCCTATCAAAATCAAAAGTTTATGAAAATACAAAAACACTAAATTTTAAATTTCTCTCCCTTACTAACCTTAGTGTTTAACCCTCACATATTACTATTTTAATGGGGTTAATATTGGGGAGATATTCCATTAATCACCTACATATATTCTTTGTTGATGATCCCTTATGTCTTCCTAGTCACATGAGATTAAGTGTAGGGGGTCCAAAAAAAACTAAAAAAAAGAGTAATCAAAATACAAAACCAATATTAAATCAAAATGTGTCCAATTAAAAAAGATAAAAAAAAATTTATCTACAATCCTATTCTAAAATAGGCAAATTTATCCCAATTGCCAATTTTTCTAGGGATGGTTATCTCTAGATGAAGCCAATAAAGTTAGTATTTTTAAAGTCTAGAAAGAATAACATATTCCCCTTTTCTCATTAGGACTAGGTCATATTATTTTTTCTTGAAAAATTTTGATCTATGGTTTTAATTCATTATCATCTCATGTCCATCCTATTCCCCTTTTAATTCCTTGTTATATATCAAAAGTCATGTGTTATGTGTAACAAAACAATTGGCATCACCTAAAAAATAATTGTGAGTGCATTCATAATTTGATACATGTTCTAAAACATTAAATCCTCTTTATACATTTTGTGCTCACATGTATAATCATTATCCATAGAATTTATGAAAAACATAAAAATACATGATATATCATCACATGCCTAGTCATTTATAATAAATCAACTAAGAAATAAAACATGAAATTTAAATCACATAACATATAATAATAATTCACTAAGACATAAATTATAATATCTCCATATACATATATCATAATAAAGGTTGAGTTTGTACATGTAAAATCCACCTTTATAGAGGGGGAGTCAGTAAAAACTATCAAAAATATAAAAAAAAGGTGTATATATGTATACATGTTCAATATTAGCCCTAAGATCCTAACATCTTCCTTTTGTATTCATCTCTTGTAATGTATTCATCCAAGACACTAATCCAACTATATGTCTTTGTGGGTGAGTGATCTCCACATATGTTTGATAAGTTTGGGTAAAAATAGCTTATGCCTACCTATCTTGACATGTTATCTTTCATAAACAAGTAGCATTTTCATAACCTACCTAAACCCTCAAATGCATTCATGAAATAAATCTAGATTCAATGGAAATCTACACATTTTAAATCAAAAAGTAGTATTTGGGTGAAAAACAAAAAAATGAATTAGAATCTACATGTACCTACCCATCTCCACCTCTTGTTGGCACAATATCCATCTTCATCTCATGTTCTAACTATAAACTACTTAACTCAGTGTTATGACCCTTCATCCTAACCATTCTTTTGTAGTTTGTTTATTTAATAAAAGTCTATGGACACATATGCTTTGTAAGATGTCCTTCAAGCCCATTATAATCTATAGAATAGTATAATATAATAGTGTAATAATCCCATATTCATGAGTAGTAGTTATCTAGTGATATATTAATATATATAGGATCTTAGTCTAGTATGAAGGCATCCATCAATTTTAATGAATTTCTCTCTCTCAAATGAGATTGCCCCCTTGAAGATGCTAGTGATTCGATAATTTTTATATTGTAATGTAATTTTATTTGTTTGAATCAATATAATTATATTATTTATGTTTCAATTTCATATATTTATAATCAAGTCTAATCTATTGGAGGAAGGATCCTATCATTTGGTATCAAAAAACTTTCTAGGGGCAATTTTTTGTCTCTAATATACATCATATACTCTCACCTTGCCTTAACATGACCTTGATAATCAGAAAGTGGTAATAGATTATTATTATTATTATTATTATTATTATTATTATTATTATTATTATTATTATTATTATTATTATTATGTTGTGTATTTTACAACCCATCTATGTCATATTCCATGTTTTACAAGATGGATGCATGTCTAGATTTGTAGTTTATTTTTGGTAAAAGGCCTTATTCATTATGGGTCATGTTTGACACTATATTTATATGCATTGACATTTTTTCACTCTGGATCCCCAAACCACCATGTATGTGTCATATATTTTTGTCACAACATTTGGACCAAGAATCTATGTCAATGGTGGTGTAATGTATCATCAACATAGAGATATAGTGAGGATCTTCATTTATAATCTAATTGTTTACATGAATTCAATTAGATTTGGCTAATTCAATCAGTTTTGGTTAAAAATTATGACTGATTTACACTGTAATTTTCTTCTATTTTTTATTAGATTTTGGTCATATAACTAGCATACCTCACTCTCATTCTCTTTTTATTCTATCAATTATGAATTGGGTGTATCTAATCTCTTTATATTTTATTATATTAAAAAATTTAAATTTGGTTTGGGCCCTTCCAGCAACTAATCCAATTTTAATTACTTAAAATTTCATATCTAGTTTTGGATACACTACCAATAGATCTACTTGTAAATGAATCTAAATAGTAATAAAAAGAGTATAGAATTTTTTTGATGCCCATAGGCCAACTTCACCATTAGGATTTTCTCATCAAACTAATAATTTTAATGGGTATCTCTAAAATTTCACAAAAAAATCCTAAATTCCCATACTTCAAATAGTGTTGCCTACCCTCTGAATGTACTTTTTTCCATTTTTTTTCATATATGTGCAAATTACCACACTATAATTGTTTTGAGAATCAATATATTTAATATATAACATCTATAATTTTTTTCTTTTACACAACCCCCTTGTAAATGGTCATTACCTATGTTGGCACCATGGCCAATGACATTGCTAAACTTTGTTCTAAATTTGACACTCTTTGTCAAGATATATGTGACCAAATATTTGGCATCCATGTTGAAAATAAAGAACTCAGAACTCATGGGGTTCATCACTATGATAGTGGTTCTTCTCAGGCACATTTTATGGCCCTAAATTGAATTTTCCAAAATTTGATGGCACTAACCCTAGTATCTATATTTATCATGTTAAACAATATGTCATCTTGAATCCCACTAATGAAATATTACCTATTACTTAATTTAACCTATAAAAATATGTTATTTAGTATTAATAATGGTACAATAATTCACACACAAAAACTAAATGGACCAAATTCATGAAACTATTTTTTTTATGTTTTGGACCTAGTGCCTACGATGACTTCACATGAGCATTGTCTACACTATGTCAAACTAACACTGTGTATGAGTATCAAATAGAGTTTGATAAACTTACCAATCAAACATAGGGTCTCTTTGATGATTTTTTCTGAAGCTGCTTCATTAGTGTCCTCAAGGATGGGATTTAATCTAAGGTTAAAATGTTCCAATCTTACACCATGATGAAATCCTTGGGTTTATCCAATCTATCAAAAGACAAAATCACCTCCCAACATCATAATTATAATTGGGTACCATCCAATCCCTCTTTCTATCATCCCACTACCAAGACAACCCCCATCAAATGTCTCACAAAAGCTTAAATATATGAGCATCATGAAAAATGGATCTATTATAATTGTGACAATAAATGGGATCTAGGACACAAATGAATAGAATAATAATTTTACCTTATATATTTATAATCTCCACCATCTAGGAGATATCACAAGAAGATGATGATTCTATAACCTTAGATTCCCCTCTTAAAATATTTATGCATGATTTGATCAGTCACCACTCCCAAAACAATATGTGTCAAGGGTTTTTTTAATAAAAAAACCCTAACCATTCTTATATATTATGGTATAACTCATAAATTTTTGACCCTTATATGACTAAGCAAGCAGACTATTTTATACACCCTTGTTCATGCTTTAATGTAATTATTGCCAATAGGGGAACACTAAAATGCAAAGGAAATTATTTTAATGCTCATATTTTGATGTATAACCAAAACCTTAGTTGTGATGTTATATCATAATCCCAATGTCTATGTACTCTTTGACACATTCTTTGGGATTTTTTTGAACTATAGATGCAGTTCATTGAAAATAGCCATCACTACACTTTACAAAGTCTTATTCCTAGATCTATGAGTGTTATCATCTCCCACCACATAGATAAAATTATTAAATGGTGGTCTCACGACATCAATTCCCAATTATTCTCTTTTAACACTACTTATCCACTGGATTCCAACCAACCTTTAGATTTTCAAGATGTTTTGGTCAAGCATTTACTTGTTTTTGTAGAACCAACATGACTACTACCACAACATCTAGAAAACTATCATATCCATAATAATTCAAGTATTACACCCACCAATATTTGGCCATACCACTACCCATTTTATAAAAAGGTTGAGATTGAAAAGGTGGTTGATAACCTTCTATAGGAAGGCATCATTTGACCTAGCACTAGTCCCTATTCTTCACATGTCTTGCTCATTCATAATAAATATGATTCCTGGTGACTCTGTGTTAAATATCAAAAATAGAAAAATCTCATAATAAAATACAAATTCACCATTCTATTCATTGATGTGATCCTTGATGAAATACATGCTGCAATTTTTTTATCCAAATTGGACCTATGCTCTGGATATCATGAAATCCATGTTCATGAAGTTGATATTCCCAAAATAGCATTTCTCACATGTAATGGTCATTATAATTTCTTGGTCATGTCCTTTACATTTACCAATTCTCCATCCACTTTATAGATCTTTTTGAGCCAAGCATTTTGGCCATTTTTATGGAATTTTATCTTATCCTTCTTTGATGACATCCTCATTTATAGCCACACATGGGAATATCACCTCAACCACCTAGACTCATCCTTAAGAATTATTCTTCAAACCACTTATGTGCCAAACATTCTAATTATTCTTTTGGTAAATTAGAAATTGATTACCTGGGACATATTGTTACATATGATGGTGTTCATTTTGGACCCAATAAAATTGAAGTTATGACAACCTGGATGACATATTCAACACTCAAAATTCTATAGAGATTTCTTCACTTGATAGGGTACTATAGGAAATTTGTATGGTTGATAACTTCTATTGAATCATTTGATAGCCTTAGAAAATGAATGTGCATCACCCCCATCTTGGCCATACCTAATTTCTCCTAGCCATTTTTTATTAAGTGTGATGAATATGATATGGGTCTTGGTGTTTTACACATGCATAATGATCATCCCATTAGCTTCATTAGTAAGGCACTCATTGGGAACAATATGGCATGATCCACGTGTGAAAAATAGATTGTGAATATTATCCATGTAGTTATAAATAGAGTCCATACTTGATTGGCCAACATTTTGGCATCCAAACTAACCACCAAATCCTCAAATATTTATTAGAGCAATGGGTATCTTCCCTAGATCAAAAAAATGGATTTATAAATTCATGGTATATGACTATGAGATCACTTAGAAAAAACATAAGGAAAATGTGGTCGTTGATGCTCTCTTACCATTTTGAAGACCCAACATGACTCTGGCACTCTTTGTTCCCATTCACACATGGCTCTATGATATTCAAAAATAATCGCATAATGACAATGCAACCCAACAACTCATTCTTCAATTATCTACTAGACCTCACTATATTTGGGATGGCCATAGATTGAAATATAAAGGTCACCTACTATTGACTATAGACTCCTAATTCAGACACACCATTTTATAAGATATGCATGATTCCCCTTCAATATATCATTCAAGGTTTTTGAAAACATAAGAATGAGTTCAACCCAGTTTCTTTTGGCTTGGAATCAATCAGGATATCAAGAAATTGGTTTTTGAATTTGATACTTTCTAACACAACAAAAGTGAAATAGATTCCCCACAGTTTTCTCTAGCCACTTTCAATTCCAAAACATATTTGGATAGACATTTCCATAGATTTTGTTGAAGGTCTCTAAAAATATAGAGGCTAATCAATGATTCTTGTAGTAGTGGATTGCCTTTCCAAATATGCTTATTTATATGCTTTGGATTATACATACACTACATCCACCATCACCCAGACATTTCTTAATAAAATATTTCTACTCCATGGTGTTTTTTCCTCTATTATCTCATATAATGATTTTTCCTTCACAGGTCATTTTTGGTATGAACTCTTCAAGCACCTTGTTACAACTTTTAAAATGAGTTTAGAATATCATCCATAACCTAATAGCCATACCAAAATTTTAAATAAATGTTTGGAGACCTGTATTCATTATTTTTTCATAGAGAAACAATGTCAATGATTAAAATGGTTACCTCTTACAGAATGGTGTTACAACACCTCTTACCACACGACTACCAAGCTAACCCCATATAAGGTAGTTTATGGCCAAAATCCACCTTATCTTTATTCATATATACTAAGAATCTCCCAAATATAGTCCATTAATTATACCATAAGTACATATGACAATATCCTTCACCTCATCAAGGATAATCTTCACATGGTGCAAAATCACATTAAAAAACCAATACCACTATGAACGATCCTCTTAACCTTGGGATATGGTTTTTATTCATCTAAAACATTACAATCAATCCTATTTGATTATAAAAGGCCTCCATAAATTAGATACAAAATTTAACAAGACTTATAAAATTATCCATTAGGTTAGACTTGTCACCTATAAGTTAGAACTCCTACCTTCATCAGGTGTGCACCCTATTTTTAACATCTCATGATTGAAGAAAGTCCTTAGACACAATTTCACCACCTAGACAATGGTTCCATAACTTGATGAAAAAGGCTTTCTCCTTTTAAAACTTGAGGCTATCCTCAACAAACACTCTTGTTCACTTCGTAATTGGGTCGTCATAAAATTTATAGTACAATGGTAGGGGATGCAACCAAAAGATGCTACTTAGGAACCTCTTCTTTCCTTTCAATAAAAATTTACTCACCTTAAGATTTGAGGGAAAATTTTTTAAGGGGGAGGGCATGTTAGTACCTTTTATCCTAATCATTATTTTATAGTTTTTTAATTTAAAAATGGCTATAGACATATATGTTTTGTAAAATGTCCTTCAATCCCATTGTAATAGACAAAATAATAGATTATAATAGTGTAATAATGGAATAATATGACATTCATGGTGATTAGTAGTCATCTAGTGATATATTATTATAAATAGAAGCTTAGTCTAGTATGGATAAATCCATGAATTATATTTAATTGAGATTGATCAAAGGAGCTTGCCCTCTCGAAGAGGCTAATGATTCTACAATTATTCTATTGTAATGCAATTCTATTACATTGAATCGATATAATTTTATTATTTATATTTTAATTTCATATGTTGGTAGTTTAGTCTAACTATTTAAGGAAGGATCCTATCTCTCAAACATGTCACATGTATCCCAAATATTAAAAATATCTTAAGATCAATTGACACAAATGAATTTGTTTTTTGTAATTTTTTGAACATTATTAGCCCCCAACTATCCATTTGTGTGTTTTTTTTTTTTTACAATTCTAGCATATTATTTTATTTAATTCTTATTTTCATGTTGATAAGTCATATTTATTCTATATTTCATGACTAATGTTTTAAAAGTAACATTCTAATGAAATTTACATCCATTTTATCAAGTTTTGAAGTTATATAGGTACATGACAATTGAGTGCCATATTTTGTCCCTTGACTAGATGGTTTAAGTAGTATGATTTCCTAATATGTATAGTATGTATTCTTTTCTATATTTCTATTACATAGTACACTTTTTAATCTTTTATTAAAATTACACTTGATTCTTATATTATTTCTATAGGTTGCATGAAGTCTCAGTTGGCCTCATTCTACCACTTAGATAAGTTATGTATTTTTGACTTCCTATTTCTCTTACACACACTATTACTTAGGAAAACACCCTCATCAATTAATGACAAGCCATCCTCCTAATGGGAGAATATTTGTGCACCTAAAAATTACATGGTGTTATATGTCTAGTATGATGTCTGATGATGATGTAGTGATCTCTTAATGAATGTTTAGAATAATGTTTAATTTAACCATGTAGTGATATTTCCCTCATATTCTTCCCTTGAGTCTCCCTAGCCTCTTTTTGTTTGGACTTTTTAACCTCTCCCAGTTCAATTTTAAAACTTTCCATGCATGATAGAACCACTACTTAAGGTAACAATACCATAGACTTTAGTTATAGGACTACTACCTATATTTCATAACCTTCATGATAGTTCTGCCCTAATAGGGTAGGTCCTTCTTCAAATAGAGGTGGTTGTACAACATAGAGTGGATGTTATTTAACTTGGAGTGAAAATTATGTAACTACCCCCTATAAATGGGGAGGTTATATAACCTCCTCCCTATATTTTAAATTTATCTCCCAAGATTCATTCTTTCATGTGTCTTTGCATGTTTCTTGATTTTTACACCTTAAGTTCACCTCCAATTAGATCCAACTTACTCCCTCTTATATTTAAAAATAGTTTTGAGTCCCTCATAATTATACTCCTAGTTCAAATTAGTTATGTTGCTTCATGCAACCTCAATGAATCTTCTAAAAATAAGTCAAATATGGCTTAATTTTAGATCTAAAAATTTACATTGGAGATTGAAGCTTTGAAGCTTTCTATAGCTATGTCTTATCATTTAACCCTAAAATGTGTTTTCTAGGTTGAGGTTACCTAGATACTTATAAAATGGGTATATATAAATGAATAAGCACAAGCAAGATAATTAAATCTACATTAGCCTAATTGGGTGTTTAACTCAAATATAAACGTACATAAAATTTATTAAGTCAAGTTATGCTAAGAATAGTAAGTACAACTATGCTAGATATAGAAATGGAAAAGAAGTAATGGCTTAGCTTGTTTTGATGCTAATGTATTTTTATATATTTAATAGGTAGGAATTAGAATGTAAAATGGTTCTAGAATACTCATTAGATTCTAATTCAGATACTTCTAGAGCCATGGATACTAATGTCAGCCTAGGATTATTGCATCAACACTATTATATGAACTCAATGCAAGTGTATTTAATATAATACCTACTGGAAAAGGATGTAACCACCTAGATGATTATAGGTTTGAATTTTAATTATCTCTAGTGCATTCATATCTAAGTCATGGACTATCACTCCTTAGGAATTTTTAAAAAATTAGGTCTTTATCTTTATAATGACCTTGGGGAAAATGGGTTAGTGGGCACATGGTGTTGAACTAACCCTTAATACCACTCTATCAATTATCACTACTTATATATTCAATAATATGAAGAGAGCCTCAAACCTATGTAGTTATCCCCTATGCATTGGATTGTGTGTGAATCATGAAATATGTGATAAATAAGTATAATAGTGACATAACTTGTAAATTGGAAAATATAGCTTGTGGGCTGATCCTTTAGTAATTCAAACCTATAAATGGTTTTTTCTATGACTGATATGTAAATAGAGAATATTTTATTAATTAAATGCTTGATTCAATGATTTTAATAAGTTGACTTAGTCTCTTTTGGTCTTCTTTAGGTTTTTTAGGTGAGGAATGAATGAGGCTGATGTTGTATTTATATCAATCCCTTTAGAATAATAACTCTCATTAAATAACTTAAGAAAACAATTAGGATACATTTAATTTGTAATTTTCATGAATTTGGGGCATTGGATACTTGCATTAGGCCAGGATAGTAGTGTTGACATAGGTTTCTATCCTAGATGTTAGTGTTCAGGGAGTAAGAAAGTAGGTATAGACTCAAAACTAGAAAATTTGGAAGATAATCAAGTTTTAAGCATTCTAGGCATGATAAAAGGTCTAGGTAATCAACATAAGACTAGTCAAACTAAGAGATATGCTATGGGGGAATAATATAGAGTAAATGGGAGACTTCAAAAAGTGAAAAAAGGTTTAGAACTAAGAATAACAACCAAGGTATGAGTTTTCCAATTGTACAAGACTGAGGTGCTATATAATTCCAAAATAGCGTCTACATTTAACCCATCCTTTAATATTATAATGGAATTATAGTTTTAAATAAAGGCATGTGTACCTAAGTGTGTATAACACACCTTATCTTTACATGCTCACATGCTCCCAACTTAAGTTATAATGTATAATCAATACATATCATCTAGAATTGAAAGTATTGAAAGTGTTTTAATCTTTTAAGATTTAGTGAATGTAAATCCTATGTTTTTTAAAAATTTGTGTACTATAAATTAGGATAATAATATGAAATAAATGCAATCACTAGTTTTTTATATAATTGACTAGCTTTGACATTTCTAAAAATAGTAATAAATAATGCAAGTAATGGATTAACTAGAAAATAACCAAGAAAAATGATATGGAAACTAGAAACTGAGATGGAAGTTGGTTTGAGTATTATAAATTAGATTTTGGTATCATAAAGTTTAATGTACATTAGTGACATAATTGGATAGTAGTTTTATTATTGTAAAAGTGGTAGTAGTGTCATCTATACAAGATTGTCATGATCTTTTGGGTGCACCTATGTCTAGATATCTGAGTTATGTTCTTGAATGCACTTGTTTTGGAACCCTATGTTTTTATTGTAATGAGAAATTTATTTTACAAAACCTAATCCTCCATGTAACTAGGGAATGAGTTGAAAAGTGTGTTTACTAGTAGGGTAGGCTAGACATCCTCAACACCCTACTATGAATAGAGTTACCTACATACTAATACTCTAAGGATAAATCAAGTCCAATGTAGTTTCCCCACCTAAGTGATAGTGCAAGTGCAAGTGGTTTTAGTATGATAGTGGCCTTGAGTGCCTTGAATGTGCTTGAGATTGGAGATTTAGATAATTTGAGCTTAGGGTTGTTGTAGATGATAGTATGTATAAGTAGGGTAGAGTAGTGATTGATAACCTTAAATGTGCTCAACTTATTATAAGTTTTAATGTGTATTTTTCATATGATTCCCATCTAATGGTTAGAGGGCTAAAATTCATGTATATATTATTATGTTACTTATACTGGAGATAAAATATATCTAGGCCAACCTTATGATGTTCTAATTTTGAAAAGATATTTTTTTGGGAAAATATATGACAAAGGAAAATAATGCCATTTTGGAGACACTAGTGCCATTTGGCACTAGTATCCTTATTATGGCACTAGTGTCTACCTAGAAAAACACTAGGCATGAAGGGCCAGGATCAGGAAATGAGGGTCTAGGATTACTTTAAGGCTGATTATGGATACCTATGGCCCACACAAAGGCTTGATAAGTGTGAAAATAGGCTCTAGAATAGGTAGTATCATTTATCACTCAAATACTATTTTTAGGTGATTACATTTGCACCCCCATTTATTCTATAAATACAACAAAGTGAAATGACTAAGATAAAGGAAAAATAAGTGTACCTAATTTTATCTAGGAGTTAAAGACCATGAAGTTAGGTTTGAGTTTGTGAAGCATGATTTAATGCATGTCTTGTAATTAAAATGTGCATAAATTATTACTTATTTAATATATATCAAAAATAAAATACTAAACTAAGTAAATAAGTAAAAATTAGTAAAACTAAGGAAAGAGATGGGAAAGAGGAAAGGAATGAATACACCTTACTAGGTACATGAACCAATGCATGGACCTAGTGACAACCTATGTGTGTATATATATAATGATTAATTAGTGAATAACTTGGACTAAGATAGTAGCTTATTCAATCCTCATGTGTGGGTGGCTCAAGAACTCAATTTGATTTTTAAACCATCATTTCCCACCCCTGCTTGGTGGATCATGACTTGTGAATAAATTAGATTGTATTGATGATGTGTCTAACCCTCTCATGTAGGTTTATCAAAAACATAGTTAGGATATGACTCTATCATTTCCCACCCATGTGTAGTAGATTCACCTAAAACTAAATTATGAAAAGTACTATAAATGTCTAATTAGGTATATCTAACTATGTATGTCATATATATAACCACTTGGGTACAATATGTAGCTTTGGGCTACATGAGAATGCCAAGCACTATAAATAGAGTAAGGAATGAAACTAGTTTACAACCTAGAATGTGATGTAATGTGTATATAGCATAGATAATTACATGGAATTTGTCATTCCATCTGATCAATTGTTGTGTAATCATATTAAAGTAATGTGCCACACACATGCCCCCAAATCTGATATATGAGCATATAGATTCTATACTGGGTTGTAATAAACTATATCTAGGTATTTGAATTGAATATGGGAATGGTCATGTTGTACATGATGCCCCTAATTTGATAAAAGTGATATGAATCTTAGTTAAACTAGTATGAATTTGAGAAAAACTAAGTATAACTGATAAATCTATAAATGAATACATGTAAACCTATATTGTACCTATTGTACTTTTCTATCTAATCTAGGTATTTTTGAAATTAAGGCTACTAATAGTAGCACCATATCTTAGATAGTAGTGCCATTACTGTAAATGTGGTTCCAGTGTCCCAATTTGGGCACTAATGTCTTATTCTAATATTTTTGCAATTATGTTGATCATTGTGTCATTATTTTCTCATTATGTTTATCTAAGCCTGATTTATGTAATCTAAGCCTGTGTGCTGTAAAAGTAATGTGAGTGTAATATAAGTACCTGATCTCTATAAAAAAAACCCTATGAATTCCCCCTCTTTTAAGCGGATATTTTATAGATGTGCAAGAATTATCTTGAAAATATAAATCTTTTTAATATGTGTGTTATCTAGAGCATCTATTATAACTACATAATAATCCAATATAAAGTACATACATAACATTATAATGTAAGATAATTTGATCATAAGTATGTAATGTAAGATGTATGTCATGACTAGCATTCACAAGGGTGTCAATATAGATGTAACAATGTATGTAATAACTAATTTGAGTAAAATTAGGTAGCTACTTAGGGGGATGGGGCATGATGTCCATAATGACACCCAAGTAGGAAAGGTAGATGCATGAGGTCCCTTATGGTATAGAAAACTAATATGTGTAAAAATCAAAGACAATTTTCATTGCCATGATGCATGCAAGAAAGCATACATAAAAAAACACATGAGACACACAAAGTAGTCGTAGGGTCCAGAATATAAGGGACATGAGCACATGTCACTAAATCTAAGAAAATAAGACATGTTCAAAAGTCCACATATGTAAAAAACAAACACATTCACTTAGAGCCACATAGAAGGACATTTTCAAATGTCCACATACATAATTATGAAAGGCACACATGAGGACATGGGCACATGTCAAAAACATACATATTGTGGATATAATTAGCATAAACCCACAAAATAATGGCATATTTAAATGCCCTTGAATAGAGGAAGTAAAGAGATATAATCAAGTCTAAATTAAGAAATCTATAAATGAAAGTATGCATAAATATGGAATAAAAATATATGTAAGAGTGAGGTTGTACATATACTAAGTTTAAATTAGTAATAACCAACAAAAAATCTAAGTAATAGTAGCATGATCAATATCAAGATATAGCAATGCTAAATCTAGGATGTAGAGTATAAAAAATATAACTTTGTAATAATTAAAATTATGTATAGGGTGTCCCCACGTAGGTGATTGTGTCAATTCAAGACCCATGTATTGGTGTATATGCCTCCACTAGTCAGATAATAACAAGCCTAGATCGATGTAGTGGACGTGAGTCTTGTAACAATCCATAAGCACTCAAAAAGAACAAGTGAAGCACATATGTATTATAAAACCATTATACTAATGTAGCTAGCATATGTAGTTTTTTGAAAAATCTAATAAATGTAAACATATCAATCCTTAAAATTTTTAATGATATGTATTTTAAGTAATATTTGAATGTTTTTGTGGTTTTTGACATATTACATTATTTTTGGATTTTTTGAATATAAGATATGTATAAGCAATATGAAAATGAACTATGTACAAGGAGAAAGAAAGAGGGAAAGTATTCACAAGAAGGGAGGAACAATACTTACTGATGAGTATCATGGGAGACTCACTAGCACTATGGTCTATGTCAAATAAGGGAACTATGATCATGCGTGCTATGTGAAAGGGAAACTATGGTCCCATAATCTATTGTACTAAGAGATATATATGTGGATCTACCTATGTAGTGATTATAAAAATCTATGACATTGAATGTGGTGCCCTATGAACTATAGGAGTGTTAGGAACCATCTAGTAGAAGTAGTTGTAATTTCCATAAGTGCCCTATGTTGATAACCCTAAGAACTCAATAATACTAATCTCAGTAGAAAGTTATTAGAGGGAGGTCCTTTATAATCTATAACATATATCTGACATCAGGTTATCTCTAATAATTTTCTCTATGTGAGAGTATACGTATATGCTAATACTTTAGGAGTAGACCTTATTTGCACTACTGGCTCCACTAAAATATATAGTGTATCAATAAGAATTGTTATCTAAGTTGTAATTGATAACTATGTTATGTTTACTAATTATTTTGTTGCTAGTATCTATGGTGTAACTACCTCTGGAATAAGTATAGGATACTCATATGGAAGACCCTCAACTATTACCACCTACTTTGAATGTATATATTTTAGGAATATGTGTATTAGATGGGATGGATCATAGTTATTGTATTTATGGTATACCTAACAACATATCAAATGTGCCTACACTAGGTACTACTAAGAATTGATAAGAACTGAGTGGTCACATGTACTGGCCTAACTTATAATGGAAGCATAATCCCTCTGGTGGAACCCTAAACATGACCACTAATTACTATGTTTTTAGGGGATATATCCTAATTTAAATACCCCAAATGTTGTAAAAGTTTGATAGTGCACATGTTAATTCTTGACCCATTGTCAACCATAACACTATGGATAGGATGATGATCTATGTAGTCGCATATAAAGAGTGCATATAAATTTGTATCATCAACAACAATCTCCTCCTATGAGAAGGTGATGAGTGGTTGATCTAGTATTTTAATGTGGTACATACTAGTGATTTATGTAATGGGTGTGCCTCCTCAATAATAGTAATATATTAAGCTAGTGGTGGATGTGCCTAATATGTGTAATGAATACCTTGTGTGATCCCTACCTCATTCATTGTGTGCTTTGTATATGGGCCTGATAATATATTTAATGCCTAAACTTTTATTTTTTATACTTTTGGTGCCTCTATGGGTGTGCCTACATCAACAATGTTAGCCTCAATGAAATCTTATATCTTATATTTCAAGATGATACATCTAGTCATTATATGGATTGGTGCCTTGTGATACTCATATAATGCATTAGAATCATAGTTATTTGGAAGAGGTCATATTGTATCAACCTTGTTAATGGGAGGGAGAGATATGACATTGCATTATAAGAGATTTAAGATGCATTCTTATGATTTTGAAGGTTGGTAAAGATTCTATGCAGAGGAACTAATAAAACCAAGTAAGAAAATGGATCTTGAGGAGACCACTCTTGTTTTTAGTGGCCCTTACCTTATATCAAGGATTAATTGAAATCTTAGCAATTGATTCTGGTCTAATTTTATATTTTAGTTTTCCTATTGATAGAGTCTTGTCTTATCCTTTTTTTACTGTGTGGCACAAATATGTGAATGTTGGAAAATTTGTAAACAAGATAGATTCATGTAATACGGGTAAAATAATATGTTTGAATATGTCTTAAATATATTCATCTACCATGGGTATAGTCAATTTATCTAATATAATATTGTATCATAAGATGTATTTTACAATAGGCTCATTGACTTTTCTTTCAATTGTGTAACTTGAGCACATGAGATCTTGTCACCGATGTTTATGTAGAAGTGTGCTAAAACATGTCTACCAAAGGATTGAATGTTGTGATAGATTGATTTGGTATGTCATAAAACCATTACAAAGCATAATACTTTAGACTACATGGAAATAACTTTGTGAAAGGCCAATCATTGGACACATAGTCCAAACATGCTATGTGAAAAGCTTGAAGAAGATGCTCTGGGTCATCCTTACCATAATACAATATAACCTTAGGTGGCATGAATCCAAATGACATGGGGTATATCATTATGTTATGTGCCAAAGGTATATGTAAGATAACATTATAATCCAAGACATGTGATGGCCCAGTCACTTTCCTCTCATATTGTAACACCTTAGCCTATAGAGTATGAACCTCATGCATAAGGGATTGTACATCTAGAGTGGAGGAACAAGACATAACAGGTTTAGCTATAAATGAGGGTTATTGAGTAAAAATTGGTTCTTGTGCTAGCTAAGTTGGCCCCAATGTAGGTGTAACAATGTTATTAGCTGGGGGAGTTAAAGATTGACCATTATTTTATTTATTCTTAATTTCTATTATGTCTTGTAAACTTTATACATGATAAAGGGGTTGTTCCTAAAGTCTATCTCTAAATCTATGTAAGATCTCATCCTTACTGACAATTAGGTTGTCATTGTTAAGCGGAGGGAGAGTGTCCTAATTTACAACTTGTGTATCATCTTGATCTAGATTATATTACTCATCTTTAGATGCATTATCATTGAAATCCACATAATCAGGGTGTGTAGAATCAATAATGAGTGTTACAATAGGTCCTTTATCCATGGTATAAGATTGAATAGTAAGAATATGAATATCCTCAATAGGATTACCACCTAGCCTAACACTTATTATTAATAAAAGAGAGAACTTTTTTATATGGAATATAGTAAAAAAATTGAAATAGATCTACTAAAACATAATATATGAAATTTGAAAAACTTAAAGTAGTTGGTGAAAATAGGAAAAAAAGGATACAAACCCTAGAATCATCTAAGGTTAGGGTTTGAGCACTATTTGAAGTAAGTCAGGTTCACCATATGTTTTAACATTTTATGACTTAGTGAATGTAAATATTATGTTTGTTAAAGAGTTGAGTATGCTAAATTAGAGTAATAATATGCAATAAATACAACCACTGATTTGTTATAGAATTTCCTAACTCTGACCTTTATAAAAATAGTAATAAATAATACAAATAATAAATTAGTTGGAAAATAATCAAGATAAATGATCTAGAGACTAGAAACTAAGATGCAAGCTGGTTTGAGTGTCATAAACTAGATCCCAATCTCACAACCCCTCTTAGACATTAACACCACAATTATAAAGTAGCACCATTATTGTAAAAATGGTGGTAGTGTCCTGACATTGGTGGTAGTGTGTTATATATAGGAGTGTCTTGAGATTTTGGGTACACCCGTGTCTTGATATCTAAGGTCTGCTCCTATGTACATGAGTTATAGAACCCTGTATTTTACATATAATGGCTTATTTATTGTGGAAACCCTAATCCTCCATGTAACTAGGGTATGAGATAAAAAGTGTGTTTATTATTAAGGTAGGCTAGACATCCTCCACACCCTACTTTAAAGAGAGTTTCCTACATACCAATAATCTGAGAAGGGATCAAGCCCAATCTAGTTCTTCCCACATAATTTGTAGTGCAAGTGTAAGTGATGATAGTATGACAGTGGCCTTGAGTGCCTTGAATGTGATTCACACTATAAATCTAGATAATCTAAGCTTAGGACTACTTTAGATGGTTGTATGAAGAAGTAGGCCATAATAGGGATTGATAACTTCAATTGTGCTCAATTTATTTTGATTTTGAGTGTGTATTTTACATATGATTATAATCTAGTGGTTAGAGGGCTAAAAGTCATATATAAGTATATATTGTTCTATTACTGTGCGGGTGATAAAATATGTCTAAGCTGATGTTAGGAGGTTCTAATTATAAAAATATGTCCATTTTGGAAAAATATAGGGCAAAGGAAATTAGTGCCATTTTGGGGACACTAGTACCATGTGGCACTATTTTCCTTATTATGGTGCTACTGTCTAATTGTAAGTATACTAGGTATGAAGGGCTAAGATCAAGAAAAAAGGGTCTAGGACTATTTTAGGGCTGATTAAGGACTTGTGTGTCCCACATGAAGGTCGGATAAGTGTGATAATAGACTCTAGGATATGACTATGCTAATCTAGGGATGGTTAGTATTAAGTATCACTATCAACACCCAAATACCACTTTTGGATGATTATAGAAAGATTAAAATTGAAAAAGTGAGGTTTAAGAGTACACATGTGTGTTGATGTAACTTCCTTACCTATTATATATTTTTTTGAAAATATATATCATTATAAAACTCTAAAACTACTATTAGGGAATATATATATATATATATATATATATATATATATATATATATATATAAATCTATAAATTGCATATATCTAAGGAGACAGAGAGAGATATTAGAAGGCACATGCCCCCAACCTTGATTAAAAGGTTAGTTTTGATGAAACAATTGAGATTAACTCAATGATGTAACCTAATTATAGTTATAACTTGGTAAGGATGAATGATACAATAAATTCCAACTTGAAAACTTGGTAATATTGAGTGATTTAATCATCTCAACCATACCAAAAGTGAACTCACTACTATATTAGATTGGTTGAATATAGTTCATAAAAATCTACCCTCGATATTAGTACATAAAAGTTCATGATATGGTAATAGTCCATAGAAGAGTTTTCAAATCTGAAATTAATTTGGATTTTTCAATATTAGGTATACATTACATAGAATATTCACCTTAAATTTGTCTCATGTTGAAACTATATATAATAATGGTATAAATGTATAGAATTATGACATAATTATGAATCCAAATTTATATAATTTGTGTGCTTCATTGAATTTAAAAATTATTTAAATTTAGATAACATGATTCCAAAGCATTTCCCCAATATATATGGATAAATCTAAAACTAAAATAAGTACCAATGTGGAGAACACGTTTCAAAATCATGCCCCCACTATAATCTGAAGATGTTGAATATTGAATAAGTGTCAGGAACATGCTTCCAAAGCATGCCCTCATTGAATCTAAATAATGTGAATATGTGGAAGCCATGCCTATATGTCATGCCCCCACTAACTCTAAAAACTGATATATGTATCCTATATTGAATAAGTATGAAGAACATGCTTCCAAAGCATGCCCCCATTGAATCTAAAATTGTATTAAATGTGAAGAACATATCTCTAAAACATGCCCCCAGTGATATGCCCCACCTTTGAGGTGAGGGAATAATATAAAATGATAGTTACCTCACCTCAAAAAGATAAGACAAATGTGTAATATATGAATGCAACCATGTAGTATTTATAAGGAACATGTCTAGGTAAATGTATGATTGAAACACATAGAATCATGAAATCACATGAAGGCCTCAGATGCATGATAATAATTATGGAAACATATAGATAGTAAAATTACAATCTTAACAATAAAATGAAGCACACACACAATATCACTCAAAATCAAGTCAACATACAATGGTCCTAAGAGATCAAAAATAAGGGGCATGTTCAAATTACATAAAATTGAAGGGACTTGAATTAGTATAATTTCCACAAAATCAAGAATGACATTCAAATGTCCATATAACAATCAATAACATATTCAAATACACATAAGCACATGGGCCAAAAATAAGGGAACATATTAAAATGTTCAAACAGGAAATAGCAAGACAAGGCATTTAAATAAGTGTATAGAGGAAATTATAAACAACCAACATAAACATATCATAGTAGCTCATGGATGAAATATGTTATCAAAACTGTCAACTGCATAGCATATCAAGTACCCTATGAAAGATATAATCCTAGATAAAGACATGTTTAAGTACATATATGATCTTGAAACATGATAATGTAGAGTGACCATAGAATAATATAACCTAGAATTATTATGATCATAGAAATGAATATCCTCAATGTTTATATGACATGAGTAGAGGGAAGTCCCAACATCCAAATAGTAATATATCATGTTTCTATGTATTTGTATATCACATTTAATTAAAATGATTGCACTCATGTATGTAGAAGAAACTAATATGCCATCTATTAACATGTAATTAACACATAGATGGCAAGGATCCAATAAAATATGTAGGTGCCAAAAGTGTTTTTGGATTTTCAAATGTTTTTTATTTTTTTTGGTATTTTTTTGGAATGTTTGAAATTGAAATACTATCTCAAGATCCCATCCCAAGGGTGATAATAATATATCTCCACACTATGAACATAATGTGATAATATAGTGATGTTATTGAGGATTTTGCATAGGTGTAATATCTATCACTATAGTATATTTGATGATATGTGTATGTATAATAGGACTCTATGGTCTTCACAAAGTAGGAGTAATAGGAGTAGGGATTTGTATAACTTGTCATTGAGTGCTATGTGGTTTCTTTGTGATAGTTGTAATAAGAACATGTGTAGTTACAATGAATATCTACACATTGTGCATAGTAGATGAGGATTCTATGGAATTTGTTATATGTCTCTGATGTAATGGTCTTTCAAGTACTAGCCACCTAGTACAAGGGATTACCTATTTCTTACCCTTTTTAAGTGTATTAACCATAGTATTTTTAATAGTGAGTTGTTTGGGTATAAGTTTATCTTTTTTAAGAGGATGTTCATATTGAATTCTAGAAACTATGATTTCCCTATTAGCATTGATGTATTTAACACACCCATGCACTATGGAAGGTAGTACTTAAAGGGTATGGATCCAAGGTCTTCCCAATAACATATCAAAGATGCTCATGGAAATTATAATTGAAAAGGTAGTAACCACATGTGGGCAAACAACCTATAAATATAGGTCAATCTTTCTAAGAACCTTTTGGGAGGTCCCATTGAATTCTCTAACTAATATAGTATAATGATGTAAATCATTATGAGTATAACCCAATTGCATAAGTAATGTCATGGTGAAAATGTTCTCATTTAAACCATTATCGATCATATAATGTGTATAGGGGTTTTATCAAGCTATGATCAAATGAATAAATAATGAAGATCAAAATCATCATCCTTAATCTCACTATCATCAAAATAAATCAAGGTTTTATGAACCATAGGAGGTATATGTCACGTATAAGTACCAGTAATCCCATTTAATGGGTGATCATAATTTAATGGAAGATGATGTGAATTATATGCCATTTGAACTTTTGGTTCCTTATTATAATTGTCTTACAATGGATTGTTAAATATTTTTTGTTTGTGGTGATCACCATGTTATGAATTTGATTCCTTTGGAAGATCATCAAATTCAATATTTTGATCATCTATAAGATATTCAATCATATTATTCAAGGTAAAACATATGTTTATATAATTCCTTAGTCCTTGGTGATAATCGCAATAAGCATTTCATCATATAATTTGGTTAGAGTTCTATTCATATCAACCTCTATAGGATTATGGAGAGATATAAGTTGACACTCTATTAACCGTAGGAGTAATGAAGCTAGAGACTCAAATGAATATGTAAATTGTCTCCATTGTACATTGGATAATATAAGATAATTAGGATAATGTGAAACTATGTTAACTATGGTGGTTGTTTCCTTTTTAGGCTTATGAGGTTTTACCTTATAACTTAGTTTTATTTTAAACTTATTAATGGATGTAGATGCAATTGGTGTATTTGATATATATTTGATATTATTTAGTGAAATCACCTTCATTTCATGCCCCTACAACATAAAATAATTCATCAAAATATTTTAACTTATTTAAAATAATTGAATAATGTAAATGAGCAAGAAAACTTGGCTTTAATATGTCTTGAAACTCTTTATTTGACATAGGATTGGTCAATTTAGCTAGCATTGTCTTATATCTCAAAACATATTCATTGATAGGTTAATTTGTTCCTTGTTTGATTTTGGAAATTTGAGCATAAGAAAACTTTTCATAAATATTATCATAAAAGTGTGCTAAAACATGATCTACAGGAGGTTTGAATGCTTTCACATATTTCAGAGAGAAGTCATAAAACCTCCTCAAAGCATAGATGTTGAGGTTTCTTGGAAATAATTTGGTCAAGATTTTATCATTATAGGCATAGTCAAGGCATGCCATATTAAAGGATCGAACATTTGTTATGGATCACCTTTTACATCATAAAAAGGAAACTTAGGTGTGATAAAACTAGTTGACAAGGGGTGCAAAGATATCTGATGTGAAACAGGGTTATGAAACACATCTTTCAAATCAATACCATGAGGATATTTTTAATCATTATTTTTTAATGTTTTTAAACTTCTCCAAGGTCTTTATAACTTGAAGGAGTGTTTGAACTATAGACCTAGTGGGATTTAGATTATCAAGTTGAGTAGTCACCAAAGGGAATGAAAACATGGTTTGAGTAGTCACCAAAGGTAATGTAAACATGGTTCTAGTAGTAATATGCATTCAAAATGGTATTTGAGTTGAAATATTTCATAATTCCATGGTAGATGTAACAATAATAGTTTAAAGAAATAAAGTTTTGAAGACATAATATATAATTCCAATAAATGTAGGTTGATTTATTGTTATGGAATTAGTTCTAGTACCTTCTAAATACTCACCATAAATAGGTGAATTAGACTCATTTTTATCATGTAAAATAATATTAACTCTTATAACATAAAAAAATGCATCTATTAATGTATTGTTATTATTGAGATGAGTAATAAATACATATTTATCTTACATTTTAAAATGATTTTTTACATTAAAATGTTTCATTTCTTCACAAATGAATAATTTGGAATTCACAATAAAGTAAAACAGTTAGGAAAATAGAAAAATCATAAAACCCTAATTGACTTAGGGTTTGGATTTTAAAGATCAAGATCACCAAATGTTTAACCGTAGAATGTGTTATCTAAGTTAAGGTTACCTATATATTTATTAAAGGGGTATACATAAATGAATAATCATAAGGGTGATGATAAAATCTACATTAGGCTTATTGGGTAGTAAACTTAGCTATAAACATACACTAAATTTAGAATAGGTAGGAAGAAGACTAGAAGATGATTTTAGAATAGTCATCAGATTTTGATTTGGATGCTTATGGAGTCATGGACACTAACATCAACCTAGGATGGTTGTGTCAATTCTATTATCTGGACTTGATGAAACTATCCTATATGGAATATTAGATGGAAAAGGATGTGACTAACTAGATGCTTATGGGTTTGAATTTTCCTTCACTTTGTTTCATTTAGATATAAGTCATGGACTTCTATTCTTCATGAATTTTCAAAACCCTACTTCTTCATCTTCATAGTGACCTTGGATAAAATAAGTTAGTGGACACATGGTGTCGATCTAACCCTAAATATATATATGTTAATGAGAAAAACCTATGTAAAAAAACTATAAATATGTATTTAGAATTATATAGTTCTCCCCTAGTGTTGGCTTGAGTGTGAATCATGTAATATGTGATAAATAAACACAATAGTGACATGGCTTGTAACTTAGAATGTATAGCTCTTTGGATGATCTTTCATTAATTTATAATTGTATATGTGTTGTCCCTATAATTGATATGGAAAATGGAAGCTTTTCTCAATTTAATGTTTGATTGAATGCTTTTTATATGTTGCCTTGGTCTCTTTTGGAATTTTTTAGGTAAAGAATGAATAAGGGTTTATATTGTATTTATATCTATCTTTTTTTAGAATTAACTCACATTAAATTAATAAGGGGTATATATAAATGAATAATCATAATGGTGATAATCAAATCTAAATTAGGCTTATTGGGTGTTAAATTTAGATATAAACATACACTGAATTTATTTTGATGACTTATGATATCAATAGTAATTATAATTATGATAGATATAAAAATGAAAAATAATTAATATAATTAGAATATTATGATCCTAATATAGTTTTGAATTTAGAACAAGTAGGAAGAAGACTAGAAGATGATTCTAGAATAGTCATCAGATTATGATTTTGATGCTTATAGAGTCATGGACACTAACATCAACCTGGGATGGTTGTGTCAATTCTATTGTTTGAACTTGATGAAACTATCATATATGGAAAATTATATGGAAAAGGATGTGACTAAGTAGATGCTTATGGGTTTGAATTTTCCTTCACTCTATTTCATTCAAATATAAGTCATGGACTTCCACTCTTCATGAATTTGCAAAATCCTACTTCTTCATCTTCATAGTAGACACATGGTGTCGATCTAACCCTAAATATATCTATGTTAATGAGATAAACCTATGTAAACAAAACTATAAATATGTATTTATACTTATATAGTTATCCCCTAGTGTTGGATTGTGTGTGAATCATGTAATATGTCATAAATAAACACAATAGTGACATGACTTGTAACTTAGAATGTATATCTCTTTGGATTCTCTTTCATTAATTTATAATTTTAGATGTGTTATCCCTACAAATGATATGTAAAATGGAATATTTTCTCAATTTAATGTTTGATTGAATGCTTTTTATATATTGCCTTGGTCTTTTCTAGAATTTTCTAGGTTTTTTAGGTGAAGAATGAATAATGGTTTATATTATATTTATATCTAGCCTTTTTTAGAATTAAATCACATTATATAAATTAGGAAATCCATTTGGATACATTTCATTTTAAAATTGGATGACTTTAGGTCACTAGACACTTGTGTTGGGTTAGGAAACTATTGTTGGCATATGTGTTTATCTTAGATGTTAGTGTTTAGGAAGAAGTAAAGTAGGTACAAACTCAAAAACTTATAGAGGTGGAATATAAATAGAGTTTTAGAATTATTTTAAATATATAAGACATATGTCATCAACATAGGATTGGTCAAACTATGAGATAGGACAATGGGCACAAGATAGATCATATGCAAGGGTTTAGAAAGTGGGAAAAGGTACAAAACTAAGAGGAATAGACAAGGTCTAAGTTTTCCAAGTGTCCAAGACTAAGGTGATATATAATAAATAAATATTATATACACCTAATTACCATTGCTTCTAAGCTTTTCATTTGATTAGTTGCACATATGATTACACAATTTCAATAAAAGGAAGTCATTACTTTTGCAATTAGATATTTTCCTTTAGTTCACTAGCTAGCCACAATAAAATGCTCTTTTATTTAGAGTTTGTCTCTGTTATTTCCCCCAACTTTTTATTTTTTTTTTATCATTCTTAAAATTATAAATTTCCTAAAATCATTTTTTGAACAAAAGATCTAGTGTAGTGAGGACCACATCACGAATGCTACTCTTGCTTTTAATTGATTTATACCTTGATCAAGTTGGGAGTTTTTATCTTAGTTTTAATTATTTTGATCAATAGATTAGATTATATTTGTTTCCTTTCTTATATTATTTTAAATATTTAATTTTAAAAATGAAAATTTGACATAAAAAATAATTCTTTTCTCTCTCCTATTTGCACAAAAATATTAGTTAATTTTCTTTGTTATTTGCAACCATTCAATAAATTGTTTCAAAACATATATGTTTGATTCTAAACCCTAGATATATATTATTTAAAAAAAAATAAAATATATTCAAAATTAATTTTAATTTTGAAAACAAACTCTTATTAACACACAAACAAGCACACTAACAAGTAGAGTAAACCCTAGCCAAATATAGGTAATCAACAGGTGTTATCTAGCTTCAAATTTTATTTATTTAAACAAATTAGAAATCTTGTTTTTATTTTAATAATTCATGAAATCATAATTCAAGTATTCATTTTTATGAAAATAAAATCATTCAAACATAGGGTGCATTCATATGAAGACACCAAAAATTTATTTTAGCTTGTATATGAAAAATAAATTTTAGATACTTTGTAGTATTTATGCTTAGGATCTATATTTGATTTTTTTTTATTGTTGATGTAGGTGTATATCCCATATGTTAGTTTCTATGGATCAATAAAGTAGGTATAGACTTAAAAACTTGTAGAGGTGGAAAATATGTAGGCTTTAATCATTCTTAGAAAGATAGAAGGAATGGGTCATCAACATAAGATTGGTCAAACTATGAGATAGGACAATGGGCACAAGATAGAGCATATTTAAGACTTCAAAAAGAAGGAAAAGTTACATAACTAAGAGGAACAACCAAGGTCTTATTTTTCCAATTGTATAATATTGAGATAATATATAGTTAATAAATTGTGTACACATACTTGAAATTACTTATTACCTCTTCCTTCGATTAGTTTCACATCTGATAACACAATTTCAAGTGAAGGAATTCATTAATTTTGTAACTAGATCTTTGCCTTCAGTGCACTAGCTATCCATAGTCAACTACTCTTTTGTTTGGAGTTATGTCTATCTTATCTTCCCCATTTTTATTGTTATTTCATCATGCTTCCAATTAGAGAGTTCTTAAAATCATTTTTTGAATAAAGGATCTAGCACAGTGAGGACCATATCACAAACACTACTCTTGCTTTCAGTTGATATACACCTTGATCAAGTTAGGATTTTGTAGATTAGTTTTATTTAATTTTCTTAATAAATTGTATTATATTTTCTCCCTTTATAGTATTAGTTTAAACATTTATTTTTAAAAAGAAATTTTTGATATGAAAAAAAATTCTTCTCTCTCTTGTATTTTCATAAAAATATTAGTTAGTTTTATTTATTATTTGTATCCATTCAATATATTATTTAAAATAAAATAGATTTGATTCCAAAACCTAGTTATATATTAGAAAAAAAATCAAACACTTTCAACTGTAATAAAAATCAATTTTAATTTTGCAAACAAACTCTTATCGACACACAAACAAACATACTAGTAAGTCGAGTTAACCCTAGCCAAATATAGGTAATCAATAGGTGTTGTATAACTTCTAATTTTAATTGTTTAAATAAATTATAAATGTTGTTTTTGTTTTACCAATTTAGAAAATCATAATTCAATTATTCACTTTTATGTAAAACAAATCATTTAAACATAATGTGCATTCATATAAATATACTAAAGACTTGTTTTATCTTGAATATGCAAAATAAAATTTACGTACTTTGTAGTATTTATTATTAGGATCTAAATATCGTTTTTAATTTAATTTCATGTTATAAAACCTTAGTTTTCACAATATATTAATTCATATATAATCTAAAATTACAAAATTAATTTCATTTAGTTTGTACTTAGAAAACATAGAAATCAGCCCATGCATTGTTAGGTTAGATTTTATTTTATAGCATTGCATGAATTGAAATGAGATTTGAAACATAACAAAAAGGATGTTATTTAATCTTATTTATTTTTATATTTCATTAAATCATTTAAAATTTCATTTCATTTCAATAAGTAGTTCAATTTCATTTTACTTTCAAAAACCTTGTCAAAATGTGCACAAGTAAGAAAATAATTCCTAAGAAAAGCCTTTTCAAGACTATCACAACCAAAATAATTTATCACACATTTAAAAAAATCACCTAACTTCAAACACATTTGATACAAACTATACACTTAACACATTACAAGCCAATCTTTCTATATCATTGGATGGCACTCATTGAACATCCCTATCCTCATAGTATCAGTTCATTCCCTAGAGTTCCTGCTCATATCCCGACAAGTTCAATTTAGAGTGATATGAATTATTATCTTAGAATTTAGGTATTTTATTCCAATTATATTTTATATCTTATCCTTATCAAGCTTCAAACCCTAGATGAACAATCTAAGCCCATAGTCCCATTAGTAGGCCTCCTTGGTATTCTTCCTCACCAAATCAATAATCTTTGAATTTGAGTCTCCCATCCCATCTCTCTTTCATTCTTAGGTCTAGCCTCATCTCATTTCATTTTGGCTACCCATCATCCATCATTTACATCGATTATCTCACCCTGACCTCATGAAGTCAAGTGCATAATCTATCATGTGTTATTCATGTGCATACATTTCCTTTTAAGCAAAGAATATAATTTTCACCTTTATAAATACAACTCATAGAGTATTAAAAATATTACTTGAATTCAAAGTCATAACTTTTCTTGGACCAATTTAAAGAGCTAAAACTCAACCAACACCTACAGGCTATTATCCTAATTTATTTTATGATTGTGATCATGCCTCATGACATTCAACTAATAGATGTTACCAATTATATAATAATATTTAAGACTTAATTTATAATAACAAAATTTGTTATATGACCATAGCTCTAGCTTAAATGAATCAATAACAACACCTAGTCAATGCATTCAAATTTATAACTACCCATTTCCAAATTATGATACTTCAAAGTAAAAAGTTATGCATATAAAAATTCTTAATTAATATGTTGGAGTTAGTACTACATAGGTAATATTGATATTTGAGTTATATGTGTGATGAGTTCTCATAAAAAATCAACCTAGGGATTTAAATTGGCTCCTCATCTTAAGAAGATTAATAATATATGTAAATGTCTTATTTCATTGAATAAAATTGACCATGTTTTATTATGTAAATATATGACCAAAAATATCATTTGGTATTAGATAAGATTTATAATATATTCTATGAGAGATATAATTTATTTTATAATATTTTTTTTTATCATTTTTAGCATAAATTACTTTATTTTTGTGAAGAAAGGCATGAGGTTTGTAAAGGGTTACTCATTCATCAACATGCACTCAATTCTTTACCTTATTCACTATTAATATTCTAAAATACTATTATGCATTATTCGATTCATATACATCTTTCATTCATGTACAAGTGCATTATATCATTCATGTGAAATTACTTAATATGTAGTATATATATTTGATAAACCATGTATACTCTTATTTTCTATATCTATATTCATCTATATTTATGCAAAGGTCATCTCTATCTTTTCCCTTCCATAGCTTTGACACCTGTAAACATAAACTTTACCACCACACACTGTACTTATTCTATGTTGTCAATTCCACTACAAAGTTCAATATGATTATCTTAAATGGGTTTAATATCTGAGCATCCCTGATGTCTTTTACTCTCTACCTTTAGGCTATACACTCAATTACACAACACACATTCATCCATACACTTCACTCTATACATTCATTCATTCCTTCTATCATGTTATCTCTCTCACTAGTCTTTATGCCTTCTAATAACTTAGTTCAAATATTGTTTCTAGTTTCTTAGGCTCAAAAAGACTCTTATTAGTTTATTTCAACTCCTTATTATTTTCTCCAACCTCTTCTCAACCCCACTTGGATTCTCAACATAGTCCTTAGATCATACACTACCTTTTGCTCTATCATAGTCTTTTCTTATAGCCTTTTTATTTTGTTTTCTTGCTTGTACAAAGTGGTACCAATTTACCTTAGAAAAATAAAACCATTACATAATTTAATCTATCCTTAATTAACTCTCTATGAAATTTTAGGTGTTAATTCCACACTTATATCACATTTATAATTCCTTCTAGGCCTTAGATTAGGCCTATTAGGTCTTATAGGACCCTATTGACACTCAGATTCAAATAGACCATATAAAGAGGTAAGAGAAAACAAAGGAAAATTCAAAATCATTTTAAGGACATTATAACCATTTTTTTTTACCATTTTTAGATTCTTTTCACCAATTAAATCTTTTAAAATCCAAATTTGAAGTTTAAAACCTTAGAACGAGGTTTCCTGCATTCTACATGACCCAAGAGGCTAAAGGTTAGGTTTCAAGATTTTTTGAAATGTTTAAAATGATTGTGAATGTTTATTTATGTATTTTAAATTCTCGTACATCTCCTTTTAATCAATAGCTACTAACTCTAATGCCTCTATTCAATATTTATTCTTAAGATTGTGTTTGACTATGTAATAACAACAACATTGTGTCTACTCAGAAGATACATAATGAGGTTTTAGATTTATAAAATATGTTATAATACCTTTATAGGCTTAAAAAACCCTATAAAAACACAATTTACCTACTTTCATCACCAAATAACCCTTTTTCATAACTCTACTTATACTTTTCATGAGTTCTTAGGTTGACTCTATGTTGTTACACAACAGACTTCAAGACTAGTCACTTGGGCTATAAGACTTATATGTATTAAAATTATTAAATCAATTAAAATACTTACAGAATATAGGAAAGACACTTATTAATGTTTAATATCTATATTTCAACTTAGTTTACATAGTGAACATCTATATGAGTTTCTCATCATAAAATCTAAACTTAAACAGGGGTATGTAGGCTTGTGTTGGATTACTCGGCTATGTATATGAAATTCACTAAAGATAAGATAAATAAATTCAAAAATATAAATAATTAAACTTACCAAAAATTTTATATTGACAAAACATCTTTATCATAATTCTATTTTTCATACTCTATTACACACTCTTTGTTATTGCTTACATAAAGAATATAGGTCTATCAAAAAAATTATTTTGGAAACAAATAACTTCATATTCAAATTATTAGGGTTATCTTACATTATAAATTCAAATTCAACCCCTCAATTCACTCATAAATTTAGTAAATCATTACACAAGACAAATATCTCTTTAAAAAGACTCCCAAAACTCCCATAACTACCTTCTAACTTCTTTTGTACATTGAGAAAGTGAACAAACTATCTAACCTACTCAATAAGGTGACCCATAATGTGAGTAATGTGGGTATTAAACCACTATTAATAATTTATTATAGCCTAAAAACCTAAAAAAAAATTGATACCTCTTGAAACAAGATGGAGATCTCTAATATTCTCATTGAAAATTGAAAATTCAAATCAAGGATTTTACGGGAAAATGCTAATGCCACCCAAATTCAAATTTTACAAGGATGTAACACAAATAATTGACTCATATAGACTTAACATGACCTTAAAAACTTTTAAAATACCCAAAAAATGGAAATTGATCAATATGTAAAATGTGGTAGGTGATGCTCCAGTAAGAGAAACTTTCCATGAAATTTATAAAATATTTTGACTTTGAGGTTCTTTGTAGCATCCTTCTTCCACTTGTATCCTAAGGTATATTTTAGACTCTTAGTCCTTCTTGACACTTGCTCAAACTCATTATGGCTCCTCCTTGGTTATTCTCTCTCTTGCTTTTCCTCTTACTTTGAATTCTCAATCTAATTATGGGCAACTACTGCTCATTTCTTTGTCTCCAAATACATACACAAGAAGCAAACATGTCAAGAAAAACCATTATTTTATTTTTCCCTTGGATTTCATCTTGTTCTTTGATTTTCAACTTTTCTTCCTCTTGCTCAAGATTGCATCTAGTTCCAACTCAAATGCCATGATTATCTCTTTGTCTCCTATAAGACTCAAATAATCTATTTCTTCCATTATATGCTACCATATATCATTATCCTCTATTGTATACTCATCACCTTTCTCTCCCATTAGTGATAAACAAGACACCTCTACCTATTTCCATGAAAAGATTTGAAGCACTTTATCATGTGATTTTATTTCCTTCTCTAATATTTCCACCTCATGTGTGTCAAAAATTTAATTGGTACTGATGCACCTTATTTTCCTTCCATAAACACATTCATTAATTTCATTTTACTCTCATACAATGCATATTTAACAATTTTCAAATCATAATACTCATCAAACACAACATGAAAACTATTACCTTGTGCTTATTTATTCTCCTCAATAATTACTTGATTAAAACTTATCTCCTTCTTGATTTTCATGAGGCATGGTATTCCTGCAACTTCACTTTATTATTCATATTCATCCAATGGCTCACATTATTTAGGGTAACACAATATTGTGTCACCATACTTTGCTATCCACTCCATTTGATTCTCATCCTTACCATTATGTTCTTGCTTCAATCCTTCATAAAGCTTATCACCTATATATAAACATGTCAAAAATTCATTAGTCATATTCATTAGAGGCTTTCTTTCCCCTTCACTTCTCTTTATAGGATGCCTTGCTATCATCTTCATCCTTTGTCTTCTCTTTTTAAGATGCCTTACTATCTCACCTTCCTCTTTATGCACACACTAAATATTGGTATCAAATATTCCAAGACATGATATAACTTTGTAAACACATCCTTCATCTTAGTTATTTCTTTCTCTCTCTCTAACCATGTTTGTTTTTCTTTCATCCTCTTCTTGTGGCATTATTCAATCTTTAAGCCCTTCATCATTCTTACTATCTCACTCTCTTCTCTAGGTCTCTCTCTTGGACCTTTCTCTTCTCTTCTTGACAATCCTTCCATCTCATCTTATTAACAATCACTTGGTCTATATAACTTGACTCCTTATCTCTTGGAATCAATCTCTTTATTTTCCTCACTTGGGAATTCTCTTCTCTTGTCCTTTCTCTAGGACTCTCTTCTCTCTCTATCTCAAGCTCACTTTTGAGATTATCTCTCTTGAGCTTTCACTATCTCTTCTCTTCTCTAAGACTTCTTGGATTAAGATATTTTACACCTATATGATATTTTATTTTCACTTATATTTAAACCTTTTTTTCACACCTGTAGACTTTTCACTTCATTCTTGTAATCTCCATTAGAATTCTCACAACATCTTCTCAAAACAACATCTAGTATGTACTTAAAAAAATGTTGGGATAAATAACCGGAAGCACACAATTGATTACTAAGCAACTTAATATGCAGAAATAACCAGAATACACAAGTAACTAGAACTCAGAAATAACACATGATATGAGAGACAATACACAACTTGTATTAAAACTCTTGAAGAAAAGAATACAATAAAGAAGATGCCACTTCTTCTCCACCACCTCTTCAGAGGTTTCCCACACCTCAAGTGAACAGTAATTCTCTCCTCAAAGCTCTCTCTTAGGTCCCAACACCCAACTCAAACTCTGAGTTGGTGTTCACCTCCAGTGCTCCACGCACACCACAAGTGCTCCATGCACTCCACAAGTACACACATGTACTTCAAGTAGATCTCCCCTGAACCTGTAATAACTTGCACCTCAATAGACCTTACTTATGGAAGGAACTCCCTTGCCTTCCTCTCTGCTCTATCCGAGTACACACCTGCACTCCAAGTAGATCCTGCCTGATTCTGCTCCCTATTGTGTTGCTATCCTATCTGATCTTGCACACCTGCAAATCAACCTGGTTTTGCACACCTGTGAACCTTGACCTTGCACACACATACACCTGCATATCAATGATCTTACTTACCATGTAGATCTCCTATAAAGGCCGTGTTGACCAAGATCCTACATACATGAAGAACCCTACTGATTCTCCAATCCAGCACCCACACCTGGTACTGTGGCACTAGGAGGAATGCACCATTACTCTACCTCTCTCTGAAGGAGTCATTTGCTCTCTTACACCCTATCACACATTTCCAATACAACCATGAGTCTATTATATAGATATCATCCAAACAATAATTAGACATCTAATTACAATAATTAGATCCACAGCTCAGTCTAAAAATAGCTCTCATCATGCAAACACTTGGTTCATTAGCTAACTACTCATAATATCCACAGTCCAAACCACACAAGCGACCGACGTCAGTCCCTATCCACCTGGGGGTCGCTGATGCCAGCCGATCTTTGACCGACATTGGTTGCTTCCTTGTCTAATTTTGCTGACGTCGGTTGGCCTGACTGATGCCAGTGTTTATGACACACCGCAACACTTCTGCAACCTCCTCCATGTCTGCATCAGTGAAGCTTTTAGCTCCACAACCTAATAGTCTCCCACTTGGAGATAAATAGCTGCACTGTACCTGTACCCGTATCCTGTCTAATCTATTTCCTTAGTTTGTATCCCTCTTCAAGCTCAATCCTAAAGACAACCCACCACACATCCCATGGTGTACCTCCTGTCATCCGAGTACACTACTGCATCCGTATCTACAAATCCATGTAGTGAAGTCCTGACCCTAAATAGCATGAATCCCTATTGCTGGTCCTTCTCAAATACCTGAGAACCCACTTCTCAGAATTGGCTCCTAACTCTCTGACAACTCCCACTACATGGGAATATTCAGGTCTATACCAGACCTCATGTGATTTCAGACACTGAACTGTCCAGCCCTTGGTGTGCTCTGATTCTGCATCCTACGTAATGAACCTCACCAACACCTGATTCACATCAGCTCCCACTGGAAACAAAATTAACCTATGATCTTCCATGTCTCCCATGCCAAAGAATTTTGCTGCTGCAAATTCTTCATAGCAAAACACTGAACTAATCTTACCCTTAGCTCAGTAAAACCCTGTATGTACAATCCTGCTAGCAAACATACCATCCACATATAGCAACATAATGATGTCATGACTCATCATCCACCTGGTAAGGCAAACCACAGTAGTTACCTGACATTGACTAAAGCCATGCTTCGTCTTCCACCTGTCAAAACCTGTACCACTGTCCTGTAGCTCCTCAAGACCATATACCTTGGTCTTCCATCTCACGTATCTGTTCTCTCTATTCTTCAACTAAGGTATCCATTTGTCTCTATGCTTTCTTCCCACTGGCAACCCTACCAAATCTCTGCTTGGTTCTACAATATCTCCATGCCATGCTCCCACCTGTTTCCTGGATCCTTCCTGCTCTACAATCAACAACGAGTATAAAGAAGAGGAACAACAAATTTGAGGGCCTACTTACGTCTTCAGTCCTCCGTATGGGTGTTTGAGACTCCTTGACAGGTCGTTGTCCACCCAAAATCTGTTACAGTGACCGTCCTCAGCCACCCCACAGTTTGCATCCAACCGACATCAGTTCCTGCACCTGTCCTGACTACCAACCATGCTGATGTTGGTGTCCTCCTTCTACCGATGTCGGTCCTTGTGACCGATGTCGGTCTTATCTACTACCGACGTTGGTTTTTCAGCCGATGCCGGTACCTGTGTTTCCTGTGAGTGATGACTTTTTACCCACGAGCTCCTTTGAATCAATCCCCATGTCCAAATTGCCCTGCTCAGAAGTATCCAGCCCCATCCACTGGTCTCTATCCGCCATCTCCTCCAAGTACACCAAGGCTTTCCAGTTCTTAAGCCTGTCAAATATATCTATCTTCTACTTAAGAACATGCATCTCCTTCCTACTCATGTGACCAAGCCTATGAAGCCACATCTCCACAACAAAAGAAGAATCAGTAATATAAACAAGTAGATAAAGAGTACCTATTTTCTTACCACCAACTAATTCAAGTGCATCCACTGTGAGAGCTCTCGTACATCTCTCATCACCCAACCTTTCTGAAGAAATTAGCCATATCTTCAAACCTGGGACTTGCATGACCTCCTTCAACACCCATGTGTTGGCCACCTGCGATTTCAGCTTCACTTCCCCTTTGCCAATTCTTTGGCAAGGCTCACCAGCTCCTCTCCCTGGGGCTGCATGGAAAGAGGCAACCGAATATTTTATCCAAGATTCAACTTTATCCAAGAAACCTCCATAAGCATCATGTGCAACAACCCCTACAACATCTGCCTCTTCAGTTCCTTCATGCTGATCTGCTACCAACCAACAATATTCTTTTACCTGCTCTTTCTTTCCATATGACCGTTGGTGACCACCTATGCTTTTCAACTCCTCCATTCTTAGCTTACTTTGATCTGCCATTGCTCTACTCCCACTCGATTAGAAACCCCTGAGAGTGACTTATAACCAAACACAAAACCTACTCCCTGCAACCTTAGCTCTGATACCACGTGTTGGGATAAATAACCAGAAGCACACAATTGATTACTAAGCAACTTAATATGCGGAAATAACCAGAATACACAAGTAACTAGAACTCAAAAATAACACATGATATGAGAGACAATACACAACTTGTATTAAAACTCTTGAAGAAAAGAATACAATAAAGAAGATGCCACTTCTTCTCCACCACCTCTTCAGAGGTTTCCCACACCTCAAGTGAACAGTAATTCTCTCCTCAAAGATCTCTCTTAGGTCCCAACACCCAACTCAAACTCTGAGTTGGTGTTCACCTCCAGTGCTCCACGCACACCACAAGTGCTCCACGCACTCCACAAGTACACACACGTACTTCAAGTAGATCTCCCCTAAACCTACAACAACCTACACCTCAATAGACCTTACTTATGGAAAGAACTCCCTTGCCTTCCTCTCTGCTCTATTTGAGTACACACCTGTACTCCAAGTAGATCCTGCCTGATTCTACTCCCTGTTGTGTTGCTGTCCTATCTGATCTTGCACACCTAAAAATCAACCTAGTTTTGCACACCTGTGAACCTTGACCTTGCACACACATACACCTGCATATCAACGATCTTACTTACCATGTAGATCTCCTATAAAGGCCATGTTGACCAAGATCCTACATACATGAAGAACCCTGCTAATTCTCCAATCCAGCACCCACACCTGGTACTGTGGAACTAGGAGGAACGCACCATTGCTCTACCTCTCTCTGAAGGAGCTATTTGCTCTCTTACACCCTAGCACACATTTCCAATACAACCATGAGTCTATTATATAGATCTCATCCAAACAATAATTAGACATCTAATTACAATAATTAGATCCGTAGCTCTCAGTCTAAAAATAGCTCTCATCATGCAAACACTTGGTTCGATAGCTAACTGCCCGTAATATCCGTAGTCCAAATTGCACAGGCGATCGATGTCAGTCCCTGTCCACCTAGGGGTCACCGACGCCGGCCGATCTCTAACCGACGTTGGTTGCTTCCTTGTCTAATTGTTTTGACGTCGGTTGGCCTGACCGATGCCGGTGTCTGTGACACACCGCAACACTTCTGTAACCTCCTCCATGTCTGCATCAGTGAAGCTTTTAGCTCCACAACTAACACAAAATATCCATGCATATGAAATAAAGAATAATAAAACATAAAACATACCTTACCTCAAAATAATCCTTATCTAATACCAAATGATGTAGAGATCATCTTTATCTCTACCCTTCCATAACTCTGACACCTTTAAACATTAGCTTTACGACCAAACAATCTAGCTATTCTATGTTGTCAATTTTAGTAAAAGGTTCAATATGATTATATTAAATGGTTTTAAGCTCTAATCACACTTTATGTATTTTAATCTCTGACATTTTTTTTTTCACTCATGCACATAACTCACATTTATCCATACACTTCATTCCATACATTCATTCTTTCTTCGTATCATGTTATCTCTCTCACTAGTCTTTATGCCTTCTAATAACTTAGTTCAAATATTGTTTCTAGTTTCTTAGGCTAAATAGGGATCTAATAAATTTATTTCCACTAATTATTATCCTATTCAACCTCTTATCAACCCCACTTGGATTATCAAGATGATCATTATATCATACACTACCTTTTGTTCTATCACAGTCTTTTTTTGTAACCTTTTTTTTTTCTTGTACAAAGTGGTACCACTTTAATTTAGAGAAATAAAAAAATTAAAATTTTAAAAATATATTTAATTAACTCTATATTAAATTTTAGGTGTTAATTCCACACTAAGATCACGTTTACAACTCCTTTTAGGCCACAGATTAGGCCTATTAGGTCTTATAGGACCCTGTTGATACTAAGATTCATCTAGACCATACACAAAGGTAAGGGAAAATAAAATAAACTTTAAAATAATTTTAATGATAGTATAATAATATTTTTCACCAATTTTAAATTCTTTCCACCAGTTAAATATTTTAAAATCCTAATTTAAAGTTCAAAACCATATAATAGGGCTTCTTGCATTTTGCATGCCCCGAGAGACTAAAGATTAGGTTTTAAGCTTTTTAAAAAGGTTTAAAATGATTTTTAATGCTTATTTAGGCCTATTAAATTTTAATACATATCCTCCAATCAATAAATTCTAAATCCAATGCCTCTATTTAATATTTCTTCTTAAGAATGTGTTTGACTCTATAATAGCAATGAGACTATGTCTACTCAGAAGATACATAATGAGGTTTAAGATTTATAAAAGAGGTTATAATACCTATAAAGGATTTAAAATCCATATAAAAAATCCATTTGCATATTTTAATTACCAAATACCCCTTTTTCATAACTTTGCTTATACCTTTCATGAGTTCTTAGGTTGGTTGTGTGTTGTTGCATAGCTGACTACAAGACTGGTCACTTGGGCTATAAGACTTATACATATTTAAATTTTTGAATAACTTTAAATACCTAAATAATATGTGAAAAACACTTATTAATGTTTATTATAGTTATTTCAACTTAGTTTACCCATAATGAATATCTACACAAGTTTCTCAGCACAAAATCCAAACTTAAAGAGGAGTATGCAAGCATGTGTTGGATTACTCAGCTATGTATATGAAATTCACTCAATATAACATAAATAAATTAAAAAATATAAATAATTAATCTTACCAACACTTTAATATTGATAACACATCTTTATCATAATTATATTCTTCAAACTCTATTACACACTCTTTGTTATTACTCACATAAAGAATACATGTCTATCAATAACATTCTTTTCCAAACAAGGAACTATATATTCAAATTATCTAGGTTATATTACATTATCACTTCTAATACAACCCCTTAATTATCTCATACATTGAATGACTCATTTCACAAGATAACTATCTCTTTAAAAAGACTTCCAAAACTCCCAAAACTGCCTTCTAACTTCTTTTATACGTTGAGAAAGTGAAAAAACTATCTTACCTACTCAACAAGTTGAATCATCATGTGATTAATATGGGTATTAAACTAATATTAATAATTTATTATAACCTAACCACCTAAAAAAAAAATTGAGACCTCTTGAAACAAGATGGAGATCTCTAAACTTCTCATTGAAATTCAAAAATTCAAATCAAAGTTTTTGTGGGAAAATGTCAATGCCACCAAAATTCATATTTTAAAATAACCTAGCATACAAAATTTAATCCTAAAAACTTAACATGACTTTAAAAACTTAAAAAATACTCAAAACATGACAATTAACCAATATGTACAATGTGGTAGGTGATGTTCTTACATCATAGAACTTCATGAAACTTTCAAAATTGACTTGGAACATATTCAAAATCAGAAGACACCCTAATTAACACTTGATATCCAAATGAAGACCTAATTTAAATCAGATCCACACTTATAGATGACACATCCTCATACCACATGTACCATTGATAGTTCATATGTTAATAATGCTTTATTTTATTTCATGGTGGTTAGGTTTAAAGTTATTGATATAATGTGTATATTTTTAGTAGGCATTGTTGATCAAATTTGTTAAAATTGTCAAAAATTATTAATAATTTGATTATTTATATGGTATTTTATTAATATATTTATTACAGTGTGGATTTTACTTTATAGTTTCTTTATTTTTTATATTAATACTACAAATGTGTTCATTAGTCATTTAGTATTGTTATTTTTTTTCTTAATTTTTTTATTGACTATGTGGTAAGGTTATGGGTATTAGAAAATTTAATTACCAAAAAAAATTATGTTTGTAATGGATGAATTTTTAGGGTATCTAATGTTCTTGAGTTAGTTGAGTCGTGGAGATAATAATAGTCACAAAGAAACTACATTTAATTGAGAATTTTGAAGGAAAAGATTTCTATACTTTGAAAATATAGATGAAATTATTTTTGATTGAAAATGACCTCTAGAAAGTCATTCACGATATTCTGGTCAAACTAAAATATGCTAATGAACTCACCAAGTAGACTATCAAAGATAAAAAAAAATCATTGCCCATTATTGCTCTTGATTTTTCAAAATCTTACATTCATCATATGGATTATAATAAATATTCCCAAGAAATTTGATACTCATTAAATAAATTATTGAAATCTCAAGCCAAAATAACTAAAATATCAATGAATTAGAAAATATATGGTTTAAATATGAAATAAGGTAAAAAAATCTTAGATCACAGTAGTAAGTTTTGTTTTTTGATAAATTGATAAATCAACCAGTTTGTTTTAAAATGAGACAATAAAGTAAAAACACCATAGTTTTGAACAAATGATTAGTAAAAGTTTTTAATTTAAATAAATTAAATATTATTTTGGAATGTTTAATCTTTAATTTTCTTGATGAGGGGAATCAAATTAAAAAATATTATTAAGAAAAAGAAGAAACATTTTTTGTGTATAATAAGCCTAATACTTCTAATAAAACTAAATGTGTGACAAATCATAAATGTACAAGAGATTAATACAAATGTTTTTATTATAATAGGATAAGACATCTTATTTTGAATTTTATACAAAAATTAGATGATCTCATCAATGGAAAAAAGAAGGAAAAGGCCTTGGTTGTTGACGAAAAATAGAGAAGAGAAAAGTGATTGTGAAGAATACTCACCCCATTCAAGTGATGAATATTATGTGTTTTTATAAGTGAATGCAAACAATTATGTGTGTGTATGTGTGTGGTTTGATAAAAATAAAATCTTAAATAGATGTAGGTATTTATTGATTTCATATATGATGTGTTAGTCATAATCCCAAGTACTTACTAAAAGTGAAATCAGTACATGTGTGATAGTGATGTGCTAGTAAAAATCCCAACACTCAATGGAAGTGATAGTGTGAATAATTATGTTTACATATGTATGTTACTCAATAGAATCAAAGTGAATATATGGTCTATTTTTTGAAAAAATGATTGTATGTTGACATACATATTTTTTTCTAGTATGTGTTATGTGGTCCCTTTCCTTATGCCTATATAATTAAATTTAGTACTAAATAAGTATTATTGATATTTTAGCTATTTACATGATGAGTTATCATAAAAACTAAACCTATGGATTTGGGTTGAATCCTCATATTAAGGAGATAATTAACATATATATGTGTCTAAGTTTATTGAATAAAATAAATCAATTTTTTTTAATGTAAATTTATGACCAATTATATCACAATCACTCTAAAATACAAGCTAAGAATGAGATTATTTATAACATTGGCATGGTATTGAACTATAAAATGTAAAATATTTATATTAAATCTTATGATTGTGAAATCCATAATTATGATTCAAATAATGGTATAATACATATACATGGGTATGTTGATTATCATTATTTTATCACACATGACATAATGGTAGATATGGTTTTAGTGATAAGCTTATTTCAATTTAATTATTATCTAGTCAAGGCTAGACTTGTACATACTTATGTGGTGTAACCACTACATAATGTATCTATGATGGACATGAACATGTACCCTTATGTGGTATTAAACTTCCACTTGAAATTAGTCCTTCGATGTGCCTATATTGGTTCTATGTTTTTAAAAATTTATGATCTTATAATACTTTTTTTGGGTGTCTTTTTATTAATCAAGGAAAATCAATATCATATATAATGCATAATTATGTCAAGTTTGTACATAATGGTTGATTCCAAAATGTTCATGGCTCAAATTATGAGAGACATATTCATTGACTAACTTATGTACCCAAAAATATTAAGTTTGTTTACCCTAAGGTAGAATAGGCTCTTCTACATTTGACATACTTATCATATGCACCTATTATATTTGAACCTAAAACTTCATCACATATTATGCACAATCATCAAAATCCATTTTTTTAATTTGTTGATCTGATACATATATCACCATGGCATTCATGTACTATGGTTGATTTAAAACCTAACATAATTTATTTTGGCATAATCTTCCAAATATATTACATCACATTATAACCATAATAACCATACAAATAATGAAAATTATTTCACACCTCATTAGCATTTTTCAGATACATTTTGATTCATTTGAGTCTTATATAATGGATATTATATTATAAACCAAATTATCAAAAAACATTGCTAACCCACATCATGATCTTTAATGCATACACATTTAAACATTTATTATACTATATTTTTATTTTATTTATTTTATTTCATTTTATTTTGGTATACATAGTCATCTACTTGAGATTTTTACCATATATTTATAGTTCCAATATATGTTACCTATCTAAAATTTTGACTCTTACTGATTTGATGTAATCATCTGATTTATAGATTATCTTATATGGTGATGATATAATTCATGATATAGGGTTTATTTACTTATTACATGCTTCATTTTATAGTTAGTCTTTCATATCTATACATTATTGACTATGATTCTTTACATATTACATAAATTATTATATAAATTTATACTAGTCATAAATGCATCTAGTGGTTAATTGATACATCATTATTTACCCTATTTGTGCATGAAATATAAAAATGAAAAACCAATATAAATTTTGAAAATAAAAAAATCATTTATTAAATATAAAAGATTAAAAAATTCTTAGCCTTTATCCTATTCATGATATGTCTATCATGCATATTCTACCTATCATAGAGAGTTTTATACACCCATGTTTCAACATGTGCTTCTCATGCTTTACTTCACTACATAAGAGGAAGAATATTTAGGTTATATATGGTTTTGGACTCATTTAATATCTCACCTATGGGGGTAATTACTATTCATTATAAATTATTTCACAATGAAACTTGTACTAGTCTTTTCTCCAGTCATTATAATGATCCGCTATTACATATATCACGTGTCTTACATGTTGTTTGAATTAAGAGTATACATGTATTAATTTTGTACTTAGATGTATAAATGCATTTATTTTTTATATCACTTCTCATTTTGGATGTATACAATATATATCATTTTCTTTAGGATTTAAATTTATCAATAAAGTACACTTTAGTATCATACCATCCATATTTTTTTATGAATGAGATTTGGGCCTCATCGATAAATCATTATTTTATAATAATCATTTATATAAAATTATTATTTTATATGTCATGCCTTGCATTCTACTTGACCTTAGATATTGTTTCCATTCTTATATCTTTTTGGATTTACCTTTATTATTGATTTTTACTTTGATATAATTTTATAGATTATTTTTGTTGTTTTTTTATATGTTTCATTGGCCCTATCCATTTAATTATCAATCCTTATTCTTATCACTTGTTATATCTACTCAATGATAATATAATATCTATATTAACCTTTAGTCATATCATGCATTCATTTCTAAGTGAATCCATAGGTTTCTTATAATATTTCATGACTCTGTAGATAATATTTATGAATTATATATCACCTCAATTTTTTAAACTTGGAAAACTTAGATCTTGGCTATTCTTCTCAATTCTAGACCTTTCCTACTTCTGCAAGTCTTAAATTTACTCTTTCTTGAACCCCATGTCATAACCCTTAGTATTAATAGTCTTATGTTGATGAACCATGGCTTTTCTATTTCCTAAAATGTTTAAAACATGTTTATCATATGCCTCTAAAAGTTTTGAACCTCTACTTGTTTTCTTACTCTATGAACACCTATGTCCCATGTAGGCACCTACATCAATGTAGGTGCCTTATTATGACACAAGTTTATAGTTCCCTAAATTCATATAATTTTAAAATTAAATTGATCGTAATGATCATCCTATGTTTTATTTGTGATATATTCTACAAATGTATTGGTATAAATATAATATCAACCCTCATTAATTCCTCACCTAGCAAAGACCTAGATTCATATAAAATAATATTCAAAAATCATTAAATTAATAAAATATTATTTATTTTCTCCTATTCCATAACATTCATAGGGACAACGCATCTATAGGTCTGAAGTTCAAAAGGATCATTCCAATAGCTATATTTTCCAAGTTACAATCTAGGCCATTGTTGTACATTCTTATCACACATTACATGATTCACACATAATTCAACACATAGGGGATAACTACATAAGTCTAAGGCCCTATTCAAATTATTGGTTATGTAGGCATCCCTAATTGATAAAGTATTCTTTAGGTCATCTTAAAACCATGTTCCCATTAACCCATTTTTCTTAGAACCACTATGAAGAAGAAAAACTAGGGTTTTGATCATTTAACATGGAATGATAGTCCATGACCTAGATATGAATGTACCAAAGTGAAGGGGAAGACAAAAACATTAGAATTTATATGGCCACATCCTATTTCAACATTTATTATTTATTATATGCTTGTATTAGATACAAACACTAGCATTGACACAATTGTCCTAGGCTGATACAAGTGTCTAAAGCTATAGAGGCACTTAATCTAAAATTTAATGACCATTCTAGAATATTATTCAAATATATTTCCTACATGTTCTAAATCCATATCTGTATTAGCATCAAAACCATCTAAGTATCTTATTTTAATTATCATTTCAACATATAACATAGCTTTACTTTCCATTTTTAGCATATCTTAGAATAATAAATTCAGTATGTTCTATCTAAGTTTTGAAATTAATTATCTTGATATAGATATATTTATTACCCTTGTGCTTATTCATTTCTATATTCTTAACCCTTTCTACCCATAGAAGGATTTTCATCTATTTAGGTTTAAACATTTGGTGAACCCTATCTCTGAGCATCATCATTACATAAGCATTTTATTTTAGATGCTTATTTCCTTCCTTTTACTAATATTTGTGTCCTTTATTTATTTCATCAGTGGATGATATTGATTGATTTGATAACTATGATTATGAAACTCTCCAACTTTATCTCAAGGAAGGAATCAATATTTATTACTATGTATTCCTCTTAGTGTTAAAGAATATAATATCAAATCTTTGAATGGTGGAAACCATTATCCCTCTAATTAGGTCTGTGTTCCCACCATTTTAAAATTGAGTTGATCCATTTTAAGGAAGATAAAGAGACTTTTACCTTACCTATTATGCCAAAATTGGATTCACATGGAAAAAATGTTCCTTCATTTTATCATTAAATGCTTCACCAACTCCATAAGGATATCATGGTGGATTTGAAAACAAGTCATAAAAGGGATGTGCCTTCAATTTAATTGATCAAAACCCATCATATTACAACATTTAAAAATAATATCCCACTTATTAAGGGTGATGATTCTTTCCTACCTTCATTTGATATTGATTTTTTTGAAAGGTTATCCAAGACATCTGAGCATCTTTACCAAGTAACATTAAGCCATCAAAAAGAAGAAATCATTAAAAACATAAAGTGAAAAGGGCTCATAATTTTCCAAATATGACACTCTTACCAATATCAACCAAGGCATCCAAATTAAAGGATATTTATCTTACAAAATATACATTTACACCAATAGTTCTTACTATAACAAAAAAGGTACCTTTAGCAAAGATTCCTCAAGATCTAATTGTTATATCTTTAAAAAAAGTGAATGAACCATTTTTTTAAAATGTTTGAAGCTCTTCAAATGATATACCAAAAGTACCAAAATTTAGAGATCCAATACCACTACCAACATATCCAAAACCAGTGGTCACAAACTTACACTTGTTATCCATGAGGACGATGATACTCATATGCCTAGATTCAATAAAGGTGGTGGATTAAAGCCAATAAAAATACCTTTGAAAAACACTACCATTCCCATGGAATGTAATATTTATATAATGAACACTATTGGGATCTTCAAAAATAGGTTTATATACTTCAAATGAAAATGTATTTCCTTAATATTAATGTAAATGTTACCTCATTAAATAATCAACCTCTTTCACAATGTATACTTGAATATATTTATCCATAATATTTCAAACTACCATATTTACCTCTTATTTTGAATCATAAGGACCCATTTGACCACATGATTAAATATGTATATGTTTTTGGTAAATGGGCAAAAAATGACAAACCATTACTAAAATAATTCCATACAAGCATTTAAAATGAGGCTCATAATTAGTTATATAACCTACCTAAAGGATATTTAATCACATTTTCACAATTAGAAGATGTGTTCATGGCTTTCAATATCCATAAGGTGTCAAAACTTACATTAGAAAATTTTCACAATTTCAAACAACATGATGATAAATCACTTCAAGATTATACTATTTGATTCAAAAGTACATCATATTATCTAGCATTTATACCGTTAAATTTTGATTTGAGATTCATTTTCAATATAGAGATTATTTTCCCATTAAAGGAAAGAGTATTGCATAAATAATATGAATCATTTACCTATTTACATATAGATGTACATATGTATGCTTCATTCATACTTACTCATCTAAAGGAGCTTAATATATATCACTCCAAATACCAAATATTTATCCCTCACACAAAGGAAGGGGATAAATTACCGAAGGAACAATATGAGAAAAAATGTGGTATTCCTAATATTTATATGACTTGTTTAAAAAAATTTCAAAATATGGGGCCAATTCAAGGCCCACATCCTAAGAAAAATCCTCAAGTTCAACAAACCATAAAACATCCATGTCACTAGGATTTAATAATTAATTTATTCATGGGTAGTTTTAAATTTTATAATAACCAAATTTATACTATGAAATCATTAAAATATTATAGTGAATTATATTTTTCACAACTTATGTATCATGCCAATGATCTATGTGATAAGGGGAAATGGAAAGATTAATTAGGTTTTTTTATCATTACTATTTATGGTCCTAAATTAATTTAAAGAAGGGTTTGGTTTATGCCTACCACATATCCTTATGTATTCTCACTAGGAACTCTTTGGTTTTATAAAATGGGATAATAATTTGATCAAATTTAGTAATTTATTTCTTTTTCTCATGAAGACAAATTGATTAGTATTCCAAATGATCGAATTGATTATTATACTACACATGTAAAACATGAGGAATAAAATTCTATGTATAATTTTCACTTATCTAACCAAGATCCAATTAATTTAAAATATCTAACATACTATTGTGATCTCTCACAGTTTCCAAGTATTAAAAAATCCAAAAGTCCAAAAATACTAAAAACATAAAAAAAACAAAAAAAAAATTGGAATCTATATATTATATTGGTGCATTTGGAATCTATTTGTTAGTTAAATGTTGATGGATATCATATAAATTACTTATACATATAAATTTGCTTCATACTTCTCTTTGAGTGTGATACAAAAATACACATATACATGATCTATGAACCTATGGATGTTGGGCCTTCCCTCTTCTCATGTCACCATGATGTTGGGGGAATCTAATATTTTTATCATGATAATTATAGGTTATATAATTATATGGTCTCTTTAAATTATCATTTTTGAGATAATATATACTTATACATGCCTTTATACTGTTCATATCTTTCACAATGTATTTGATATGTTATATACTTGATTTGTTTTGCTAACACATTTGATCCATGGGATACTACAATATGTTTATGTTGGTTTCTTATGTTTTCATTTATGCACATTATTGAGTGTCTTACCTTAATATTGCCTTATTTGTTGTGCACTTGAATATTATCCATTGTTATGGGCTCCATGACTTTGTTTTATTCTTTGACATTTGAATATGTCATTTTTTATTGTATGGACATTTTAATATGTCAATATTACATTTGTGACTATGTCATGTCCATTCGATTGTGCAACATTTGAACATGCCACTTGATTATGATCTCCTTGGATAATTGATTGTTGATTTTGAGTGCTCTTATATGTGTGTGTTTAATTATATATTGATATTATATTTTTACTATATATATGTTTCCATGATCTTTATCATGTATCTTAGGCCTTGATGTGATCACATTCTATGTGCTTCAATAATACATTTACCTAAAAATGTTCTCATATATGCTACATGGTCCATTCACAATTATATGGTTATCTTATCCTTTTGAGGTGATGTAACTACCAATTTATATCTTTAATCACCTCAAATGGTGGGGATATTAGTGGAATCATGTCATAGATGCATGACTTCCACACATTCATAGTTTTAGATTTAGTGGTGGAATGTCATAGAGCTACAGATTCAACATATTCATAGTTTTAGATTTAGTGGGGTATTGTTTTGGAAATATGTTCTCCACACTTATTGAATCTTATAGAATACCCATATTACATTGGGAGAATGTTTGGAAACATGTCGCTCACATTGTCACTTATATCAATTTTCATTTTTAGATTATAGCGGGGACACACTTTTCAAACATGTTCTCCATACTTAGGTAGTTTTAAATTGTCTATTTTGCATAATTATATGATTCAAATACACATGTATGACATTATTATATACATTAGCACCATTATTATACATATTTTGAACATGATACATATCTAAGGTACGTATGATATGCAATGTGTTATTAATATTGAAAAATCAAATTAGTTTCAAATTTTGAATACTTTCAAGGAATATCACAACCCACCAAGGTGGACTTTTATGGACTATACTGAGCCAATCAACTACAATAATTGGTTCAATTTTTGGTATGTTTGAGGTGATTAAATAACTCAATATTTCCAAATTTTTAGGTTGGATTTGATTGTATCATCCACCTCACCAATTTTATAGTGTGAGTTGACTTGGTTCACTCACACTTACCAAGTTATAAGTGTGATTATGTTGCATGGTTGAGCTAGTCTCAATTTCTAGGTAATCCACCTTTTTTTGAATGTTAGGGGCATAGGCCATCCTATCTCTCTATGTTTATCTATCTACTTAGATATATGAAATTTATAGATTTATATATATCTAAATCCTAATTTTAATGATTCATAACAATAAATATTTCAAATGAAATTGTCAAAAGGAAAGATGGTTCATCAATACATAGGTTTACTCCTAAACCTTGATCTATTTCAATTTTAATTTTTTTTCAATTTAATATTATATGCACTAATTATATACTAGAACATGCTCTTAGTTTTAGGTTAGTCACCAGTAAGACACTCAAGTTAGACTCAAGCAAAGGCAGGATGTGTTATACATACCTAGGTATTCATTCATTTTCATTAAGATAGTAATTACATTAATAGATAAGAGGGGGGATGTAGATTATATTTATGAAATATATATAACCTCAATCTTGTACATTTTTAAAACTACAACCTTGGTTGTTTTTCTTAGTTTTAGACCTTTCGTTCTTCCATAAGTCTCATATATGCTCTTTCTTATACCCTTTGGCCTATATCTTAGTTTGACCAATCTTATGTTGATGATCCATGGATTATATCTTCCCTATAATGCTTAAATATTTCTTATATCATGAATATATAATTTATAAGCCTTTACCTATTTTATTGATTGATAAATAATTACATCTTGGGTAGACACCCACATTGATACTATTTTATTTTGAAACAAGTATCTAGTGCCCTAAATCCATCTAATTTTACATGTGAAAATTATCCTAATGGATTACCTAAGTTATATTATGTGATATATTATCCAAAGGGATTGGTGTAAATATAAGATCAACCTTCATTCATTCCTCACCTAGCACAAACCTAGATTCATACAAAAAACCGTTCAAATAGAATTCAATTGATTAAAGCTTCCCTATTTTATCTTCTTTTTATATTAGTCATAGAGATGACATTTATATAGGTTTGAAGTAAAGCATCCCAAAATCTATATTTTCCAATTTATAAGATAGGTCATTATTATACTTGCTTATCACACATTTCAAGATTCACACACAAGCCAACACATAGGGGAGAGTTACATAAGTGTGAGGCCCTATTCTAAGTATTGGATATGTATGAAGACATCATTGATAGAGGGTTACTTAGGGAATATAAAAATTATGTGCACACTAACCCATTTTTTTTAAAACCACTATGAAGATGAAAAACTAATGTTTTGAACATTTTATAAGGAGAGATAGTGCATGATATAAATCTGAATGCACTAGAGTGAAGGTGATGATGAACCCAAAAGAATCTAGTTTTATATATTTAATTTTATTAATTATTAAATATTGTACACCTACATATGATTTAGACACTAGAATTGATGAAACTATCCCAAGATGACCCAAGTGTCTTTGACTCCAGAGGTAATTAATCCATAATTTAATGTCTATTCTAGAATATTATTCTAGTATGCTTCTTGTTTGTTCTAGATCCATATTTATATTATCATCAAAAAATAACAAATAGATTTTTTTCATTATCATTACAATATATAACATGAATTTACTTTCTATTTTTATCATGTCTTAACATAATAAATTTAGCATTATTTCTATCTAAATTTTACAATTAATTAAGTTGTTATGGATCTATTTATCACCCTTGTGTTTGTTAAGTTGTATATTCTTAACCCTATATAACCATAGAAGGATCCTCATATAATTTAGGGTTAAACAAACTCATTCTTCTATTTTTTTAAACCTTTCTCATTTATTTATCACGTGCATCCCTAAGACCACATATGTTATTTTTATAGTCTTATATTACTAAAAATAATAAACATGGATTCATAATCAATTATATTTTCTTCCTAAGGGTTAATCATATATATAATCAATTATAAATGAATGTGGGTATGATTCTCCCATAGAAAATATATGATATATAAGGGATACACACACACACACACACATTCCCCCATTGGGTGAAAATATGTGATATAAAAAATGGTGGGACTATGCCCCTATTGTAAAATAATACATGATATAATAAGTGATGGGTACCATGCCCCCATTTGATATATATATCGAATGGGGGCATGGTACCCAAGATTTATATATTTTATCATATTAGACTATGGGGAAATTTTTTCCTAAGCATTGTTTTTATTGATTTGTCTTGCATATAGGCTCAATTATACCTATTTAAATTATGGGTATAAAATATGTATTTACTCATGGTACATGCATTGAGACATCTTTATACTATTGAAATTTATATATTAGGGGAATGTAGTCTTCACCATGTACATAATAATCCTTAATTATAAGATATTTTCACTGATGGGCCTTGTCACATATTCAACTTTATTATGTGATTTTAAAATTTGTCTATTATATTATGATTTGGGACTATTATACATATGTTCCTTATGTATGCATAGGATAGAATTAACTATAACTATCCTATTTATATGAGTAGACTAAGACTCAAAATATATTGATAACAATGTAACCTATGTATACTTGTATGATCATGTAAGGACATAGAATAATATTATACCTAGTAGAGGGTAGTCTATACTAAAATATCATGAGGAAAGGGTTCCATATCATACATATACAATATGAGGTATAGATATCATTAGGCCTTGATGATGGGTAATATATTTTAATTATTATTATAAAGGGGTGTATAAAGTATATAATATGGATACCACATATAAGGAATTGAAATACAAGGTAAACATAATCCAATATATCTAAAATTAAAAAACTAAACATAAGATTATTGATGCAATAGTCAACTAATGGGAATCTTATGTAACCTAAAGTGATGAATGGAAAACCTAAGAAATCCTACACACACACATATTGTTGGAGGTGTGTATATGATGTCTCCAAGGTCATCAAGGTTGTTGATGAGGTATCATGTGTGTTAGATTGACAATGAAAAAGTGTGTTTCAATGTGCTTCAATGTTCTTTCATAGTTCTTATGTGTTTGACTTGGATACACATTTGATGGATGATATTGATGGTATGGACATATTATAGAGACCATATGGGATGTCATGAATGCTTAGATTGATTATTAAATTGAAATTAATTCATCAAAGTAGTCATATGTATGTCTATGTTCAAGTAATTCATCTTGATAGATATAATTGAGTGAGTAGATTGATGACATCATATTTCACACATGAGAAGGTTTCAAGAGAAAATTGATATATGGATGGGATTTCACTATGTGAGGAGATTATATGATTCAAATTTTAAGTCATAAGGTTGAGCACAACAAAATTCATTAAAGTGCAAATTTGGATACTCAAACAAGATTTAATATGTTCCCATACTTAACCAAATTTATGATATTGAAGATCTACAATTAGCATTGAATAATATTAAATATCTAATGGTGAAAAATCTATACAACTAGATAAGGATCCAACAAAGCATGTGATCTTTTCAGATAGAGATGAATGACATTAGTGAATTTAACATGTCAAAGGATGCTTAGATTAAATGCACTTGTGATAAGTTTCACTATATCACTGAGTTTATATAAGATCAAGTGTTTGCAAGAGTTCATATCGATAGAGATCGACAGTGAGGATTAAGTCAAAAGTTAAATGTGTAGAAGGAATGTAAAGTTACCAAGTGGCATAATCATGGAATTTTTATCTAAGATCAACAGTGAGCATTATAAGATAAATATCAATCTACTCATAAGATATCAATAGTGTGTATTTGTCCATAGTTGCCAGGAAGCATGATATGAGGTTAAGGTGATTGATGTTTAATAGTTTATTAGTGATCATTGGAATTTGGATATTCAAATTCATGAGGGAAAACTAGTGCACAGTTTTTTAGCTATAACATTTGATCCAAGAAAAATTTCATGGTGATGTAAAAAGAAACATTTTAGAGGAATTCAAGGTGCATCCATAAAATCTAGTTAAAAGGATTGAATATTTGTATAATTAAATATATTGATCTCCAAAGTTGATTGTGTGTTTCATCATGTTCTGCAAGTGACATGAGAAGGATAATTGAGTTGTTCTTGATATTATTTTGATGTCTCAAGATGAAATAACTATTGAAGAGTGTTTTTAACTCCATGAAGACTATCTATATGTATTTTAGAGGTTTTACCAATATATATTTAGTGTGAATAAAGTATTATAAGTTTACTATATTTGTTAAATACATTGGCAAATTGAGTGACCATCTTGCAAAGGCTTGTTGAAGGTGTTCTAAGCATAATTTTTTAAAAGTATAATCACTGAGAGGAGGGTGAATCATTGATCCTAGAAAGTCCAAATTCAATTTCAATCCTTTCAAGATCTTAATCAGTTACCATAAGGATTCATGAATCATTCACATCATTTGTAGAAATGAGCGAGAGAGATAATTCAAGATCAAGCACATAACACATGACATATGTGGGAAACCCTCTTATGGGATAAAATACACTAGAACCTATAATTGGACTACTATCCTATAAAATAAGAACCAATTCAGACCATATTAAACTAATTAATGAACTAACATCCCTTATTTTAGTGAGACTACAATCCCACAAGGAGATACTACACCTATCTAGCCAATTTTCGACAACAACTAGACCTTTAATAAGTTTCACCTTGAAAGGACGATAAAACCCCCTTAGATGTTGATCTACCACAACAACACCTATGAACACATCCACCTTTGAATTTATGTCTTCAACACCTAATGATGGACCTATAATTATCACTCTTCACCTTCACTCACACTCAATCTTCAAATCTTTAAGAACACTATTATGACATCAAAAATATGACCTATAGGTCATACACACCATCATCAACCTACTCTACCCTTAAACCATCCACTGGGCACAAACAACCTTCACCTTACCTTTTCTCAATATACACACTCTCTCAAATAGCCTCTTGAGCATACTCGCTCATTCTGCCTCTTCTAGGCTTATTAGGTTTAATGACCTATGTGATATATTTGTACCAACTTGATCAAACAAGTATGATTGATCCTAAATCCACCTAATGGTCCTTAATGACTTGTATCTTCTCTTTTAAAGGTTTTTTCCTTCACTTGGATCCACATTCACACTCCCATAATCATCACACTAAAATCTCTTACAAGTCTATCTCAAGTAAATCTCCAAGTCTAAAAACCAAAACATTTGGTTTTACCATTTATAGAGCTATCATGATTATCAACATCTTGGTCAACCATTAGGCATACCTTAACCCTTAAGGGATATATCATATGAAGACATAGCTTAAAATAGTCTTCATAGGTCATCCATAGTATCTATGGCTCACTCTTACACAACTACACCTTTTAATAAGGCCTTTGTAGCTCTTATAGGTCTCATGGAGACCTATTTACACATTTAGCACATCAAAAAACAAAACAAGAACACAAGACCTCTTATAAATGCATGGAACCATTCCATATGATTTATGGGTCCCCCTTAAGTGACAACAACCAATATAGTATGCTTCTAATTAAACATAAATTTCTCAAACAACATTATGTGCACATAGTCACCTTGAATGAATACACAATCAACTTATTAATCTTTGTTCATACTATATAAAAATTAACAAACATTCATAATGCACCCAAATCATCCTCATGGAGTCTAAAACACTTCCCAATATCCAATTCATCAATAGATATAAAAATAAAATAAAAAATAGCTTGAACAATATTCTCAGGTCACTTACAGTCCATGTACAAACACATAGTCAACTTTAAAACTCAATATTTATGACTGTGAACACTTTCATATCTTAAAATTTATATTTTTGGATGCATCTTGGAGTCCTTTATAAGTTGTCTTTTTACACCATTATCACATTCTTTATAAATCAAAATATATAAATACAATATACAACATTCATTTTCCATTTAAAATTCCAATATTCATAGTCCACCAATGTCAAATATTAAACCTTTAACATGTTTATCTCATTTCATGTAATCTAGAAACTTTGACCTCATGCACTCTATCAATCTCTATGGATCAGTCAGGTCTTTATCATGCAGTGTTCACCATTTAATCTTGCTCAAAACCTACATGATCATGCCACTTGGAACCCTCACATGACTTTTAAGAACTTATACCATCAAACATAGAGCACTTGTCCTCATCTCATTACTTCCTGAGTACTTGGAACAAACACACTCCATTGATCCTTTTTTAAGAGCTTAATCTTTAACTTCATTAACCAACGAACAATTTAACCTCTTTGACTTGATGCACACCATAGATATTCATTTCATGATTTCCCATAAGACATTAGATATTAATTTAGTCATGATATTTATCTTCATGTAAAATATATTCTAGGGACCATTGAAATTTACCTATAAGGCCAACTTTGCACAGTCATAACTTTTTCCTTGCTCACTCGCATATTCTCAAATTTGGACCATATGATCTCCTCACATACGAGAATCCAACCATATAAAAAATCACACTTGTAACTCTCACACATGTGATATATAATGATATTAAAATGCTCACTTAGATTTATCTATTCATAGAGCCAACTATGTCAAAAACTTGTTTGGGAGGCCAAATTTGAACATGCATATCTTTTGTCACACTCTAGTGCTTGACCTAAAAGTTAGTAAAAATCAACTAGGCACAAAACATAATAAACCCATATGATCACCTTCTCCTAAAATGTCCACACATGTGATATATTCCACCATCAAACTACTTACTCAACTCTTTCTTGCCTCATGCAAATTTGGCTAAGTATGGGAAAATACTATTAAAATGCCTAGGAGCCCAACTTTTTACTTGAATATCTTTTGATGATCTTTGGTGCATGATATAAAATTTATAAAAAATAAAATAGGGAATAATGTGATCAAAACCATATGACAAAATCCCCTTGACTCATCCACATGTGGTAATGGTTATGCCGTCAAACTACCTACTTATATTTTCAACCATTAGACCTAAACTATCTAGATGAGAATAATGATGAACCAGGTGAATTATACTCATGCACACAAGCTCTCCAATCATCTTTGACCATTTATAGGATCTATTTTACATGCTAAATAATTCATAATCTTCCCTAATCATTTCAAACCATGCCAAAATTGAAGATCAACCAAGCATCTTTCAAGCATGCTATGATAAACATATCACACACTTTGTCATTATCACTTAGACTATCAAGTCACTTCAACCACTCAGTTGGAAACCTTCAAGACATAATCATTAAATCATTGAAAACTCTCTAATAATCTCCCCTTTTTTCATTTATGTCAACAACCATCATATATAATAGTATATAACTCACTTTCCTTTTCTCTCTTTAAGCACTCTCATAATAAGAACTTTCTCCCCCTTTGACACAATGACAAAGTGGGAACCAACTAATATTTAAGACCTAAAAATACTATGAATAAGAGATTAAAATCTTGTAAATATAATAAAAACTCCCCCTTACCTTGAGCATACTTATTCTTGCCTTGATAAACTTCCTCTTGCTCCATACCAACACTCTCTTCAACTAAACACTATAGTCAATAAATAAAGAACACACAAAACATTGAAATCTAATGAAACTCATCAAGAAACATCTGATAGGGACTCCCCATAATATCTTTGATCCATTCCACATCTTGAGAATCTTCAGATCTCCACACATAATAAAGAACTACCACACATGCTTACTAGCCTTCTCTCTTAAGCTACCATAATGACCACCAATAAAACTTTATACCACTCACTAAACATGAAACATGCACTAAACAAACTTGATAACTCACCTTGAAACACTCATGAATTTATCTTTTGAATAATTTGATCAAAAGGCACTCTTCTTCAAAATAGACCTGTCTAGACTCCTTGTAGCCTTACCTAGAACTTGCAAAGCCAATAATTTTTATTAGACACATCTTCAAGACCTAAAACTTCATATCTGGAGCACTATCATATTCCCCCTCAATCACATAAATTTTAAATAACTAGTTAAACTTTTACAACATACTTCCTTCATAAACCAACTAGCTAATTAAGCCTCCATCTTGGTAAAAACATGAATAATTTGAAAACCACAAACCTTCAGATATCTACAAATCTTTATTTGATAACCCATTTGGCCCATTAAATTTATTAGGAAACCTCATATCTCAACTCACAAGGCAATCCACTTAATTATCAAAGCTTAAAACCCTAGAATCTCAAAATAAACAATGTTAACACAACACCTTCTAGCCAACATCCATATCTGAAACTTCTTGCACATCTAGATACAATCATCACAAACTTCTGAACTAAAAAATTAAGCCATGATATCTTTGGGAATATATAATTTCTATAACCCATTTTAGGCCTACTTTCCCTTGAGCTAAAAAATTAAGAAAACTGAGAGCACTAAAAAATATTCAATTAGCACAAACATATCTTCAATCCTTAAAATCACTTGAAACACATCAAAAACAAGTGTATATACCTTTTTGAGCATCAAACTCCTCTTGTCATTTCATCAATCTCATTATGCCATCTAGATATACCCATTATAACCCTATATAATAGCTCCTTCACAAATCTCTAGATCAAGCTCATGAACTTATTTTCCCCCCTTAACCAAAGACCTTATAAATATCAAAACAAGTCTTTATTCAAATTATAAATATAATATTGATCACACAAACTTGCTTCTCCATAAGAAAAGATGTCTCCTAAGAAGCATAGGTAGAGACATCCTACTTCACAATGTCCTAGAATATTGTGAAATCAAGAGTTACCCACAACTACTCATATTCCTTCTCCTCTTTAGTCATCTGATACTTGTAGTTCTTATTCTTCTTCTAAGGCTTAATAGAAGCAACATTCTCAACCACCATAAAATTATCCATCTCTTCTCAGATTGAATTGATAGTAAATGGAGATAACAAAGACTCATGACATATTTAACAAGTCTTAAAATGCTATCCAATCATAGTCAATACTTATATAGAGACATCTCATCTTTAGAAAACTATGAAATTCCATGGGATACATAGTTTTTCAATAGTCCTTTAATAGAATTAGCAAGATCTAGGATAAAAGCCTAGAAGAGAGGCCTTCAACTTATAGGCTCACGTGGTATCTACCACAAAATGATATGAAAATAGATATTTTAAACTCACATTTATAAAAAGCATCTAAACCATGATCAACAAGATAACTCCTCAATACAGAACCATTGATATTCTTCACAAGATTCTTTTATCCAACAAAAGATTTATATAAAAAAAGAAATCATGAACATACCTTATTTCCATACCTTCTCATAAAATAATGTCTGACATACACTAAGCTTCCTCTGATTTATAAGCATCTCCTTGAATCCTAAATAGATACACCCCTTTGACATAGTGAGACTAATAGTCCCAAAAATTAGGAGACTCCCATATCTCCATATCTTTCTTTGACTTGTAGTCCTACCTCATCATCCACTTGATTTTAAAAAGATGCTTGACTTCATCCTTTGCTTCAAATTTATCAATAAATGCTGACAACATAAATTCTTGACTTTCCTTCATTTCTGATTCTTTTTTCACCTTGGAAAATAATCCATAAAGACTCTTGGACTCAATAGATTTAGTCTCCTTAGTCTTAACTACCTCAGGTCTCCATACCATAGTTTTACTCTTCTTGTCTTCTACAACCATCTTACTTACTTGATCCTTGAGCTTATCTTGATTTACAATATAGCCTTCTAAAGCAACTTTCTTATCATCCTTATGAATAGAATAATTGGAAATGATTACTTTTGGTTTCCATGCACATTTGTGACCTATTCCTTGCACACTAGGAGCTCCATACACATTAATTTTTTTGAGAACTAATTCTACCTATTCTTTCAATACCTATAAAATGTGAACAACTATATGACAACTAAAACAAATAAGATCATTCATACCTTTTACTTGACTATGATCTTCTTTTTATATTTGGACAAAAGACAAACTCTCTTAAAAATAATTTATCTTCTTCATATCTACTTCATTCTTTGCTTTAGTAGGTAGTCCACCTTGATCAAGATTATCCTTCATAGTCTTAGGTCTTAACAACATTGATTGACTTGTAAGAGAAGAGTATTTCTTGAAACTATTCTTATAGAATCTGGAAATATGCCCTATTTTATTGCAACTATAGCAAACAATATCATTCAACATACCTCTTGATTGATCTGAATTATGAATTATCCATAACCAATTGCTCCTTACTCTAAGGCTCCATGAGTGTCCATACTTAACTAACTTCCTTCTACAGTCCTTAACTCTATGACCATACTTATTACATGTATAACAATGACCATAAAATGAAATATCATACCTTAGAGCATATGGTTTTCTAAAAAAACTTCTTGTATTACTTTCAAAGATTACATTCTCCTTGACATACTCAGGCTTCTCATGCTTCTCTTCCATCTTATCCAATTTGACTATAACAAGCTCATGCTCACTTTTCAATGACTTCATTTCATCCTTCATTTGATTTCACTTGTCTTCTTTTGCTTTCATATTTGAATTTGTAGTCCTTAACTAATCCTTAAGAATATTGATCTTCTTTTCATCCTCTTTGACCTTATTGGCCATGTCTTTCAATCTATATGCATATACTTCAATAGACTTGATCTTTTCTTGATATTTCTTTTCTTATTTGCTAGATAAACCTAATAAACTTCCCTCAAGATAACTAACTTGTGCTTTAATACCTTGATCATATTCCTCATTTTATGATTCCTCTTCTTGTGTTCCTTTAGTTTACCAAGTGTACTCATGATCTCAGCTTCTAGATCAACTTCTTCTTCCTTGAAGTCATATTCTCTACTGTTATGAAAAAATTCTTTATCAAACATGATGTCCTTTTCTTTTGAACACAAACTTTTCTTGGCCTCTACTAGCCGAACCTTGAGATCATTGATAACATTCTCATCCTCTTTGGCATCTTTTTTCAAAGTACATATATATTTTTAAAGTGCATTGGTCATAACCTTCCACTATTGATTTTTTTTCTTCAACTACTTATCCATCTTTTTACCTACTTAGGATCACCTTCAAGTTATTAGGCTTCCTCCAAAGGACCCACTCTGATACCAATTGTTAGAGGTACAATCAATGAAATTGGGGGGTGAATCAGAGAGCCTAGAAAATCCAAATTTAATTTCAATCTTTTCAAGATATTAATAAATTACAATAATCATTCACATCATTCATAGAAATGAGCAAGAGAGATAATGCAAGATCAGGCATATAACACATGACATATGTGGGAAACCCTCTTGGGGGAGAAAATCCAATAGAACCTACAATTGGACTACTATCTTATAAAATAAGAACCAATTTAGAATATTTGAAACTTAGGAAGGAGCTACCATCCCTTATTTTAGTAAGACTACAATCCCATAAGGAGCTACTACACCTATCTAGCTGAGCTACCACAACAACTAGACATTTAGCAAGTTTCACCTTAAAAAAAGGATGTAACCCCCTTACATGCTAAGATAACATAAAAAACCTATTAAAACATCCATATTTAAACTGATTTCTTCAACACTTGATGATGGACCTCAGATTATCACTCTTTGCCTTTACTCATATTCAATATTCAAATCTGAAAGAGCACTATTATGGCATCAAAAATATGACCTCTAGGTTATACATACCATCATTAACCTAATTTTCCCTTCAACCCATCCATTGGGCATACATATCATTCACCTTGAATTCTCTCACCACACACTCTCTCAAACAACCTCATTATCATACTGACTCATTCTGCCTCTTTTAGGCTTAATAGGTCTAATGAACTATGCCATCCATATGTACCAACTTGATCAGATAATCATGACTGATCCTCAATCTATTTTATGGTCCTCAATGACCTATACATTCTATTTAAAAGGTTTTATCTTTTACTTGGATCCACATTCTCACTCCCATAGGCCTCACACCAAAATCTTTTACAAGCCTATCTCAAGTGAATCTCCAAGTCTAGAAACCAACACATTTAGTTTCACCATTTATAAAGATATCATGATTATCAACATATTAATAAACCATTAGGCATGTGTTAACCCTTAAGGAATATATCATATGAAGACATATCTCAAAACAATCTTTATAGGTCTCCCATAGTATCTAGGGGTCACCCTTAAGCAACTCCACCTTTTAATAAGGCCCTTATAGCTCTTATAGGTCTCATGGAGACCTATTCACCCATTTAACACATAAAAAAACAAAAAAATAACATAGGACAACTTAAAAATGCATGGACCCATTCAATATGATCTATAGGTCCTTCTTAAGTGCCAACAACCAACACAATAGCCTTTTGCTTAAGCACAATTTTCTCAAACAACATTATGTGCATACAATCACCATGAACAAATACTAAGTCAACTTATTAAGATTTTTTCATACTATATAAAAATTATAAAACATTCATAATGCATAAATATCATCCTCATAGAGTCTAAAACACTCCCTAATAGATAATTCATCAATATATACCAAAATAATATCAAAACAAGCTCGAACAAATTTCTTGGGTCACTTACAGTCTATACATGAACACGTTATCAACTTTAAACATCAACATTTATGACTATACACACTTTTAAATATTCAAATTTATATTTATAGATGCTCCTTGTATTCCTCTACAATTTTTATTTTTATATCATGATAAAATTGTTCATAGATTGAAAGATCTAGCCAAAATACAAAGCATTGGTTTTTCATTTGTAAATTCAAATATTCAAATGCAAATAGTCATAATTAAACCTCAAACACTATGCTCACATATAGATTCCTCACTACTCATATTAAACATGCACCATCAGTCTTGTTGTATGAATCTATACCTTCAACACATAGTCTACTAATGCCAAATGTTAAACCTTGAACATGTTGACCTCATCTTGTGTAATCTAGCAAATTTGAACTCATGCACTTCTTTGGTCTTTGTGGATTAGTCAGGTCCTTATCATGTAGTGCTCACCATTCAATCTTGCTCAAAAATTCCATGATCTTGAAACTTATCACCCTCACATTCCTTTTGAGAACTTATACCATTAACCATCGAGCATTTGTCCTCATCTCATTGCTTCTTGAGTCCTTGGAAAAAACTCACTCTGAATCTATACCTTCAACACATATGATACTAATTCCAAATGTTAAACCTTGAACATGTTGACCTCATCTTGTGTAATCTAGCAACTTTGACCTCATGCACTTCTTTGGTCTTTTAGGATTAGTCAGGTCCTTATCATGTAGTGCTCACCATTCAATCTTGCTCAAAAATGCCATGATCTTGAAACTTATCACACTCACATTCCTTTTGAGAAATTGTACCATTAACCATCGAGCATTTGTCCTCATCTCATTGCTTCTTGAGTCCTTGGAAAAAACTCACTCCATTTATCCTTTCGTAACGAGCTTAATTATTACCTTCATTAACCAACAAACACTTTGATCTCATTAATTTTTTTTGAATTATATGTATTAATTTTAGGATTTATCATGAGTCATTAGACATTCATTTAGTGTTGATATTTATATTTTTGCAAAATATACTATGGGGACCATTGAAATACGCTTGGAAGGCCAACTTTGCACAATCTTAACTATTACCTCACTCACTCATATGTTCTAAAATTTGGACCATATGATATACTCAAATAGGAGAATCTAAGTATATCAAAAAATACTCTGATAACCCTCACACATGTGATATATAATGACATTAAAATTCTCACTTAGATATATCTGTTTACAAAGCCAACTATGTTAAAAACTCATATGGGAGGCCAACTTTGAACATGCATATCATTTGTCACACTCTAATGCTTGAAATAAAAGTTATAAAAAATAAAATGGTCACAAAAATAAGAAAACCCATATGATCACTTATTCCTAAAACTTTCACATGTGTGAGATATGCCACGATCAAACTGCTTACTTGACTCTTTCTTGCCTCATGCAAATTTGGCTAAATATGGGAAAATACTGTCAAAATACCTAAGATCCCAAATTTTCACTTTAATATATTTTGATTAAAATCTAAAATTAAATACGGACTAATTTTATTACAACCATATGACCAACTCCCCCTCACTCATCCTCATGTGGCTATGGTGATGTCATCAAATTGCCTACTCATATTTTCTGCCATTAGGCCCAAAATGTTTAGATGAGAATAATGATGAAATGGGTGAATTCAAATCATGCACATAGTCTCTCCAATCACTATTTATCAATTATATGACCTATTACACATGATCAATACTTCAGACTCATCCCTAATCATCTCAAACCATGCCAAAATTGAACTTCAACCAAGCATACAAGGACAACCATATTGCACACTTTGTCATTATCACTTAGAATATCAAGGAACTTAATCTAATCATTTAAAAACCTCCATGAAATCATTTAAAAATCTCCAAAAATCTCACCCTTTGTCATTGATGTCAATAACGATCATACATAGCAATATCTAGCTCACCTTCCTTCTCTCTTTTCAAGCCCTATCACAATAGGAACTTTCTCCCCATTTGACACAATGAAAAAATGGGAACTAAATAATCCTAAGGACCTCAAAATACTACCAATTGGAGAGGACCATCTTTTAAAGATGATACAAACTCCCCCTTACCTTGATCCTTCTTCTTATTACCTTGACAAACTTCCTCTTGCTCCATGCCAACACTCTCTTCAATAAACACTGTAGTCAATGAATAAAGAACACACAAAACAATAAATTATGATGTAAATCATTAAAAAAATCTAAGAGGGAACCCCCTTAAGATCTTTGAGACATTTCACATCTTGAGCATCTTCAGATCTCTACACATCATGAAGAACCACCACACATGCTTACTAGCCTTCTCTCTCAAACTACCAAAAATACCACTAATATAACTTCATGCCACTCAATAAATATTAAATACGCACTAAAAAAACTTGAGAAATCACCTTGAAATACTCATGCCTTGCTCTTTTGGATAATTTTATCAAAAGGCACTCTTCTTCAAACTAGGCTTGTCTAGCCTCCTTGTAGCCCTACCTAAAACTTGCAGAGCCCATAATTTTTAGTAGACACGTCTTTAAGACCTAAAAAATCATATATGTAGCACTATAATATCCCCCCTAAATCACATCAATCTGAAACAACTAGTTTAACTTATGTAACATACTTCTTTCATGAACTAACTAGCCAATTAGGCCTCCATATTAACAAAAACATGAATAATTTGAAAACCACAAACCTTCAAATCTTTGTGAAGCTTTATTTGACAATCCATTTGGCCCATTTAAATTATTAGGAAACCTCATATCTCAACTCACAACTCAAACCACTTTTATATCAGAGCCCAAAACCTTATAATCTTAAAACAAACAAGGTTAACACAACACCTTCCAGTCAATGTCCATCTCTAAAAATTCTTTCACACTTGGAGATAGTAATCACACACTACTAGGCCAAAACTTTGATCCACCATACCTTTAGTAACATATACTTCCTATAACCATGCTCTCCCTTAAGCCAAAAATTGAGAAAACTGAAAGCACTCAAAAAATCTTTAATTGACACAAACATAGCTTTAGACCACAAAATCACCTAGAGCACATCAAAAACAACTGTATAGACCTTTCTAAAAATCAAACTCTTCTTTATATTTCATCAATCTCATTATGCCCTCTAGATATACCCATTCTGACCCTACATAATAACTCCTTCACAAATCTTTGGATCATCCTCATGAACTTGTTGTTCCCCCTTAATGAAAGACCTTCTTAAGATCAAAAAAATTCTCTATTTATATTTAAAATATAATATTTATCACACAAAATTGCTTCTCCATAAGAAAATATGTCTCCTAAGAAGCATAGGCAGAGACACCCTACTTCATAATGTCTTTGAACAATGTGAAATCAAGAGTTGCCCACAACTCTTCATATTCCTTCTCCTATTTAGTTATTTGATACTTGTAGTTCTTCTTCTTATTATTAGGCTTAATATAAACAATATTATCAACCACCAAAAAATTATCCTTCTCTTCTAATATTGAATTGAAAATACATGGAGACAACAAAGATTCATGACATTCTCAATAAGTCTTCTAATACTATCCAATAATAGTCAATAATTATATAGAGACACCTCATCTTCAGAACACTATGAAGTTCCATGACATACACAACTATTAAACAAGCCTTTAACAGGCTTAGAAATATCTAAGAAAAAAAACAAGAAGAGAGGCCTTCAACTTATAGACTTACCTAGAATCTACCATAAATTGATATGTAGATAGATATTTTAAACTCACCTTTATACCAAAGCATCCAAACCATGATCAACAAACTAACTCCTTCTCAATACAAGACAACTAAGATTCTTCACAAGCTTCTTTTCTCCAAAAAAATATTTATATATAAAAATAATGCACAAACATACCTTATTTGATACCTTCTCATCAAACAATGTTTGATATCCACCAAGCTTCCTCTAATTGACAAGCATCTCCTTCAAGCCTAAATAGAGACACCACTTTGACATAGTGAGACTAGAAGTCTTAAAACTCAAGAGACTCCCATATCTCCATATATTTCTTTGACTTTCAGTCCTTTCTCATCATCTAATTGATTTTGAATGGATGCTTGACTTCATTCTTTGCTTTAGATTTTTCAATAAATGTTGATATCATAAACTCTTGACTTTCTTTCATTTTTTATTTTTTTTCCACCTTGGTAAACAATCCATCAAGACTCTTGGACTCAATAGAGTTAGTCTCCTTAGTATTTCATGACTTAGGTCTCCATACCATAGTTTGACTCTTCTTGTCTTTTGAAACCATCTTATCTACTTGTTCCTTAAGCTTATCTTGGTTTGAAACATAGACTTATAGAGAAACTTTCTTATCATCCTTATGACTAGAAGAATTGGCAATGATTACCTTTGGTTTCCATGCCCATTTTTGAACTCTTCCTTGCACACTAGGAGCTCCATACACCTTATTTTTATTTGGGAATTTATTCAACCTGTTCTTATAATACCTAGCAATGTGACCAACTCTATGACAATTAAAACAAATAAGATCATTCATACCTTTTGCTTGATTATGATATTATTTTCTATCTAGATAGAAGAGAAATTCTCTTGGCAATCCTATATCTTCTTCATATCTAATTCCTTCTTTGCTATAGCAAATATTCTATCTTGATCAAGATTATCCTTCATAATCTTTGGTCTTAACACCATTGACTGACTTTTAGGAGCAGAGTGTTTCTTTAAAATATTCTTATATAATCTAGAAATATGTCCTATTTTATTATAACTGTAGAAAATAATATCATTAAAAATACCTCTTGACTAATCTAAGTTATGAATTCTCCATGACCAATTTTTCCTTCTTCTAAAGCTCCATGAGTGCCCATAGTTGACTAAATTCCTTCTACAAACCTTAGCTCTATGACCATACTTATTACATGTATAACAATGACCATGAAATAAAATAGTATACCTTTAGGCATTTGGTTGTCTAAAAAACCTTCTTGCATTGCTTTCAAAGTTTGAATTCTCCTTGACATACTTAGGCTTATCATGCTTCTCTTCTAACTAATCCAAATTGACTATAACAAGCTCATGTTAAATTTTCAAGGACTTTATTTCATCCTTCATCTGATTGTACTTATCTTCTTTTGCTTTCATATTTGCATTTGTAGTCCTTAATTAATCCTTAAGAATATTTATATTCTCTTCATCCTGTTTGACCTTGTTGGCTATGTCTTTCAATCTATATGCCTATACTTCAATACACTTTATCTATTATTGATGTTTCTTTTCTTATTTATTGGATAAACCTAACAAACTTCCCTCAAGAGAATTAAATTTTGCTTCAAGACCTTTGACCATATTATTCATTTTATGGTTCCTCTTCTTCTACTCCTTTATTTCACCAAGTGCACTCATGATCTTAGCTTCTAGATCAATTTCTTCTTCCTTATTGTCATCTTCTCTACTATGATGGAAAGTTTATTTATCAAACATAATGTCCTTTTATTTTGAACACAAAATTTTCTTGGCATCTACTAGCTAAACCTTGAGATCATTGATAACATTCTCATCCTCTTTTACATCTTTCTTCAAAGTACATATATATTCTTCAAGTGCCTTGATCAAAAAATTCCAGTGCTGATTTTATTTCTTCAACTACTTATCCATCTTTGTACCTACTTACAATCTCCTTCAAGCTGTTAGATTATTACAAAAAACCCACTTTGGTACCAATTTTTAGAGTTACAATCACTAGGGGGTGAATCAGTGAGCTTGGAAAATCAAACTTCAATTTCAATCCTTTCAATATATTAATCAATTACCATAAAATTTTATCAAGCATTCACATAATTAATAATAATGATCAAGAGAGACAATGCAATATCAAACACATAACACATGACATATGTCAAAAAACCTCTCAGGGGAGAAACCCCACTGGAACCAACAATTAGACTATTATTCTATAAAATAAAAACCAATTTATAATAGCTAAAATTGATCAAAGAAATTCCATCCATTATTTTAGTGAGACTTCAATCCCACAAGGAGCTATTATACCTTCTAGTTGAGCTGCCACAAAAACTAGACCATTAGAAATTTTCACCTTGCAAGGAGGCTATAACCCCCTTAGATATTGAGTTTCCAAAACAAAACTTATGAACACATCTAAATTTGAACTAATGTCTTCAACACCTGATGATGGACCTCTGATTATCACTCTTCACCTTTGCTCACACTCAATTTTTAAATCTATAAGAGTATTGTTATGACATCATAAATATGACCTATAGGTCATACACACCATAATCAACTTTATCTACCCTTATACCCATCAACTATGAACACAAAACCTTATATTTTACTTTGATCACCATACACAGTCTCTTAAACAACCTCTTGAGCATACTCACACATTCTACCTCTTCTAGGCTTATTAGGTCTAATGACCTATGTCATCCATCTATACCAACTTGATCAAACAAGCATGATTGATCCTCAATCCACTTGATGGTCTTAAATGACATATACCTTCTATTTTTAAGGTTATCTCCTTCACTTTGATCCAAATTCACATTCCCACAAGCGTCACACTAAAATCTCTTACAAGTCTATCTCAAGTGAATATCCAAGTCTAGAAACTAACACATTTTGTTTCACCATTTATAGATATATCATGATTATCAACGTCCTGGTCAGCCATTAGGAATGACTTAAACCTTAAAGAATATATCATATGAAAACACAACTCAAAATAATCTTCATAGGCTGGCCATATTATCTATGCGTCACCCTTAAGCAGCTACACCTTTTAAGAAGGCCCTTGTAGATCTTATAGGTCTCATGGAGACCTATTCATCCATTTAGCACCTAAATAAACAAAGTAATAACACATGACCACTTATAAAGTCATGGAACCATTCCATATGATTTATAATTACCCCTTAAGTGCCAAAAACCAACATAGTACCCTTTTGCTTAAGCATAATTTGATCAAACAACATTTTGTGCACATAATCACCATGAATGAATACAAAGTCAAATTATTAAGATTTTTTCATACTATATACAAATGTTCAAACCTTAATAATGTAAAAATATCATATTCATGGTGTCTATAACAATCTCTAATATAAAATTTATTAATATATATCAAAACAATATCAAAACAAGCTCGAATAATCTTCTTAGGTCACTTACAGTCCATGCACAAACACAGTCAAAATTTAACTTCAATTATTATGACTATACACACTATCAGATCTTAAAATTTATATTTATTGATGAAATTTGGATTCATATACAAGTTTTATTTTTATATCATGTTCAAATTCTGCATAAATCAAAATATATAACCAAAATATACAATACTAGTGTTTCCTTTACAAATTCAAATATTCAAATGCAAATAGTCATAGTTAAACCTCAGACACTATGCTCACATTATGAGTCCTAGATGATTAAATTAAACATGGAATATTGATATTATTTTATGAATATTAACCTTTAACAAATATTCCAATAATTTTAAATGTTAAACCTTTAACATGTTGACCTCATCTTATGCAATCTAGAAACTTTGACCTTATGCACTCCGTCAATTGCTAAGGATCAGTCAGGTCCTTGTCATGCAGTGCTCACCATTTTATCTTAATTAAAAACCCCAAAATCATGACACTTGTCACCCTCAAATTTTTTTAAGCACTTATACCATTAACCATCAAGAACTTTTCCTCATCTCACTGCTTCTTGAGTCCTTAGAATAAACACATTATGTTGATCCTTTTGTAAGGAGCTTCATCTATACCTTCATTAACCAATGAATAATTTTACCTCTTTAACTTGATATATATATATATATATATATATATATATATATATATATATATATATATCTGTGTGTGTGTGTGTGTATATGTATGTATATATATATATATATATGTATGTATATATATGTATGTATGTATGTATGTATATATATATATGTATATATATATATATGTATATATATATATATATATATATATATATATATATACATGTATATATATATATATATGTATATATATATATATATATATATATATATATATATATATATATATATATATATATATATATATATATATAATTTACCATGAGAAATTAGATCTTTATTTGATCCTAGTCTTTATCTTTGTGTAAAATTGACTATGTATGGGGGCCATTGAAATATGCCTGGAAGGCCAACTTTGCATAGTCATAACTTTTGCCTCGCTCACTCACATGTTCTAAAATTTAGACCATATGATCTCCTCACATAGAAGAATTCAACCATATAAAAAAACCTATATTATAATACTAAAAAATTTGAGATATAATTACATTTAAAATACTCACTCAAATTTATTTTTTCACAAAGCCAACTGTGTCAAAAAATTATCTTGGAGGCCAAATTTGAACATGCATATCGTTTATTTCACTCAAGAGATTGACATAAAAGCTAGTATAAATCAAATAGGAACAAAACTAAATAAAAAAAAATGATCATATTATACTAAAACATTCACACATGTAAGATATGCCACCATCAAATTACTTACTTTGTTCTTTCTTTCAAAATGCTTGGGAGCTCAACTTTACACTTTCATATCTTTTGATGTGATTTAGTGAATGATATGAAATTTAGGAAAAATTAACTAGGGACTAATGTGATCACAATAATATGATCAAATACTCTTGACTTATTCAAATGTGGTAATGATGATGTCATTAAACTGTGTACTCATATTTTCTGCCATTGGACACACTTTCTAGATGAGAACAATGATGAACCGAGTGAATTCCACTCATGTACACAAGCTATCCAATCATATTTGACTAATGATAGGACCATTTTCAAATGATCAATACTTAATAAGCATCCCTAATTATCTCAAACCATTCCAAAACTAAAGATCAACCAAGCACCCTTCAAGTATACTAAGACAAGCATATTGCACACTTTGTCATTGTCACTTAGACTATCAAGGCACTTCATCCACTTAGATGGACACCTCCATGAAATAATCATGACATCATTGATAAATATGCAAAAAAATTATATAAGTAAATGAATATGGATATTTTCTATAAGTATGTAAGGCTTATAATAAAGCATTGGTTGTCATAGTTTGCTCCTGATTATATATGAAGAGTCAAAATAGCTTGACTATATTTTGACTATATATGACTAGTCTGAGTGGTCATTCTGAGAGAGTTGAATTGAGTACTTAGATATTGAGTGAATGTGTCTAATAGACATGGAAATGTTTCATAGGTCATGTAATTGATCTATTTATTCATTTTTTTGAGTGGATTATTTGAGAAAAGTGTTTGTATGCTTCAGTTCTATATGACAAACTTTTCTATGTTTTTGGGCCTATTGACAAATAATCTAGAATGTCTAGGTTCAAGTGTTGAGTTGGTGTTCTAGGTGGAATGGAACCATGAGGAAGTAAGAAAGGGGATATTGGAGATAGTTTTGATGTTTTAAAAGTATAAATAAAATTTGAAGGTGGTTGAGAGGTTGAAAGAGTAACATGTGATATGAAGGCCTAATTATATTTAGGTCTCACCAAAACCTAATGGTAGTCTAGGGATAATGATGTAATGGATGACCTATGAAAATGTATTTGAGATATGTTTGAAGATTTATATAAGTATTAATAGTGAATTCAAGTCTTATGGCTGACTAATAAGATAATATCTATGAAGACTGTATAAAGAGTGAAAGTAAAGATGATGGTTTGTAGATTTGAGAGAGTTGAGTTAAGCAGTTGTGCGAGTGAGAATTCAGGAGAAGGAAAGAACATTTTAAATAGAAGGTACATGTTAGTGAGGACCATAAAAGAGTGAATAGGATTAGTCATGCTTGTTTGATTAATTTGATTTAAGAGAACACACATGTCATTGGACCTAATGATCCTAGAAGATGCAGTTTGAGTGAGTTTGTCTTAGAGGCAACTTGAGAGATATTAGAGGTGAAGAGTGAAAATAAAGGTGGTCATCATAAGTTTAATATTAGAGATAATTGCTTAATATTACCTATTCAAGGTAGTTGAGTGGGTGCTTAGTTTCCTATGGGGTTGGTTCCTCCTTTAAAGTTAAATCTTGTTAAAGGTCTAGTTGTTGTGGGTGCTCAGCTAGATAGGGGCAGTAGCTCTTTATGAGATTGGTGTCTCATTAAACTAAGGGATGGGTGTTATTTGATTAGTTTATTCTAGTCTAAATTTTATATCTTGTTTTATAGGACTATAATCCATCTTGTAGGGTTTAGTGGGTTTTGTCCCCAAGAGGGTTTCCCATATATATGATGTGTTCATGTCATGTATGCTCCTATGTATGCTTTGGATGTATGTGATTTCAATTTTATATTTATTGATCAATATTGATGTATATTTAATGCTTAAGATTTTGGAATTGAATTATATTATCTATCATCATTGATTCAACCCCCCCCCCCTCTTAGTGATTATACCTCTAAAAATTGGTATCAGAGTAGGACCTTATGTACAAGTTTAAACACTCAAAGGTGATCCAAGGTATAATATGGGTGAAAATATCATCATGTTTAATGATGAAGTTTGTTATGATAGTGAGGAAAATGAAGTTAATATAGAAGCTAAGATCATAAGTACTCTTAGTGAATTGAAGGAGCAAAAGAAGAAGAATTATAAAATGAGGAATATGATCAAGGTATTGAAGTGAAAATTAGATCTCTTGAGGGGATTTTATCAGGAAAATCCATGAGAGAGGAAAAGAAGATTCAAGAAATAATCAAGACTATGGAAAATGTAAGCTCAAAATCAAAATATTATAAAGATAAGATCAACATTATTGAGGATAAATTAAGGATTACAAAGACAAATATGAGTTCTAAAGAGGAAGAATACAAACATCTCAAGACTCAGTTACAAGAAACAAATACTGAGTTGATTTCAAAATGAGAAGAACATGATGAGTTGAAATCCAATCTTGATTCTATAAATATTATTGAAGATAAATCATGTAGACTAAAAAATGACATGGCTAAAAGGGATAAGGAGGATAGGAGACCATCAATGATCTCAGAATTCAATTAGAGGCTGGAAGTTTAACCATGAGAGATAAAGAAGATGATTGTGTTCAATTGAATACTAATCTTATTCCCCTAAAGGATGAGCATGAAAAGGTCATAGTCAAGATAGGAAATATTGAAGAATATCAAAAGAAATTAAAACAAGATAAAGAGTGATGGGTGCCATTACTACCCCTTCATTTAACCAACTTATGTTGGTGTCAATTCTCATGAGGGTAGTCTCTAAATATATTTGTAGTAAGGCACTTTATTTATTTCAAGTTAAAAATATTATTTTTGGGGTTTTTTTGATGTTATCCTAATATAATGTTTATTTCTAATTCCTAAACTAATAATGAAAGAAGACAATCTTACATAAAATATAAACAAACCAATCTGATCTAAATTGCATAATTCTAGAAATATTTCACACACAACTACAAACAAACCTAAGATAAATTGAAATTCACACTTGTAGAATAAAAATAATCTTAAATCACACGTACTAAATTAAGATAACATCAAATCCACACTTGCAAAATTAAAATTATGAAAATGAAAATAATTAAATTCTTGTGATGAAAGTAACACACAAACCATTCAATCTACCTTATAGGTTATCAATCTTAATTATACAAACTATATATATATATATATATATATATATATATATATAATTTAAAAAATAGAAATAAACTTATAAATACCAAAATAGATCTCCCATCTCCTTGGGGAGTGGGCCCTTTCTTAGAAAAATCTTTATGTGGAAAATGGGTTTCATGTTCTTATCTATTATGGGCTTCACTAGTAGTGGCTATGAGATTTTGTCTCAAGCTATCTAGTGTATCTATAACAATGGTGTCATCACTATCAAATGCTAGAATTAATCTTATTCTATTATTAGGAGGAGGAAAGGATTTTGTATATGGGTTTTCTTGAGTTTTTAGCTTGAAGGTAGGGTCTACATATGACTCTTTTTCAACAATCTGAATGGGTTCTTGGACATGAACATCTTGAAGAACATGCTAATGGTTTTTGGTAGAGGATAAAAGTCTCAATTTCCTACTTGTTATTTTAGGAGGAGATATTATATGAGGAGGAGTTGGGGTTTGTAATGGAATAGTCTTAACCGAGGATCTTGTGTTGCAAGTGGATTTAGAGGAAATTTCTTTGGAAGAAATTCTAGGTAGGGTTTTTGAAATAAAAGCACATATGTGTGTAGGAATATATTTGGTAGGTTTAGGGGTTTTTCTTCCCCTTCCATCATGAAAGGTAGCCTAAGATTATATTTTATTTTCTTGATGTAAAAGGTGATGTTGGATAATTAGTTGAATTAACCCATGATGATGTATGATATAGGGGTTTTTGGCATATCTAATAGATACTACCTGAATAGATCCTACGAGAAACAAGGGAAAATTATATTGAGCTTATTGAGCACCATATCTCAAATGAATTAACATTATTAATACCATGAAGCTCAACACACTAGATTTTCCCTCACATGTTAAATATTTAATGAGTCAAAATGAAACTGACTTTCATGGTTCAAGTAAAGACTTTCTGTTAATTCCTTTTATTATTACTTTAATGCCTTCCATACAAACTAGTGTAGCTTCTCCTTAACTACTAAAAATATTTATGGGAGCATTAAATGAAGATCTCCCTACTATTCATGCTCCTTCATTTGGAATCCCTAATAATTTGTTGAGGACCTATGTGAAAAAGGGTATTTGGACATTATGGACTGTGGAGAAGTCAAGTTTCAAGTGGAGGATTAACTCAGTCACCAATACCTTATCAAACCCTTAGAATTTGAGGAAGAATTCAATCTATCTAGCTACTTCTAGTATCTCCTTTACTAGTTCATTCTCCAACAACTCACTTGCATTCTCTAGTTTTGATTTATTCTTCAACCCAATTTCAAACTCAAGGTTTGCATAAGACATAGCTGATTTTTCACTTTGATTTCAAAAAGAAACTTAACTATGCTTAGAACATGATTAGATGGCAATAATATCCCTTTTGGGTTTAGACTGTGGACATTACCTAAAGCATGACAAATAATAATGATAACATTAATTTTAAGTAATGATGACATACTATTTTTTATTACTTTGAAATCATTCCACAGTCAAATCCTTTAAACCCTTTAATTTTTTTTATTTTTTAAAGGACACATGATTATAGTATCATGTCATTATGAAACATTTTTATAACTATAAGGAATATTATCTGTAGCTCATACTTTGAGTTTCAAAATATAACTTTTTTTGAATGACCTTTTGCTACCATCATCTAATGTTCTCCTTATATCACCTTATGAATTTTTATATCAATAGGTTTAAGAAAATGCATGCAACTTAGACATGTAAAACTAACACTTAGCATAGAAATAAATACTTTACCTTAAAAATCTCAATATTGTCTTTATCAGTCTTCCTTGTTCTTTCACAGTAAATTACATGAATTAGTCATGAAAAATAGCACAATAGATAATACCATTGAATTTAATTCTTTATAACTTACTGAATTTCTAAACGTACATTTTCTATTTATTTTTTTTGGTTTTTTTTGCCCTTGTCCAGCCATTTGTTGGTTTTCTAGTCAAGGTTCATTATTTAGTACATGAACAGCTAGCAAGCTAGTTTTCTGCACATGACTGCTAACAATGTCCTAAAATATTTTCATTTTTGAATTTTATTATTATTTTTATATATTTTATTATTTTTATTTATTTATTTATTTTTATTTATTTTTAGAATTTTTAGAGAAGAGAGGAATTTTCTTCCGTTATTTAGGCCAATTTTGTCTTCAAATATTGATTACCATACAAGTTTTGAATTCTTCCATGGTACCAAACTCATTTTGTACTAATTGAATTAATTATTCTTTATTGGTAGGCTTTTGATATAGATTAAGATGATGTCCATTAATAAGAAGTGTTCTCTAATTTCCATCTATAATCAATAACTATACTAAACCATTATAAAAAAAAAATCTATCTAGAATGGTCCTAACTGTGAACTAGGAATTTGACTTAAGATAGGTGATTAGTATTGTGTTAGTACCAAAATGAAAACAAATTGATAAAAACACACTAACTAGCATACATCTCTAGGCCTAGTTACTAGGGAGAGCTTAGTGAGGGAAAACCATTTAAAAACATAACTAAAAATGGAAAGAAATGAGAAATATGAACATAAAATACCAATTTCTTACCAAATCCTTGATTGTTCCAAAAATCTCCTTCTTTGACTTGCTCAGATTATGCTTCAAGAGATCTTCTTCAATAGAGTGTGGCTACCTTCATCTCCTCTTGACACCTTTGGCTTTAGCTTGGCTTGGTTTAATAATTGGGCATTATAACACTAATTGTAATAGCTCTTGGAATAAATTTGGAATGGTAACTTTATATTATCCAATCTTCTTGAAGATATTTAAGCATAATAACTTTTCACCAAAATATCTTAGAAATGATGTTCATGGCCTCTCTATTTATAGATATTGGAAAATGACTATAATCAACATGAACTATCCATCTCAAGATTGATATGTGTGGTTACGGATAAATCTAAATATTAAATTCATTCTACAAATATGCCCATTGATATTTGGGATAGAGGGTTATTCAATAGTCATGGAAGAGCTTTGATGAGGCATGAATCTTGATATTTGTGGCATTTATGGTCTAGGGATGTCTTTCTAAGAAATGAGGTCACTTGATGATGCAAATATTCAATATTCATTTCCAAAAAGAAATTATTCAACAAGTTCCATGGAATTATTAATTAGGCTCTAATTTGGTTTAATTAGCTCTTAAGCATGATTAAACACTTCGTGCACAAATTACTCAAATTGATCAGAATGCCTTGTTATTGGTCCAAAATTTGACTAGATTAGAATTAGAAATCAGTGTCAAGTGTGTTCTATCCATTATCACATTTAGGATGTTATAAACACCAAATAATAAAGGCACACACCTTATGTAAGAGATTTGATATAAAAGAGCAATCCAGAACACCCAGGTGTAAAATTGTCATTTTGACTTGAAATGATCTGATTAAAGTTAGTTGGCCCATAAATTGCATTATCACATTTAGGGATACCTTGGCCAAAATTGGCACTTGAATGTATCAATTTAAAATTATTTAATGTTTTTAAGCCAAATTGTGCATTTTTGTATAAATTGGTCAAAAGCTTGATTAGAGGTTATTAGTGGCCAGTTTTAGGTGTCTAAAGTTTGCCCCTATTACAAAGGCATTGAAAACCATAGGAAAGCAGTGTATTCTCAAATAATGAGAAAATTATTGTATGCCAAAAATAAGATGATGATTGAAGAACAAAGCTCCAAATGGTTTTGGGAATCCTAGGATGATACCCCCTCGAGAGAGTGGCTGTCACATTTATTGATGGAGGGTCCCTCAAAAAGAAATAAGAAGAAAGGTGGAATTAACCCATAGTTGAGATTAATCTAAATGATAAAATTCTTGCATACATTGATTTAAAAAGATTACTGATTTACCCAAAAGTGAATATAATCAGTAATAAAAGTCAAAATAATGATTTGCCCATAGGAAATTATAATCATTTAGAGGACTTGGATTGGCTAAAGATGATTATGCCCTAGTTAAGGTAGATTAACAAGCATAACTCACGGATATAACCTATAATATAGATTAAAGATGAATGGGTGTAAAGTTAGGAAAGAGATGAATAGAAGAATAAGATTGATTAATGTGAATGATTTAGTTGTACCTATTAATGAGGAGATGCTCATCTTGATTAGCAATGATACAAATAGAATGTCTAATGGGTTAATTTGATCAAGGGTTAGATCAATGGATTTTTTAAGGTGCCAAGGAAAACATTCTATGGCTCTATTGATTATAGACCTTCTTGAAGCTAATTTTTTTGTAGCATGTGATGATAGGCATCATGATAGAACACCATGAATACTTGGCCAAAATATGCATAAGGACTGACTCATAATCTAATAAACATGTGAAAATAATGCACCGATGATAAAAAAATGATGATAATGTTGATGTCTGAATATGGATAGACTCAATAATAATGTGTGAAAGGAATCACCCAATGAACACATATAGATTGAGTTGAGGAAACAATGATCAAAGTAACCAAATAGGAAAGTAAACAAACAAACAAATAAATAAAAATAAACAAATAAATTGAAATAAACAAACAAATAGAAATCCTAAAAAAAAAGCAAAATAAAGCATCCTAACAATGACCACACCCTACTAAGGTAGATCAAGGATAACTAACCAAGCTTATATAAGATAAATATTTTTGGATTTTAAAATGTTATGAATGTTTTTAGTATTTTAAGGTATCTCAACTCATTAGAGAGTGATAAGATACATACTCATAAAACAATGAGAGCATTTAACTTAGGTTGCTTGTAAAATGGTGAGTGTATGGAAAGGGGGATTGAGGTGACCTCAACATAAATTGAGTACGACCTACATAATCCTAAAATGACCTCAAGATATATTAATTATATCCACACAAAAGGTAGGTAAAAACCAAATAGGTCCCAATAAGTTCTCAAATCTAGTAAATGGCCAGTCAAATGAAAATAGTGATGGTAAGGTGATGCAATAATGCATGATAAATAAATGTTGCCCCTAGTTTGACCATAGGTGGTTATAAATATGATACAATGGCATAGATAAATTATACTAATTTTCCCATAGGTAGTTATTATTAGTAGCAAGATTGGTGAGACACTGATTTACCCATAGGTGGTTATAATCAGGCTCACATTAACAAACTTAATACAGGATGGAAGATATCTTGCTAGATCAATTGTCACACTACTTTCATAGACTATCATTTAAACATGGACTTGATTGATTATTGAAACTAGAACAAAGTCCCCTCACAAAAAGTGTGGAAAGTACCAAAGTAACCAAGATCAAAATAGTATTGGGTAGGATGACTAAATATAGGCTTTGGTCTAGATAGGAACAGAATAATAAGATTGTATGGTCTTGGTAAAGATAATGCTAGTTTTTGATTGATTGGATATAATGATAGGAGGGTTACCCCCAAGTGGTAAGGTTATTGTTTGGGATATTTAATAATGGAAAAAGGATATGTAACAATGGCAATAGTATGGTAATGTGAAACAATATGGTACCTACTTTTAGATTGGGTGTGGTTTTTTATTCTATTGTTCCTATTGATGGGGAGATGCACATCCTAATAAACAAATGATACAAATAAAATACTCGATCATGTTAATTTTTAGCCCACACCTCATTTAAATAGTTATTCTTTCAAGAACTAGCTATAGATTTGGTTGTCAAGAATGCTTTTGTGATCTTCAGTGGTCATTGATTTTGATTCCTTCAAATGTCGAGACAAGGTATCTTTGTAGCCTTTACAAAGGAAAGTGTGGCTATGAATGGCAAACAAGGACAAATAATGGATGATAGGTTTTTTTGTGAAATGGAATGGTAGATGAAAATGGAATATTTAATGGTGGGGAAAAAAATGAATATCAAGACTTTCAATCACATGTAATGTTGTTAATGTTGGATTCAACATAAATTTGGTTATTGTGGGGCCAAATATTTTTTCTCTCAATAGGATCATTAAAATTTTATATTTTTTGGGCTTGATAGTAGTTACCATTTGATTAGGCTATAGATAGGAAGATATTTTGATTTTATCTTTGATTTTATCATCATCAAATAGTGAAGAACTTTTGTGCTCAGCTATTGGTGGCTCAATGAGGTTTTCACCAATGAATTTATCTTGATTGTCCTGCAGTACCTCCAATAAGGTTTCACTAATGAAAATTGGCTTTTCAATTTGATTATATTCTAGTGCTTATGAAAAAGTTTCACTAAAATATGTTGAGTTTTAACTTTACATGTCCCCTAGTGCCTCTAAAAAGGTTCCACTAGGAGCATGTTCTTATGATACATGTATTTGGTCTTGGCCTCCTTGATCTTCCTCAACTATTATGTTACAATGGATGTAGTTCAAAAAAGTGTCATTCTATCGATCCCAATTGACATTTGTGGGAAATGGAATGTTAATAATATGGCTATCTTGGTTGAAGGTAATGGCCTATGGAATGGTAATGGAATGGGGAGAGGCTTCATAATATTTGTAGAAGATACTAATATATCTCATATCAAATCTAAGCTACTCATCCTTAAAAACTATATAAGGATCATAAATGTATTTAAATTGATTTTCAAGGCATTTGTAACCAATGGTGTAATAACCATGAACATATTCTTCTTTTGAATCTAATTCTAACTCAAGGGAGTTTGAATTTGATGTTGAGACTAATGTTGATTCTGATTTTGATGCTTAATATAATGTCAGTCTAAGAGTAGAACTCGACTGTAACTTTGATTCTTCATTTTATGGGTACTATATTTCAATTATGTCTTATTGAATGTTTGGTATTGGACAAGTAATAGCCTGTGATGATGTTATGGGCTCCATAAAGACTAGTTTGTCAAAATGAGACCCTTCTACAATGGGAAAAATGTCAAGAGACAACTCCTTATAGACTCACTTATCAATAGGAGGCTATTAAAAAATAAGCATATGGTCAAAGTAATGATTTGCCCAAAGGTAGTTATAATAATAATTAATAAGTGACTCAACAAAGACTGGCTCATCAGAGTGAGACTCCTTGACAACTAGTATAGGATCAATAGGCAATTCATCTCAGGTTGACTTATCACAAATGGTTGATTCAACAAAAACATCTCTGATTGGTTGGTTTTCTTGGCCTTGGTTTCCAATGAGTTGGAAAATAGCAGTTTTGAACACAAGTTGGTCTTCAAATGATTGGACTAGTTGAGGTTTTGATGGGATTGGTACTAAATGAGGAATGGCTTGTGGTTAGATAATGGTAGGGCATTGGGAAGCATTATTGTTCTCAGAAGCCAAAGGATAAAGTCCTAAAATGGTAACAATAGGGTGGTGTAGAGCATGATTGCTCACTCAAGCCAAAGGATGAGGTCTTGGTATAGAAATGGTTGGGCATTGTGGAACTTGATTTTGTGTACAATACAAAGGATGAGGTCTCAAAATGGTAATGGTACTCATTAGATATTGTGGAACTTGGTAGCTCATATAATCTAAAGGAGGGTTAGGGGTAGTTGATAATTAGATAATAAAAAGATATTGTGAATCATGATTGCTTGCACAAGATAAAGCATCCAAGTCCTCCTGATAAACCATATCATATCATCCCAATCTTGAGTTGGATCATAAGTTGGTTCTTAACTATGTTCTATGTATTGATTATCGTAAAGAGGGTATAGATCTGTATCCCAAACAACATTATCTATAGTTAGATCATTAAAGTCCTCTTCATAGACCATATCATCCTAATTGGTAATTTGATTTGGATTTTTTGGATTTTGACTATGATCTCCATATGGAGTATTTTAGGCAGAATAATAAAACTCCTTAGAAAATCTCTCTATAGGGGTTCTTAGTAGGATTTTGTGTGGCCATTCTATCATAAGTTGGATTTTACATGACTCCATCATAAGTGTAGCTAGACATATCTGTATAAATGATGAAATATTTGAAACAAAAAGGCTTAGATTTCTATAAACTCCAAAAAACTATGTCCAAAGGAAAAATGGTTCAAACTTGGTCTAACTTGGTCAAAAGTGTGGAGTTGTATCTCCAAAAATGGTTTAAAAATGGAATTGTATCTCCAAAATGGTTTGTGATACAACTTGACATAAAATAGTCTAATGTCAAATGTCTAACATCAAATGTCATACACACAAAAATTCAAGCATCTAAATAAAAATTGGCATGTCAAAAGTCTAGGTCAAAGTGTTTCAACAAGGTCTAAACTAGGAAAGGGAAAAGTTGAGTTGTTAGGTCTTTTGTCTAGATGCAAAGTTAAAAACTAAGCTCAAACAAATAGGCATATGCTAGGACTTTTAGCCAAATGGTGTCAAAATATAGACATAAAATAAAGGCATGATGTGATTGGATTTAATCTAACAATTTTGGAAATAACTTTGACATAGACCTAGCACATGGAATCAAACATAAACATGGTTAGTTGGCATAAAGCATAAGACAAAAGGCTCTTTTAAGAAAGACTATGTTCTCCCAAATAAAGGCACAAATGATGATGAGGTAGGCATTTGAATAAAGAAACCATCAATAGTTTTCAAATTTGGGTAGTCGATTGACTGAAATTATGCAACCAAAAGAGAAATATTTGTGTATCAACCCCATGAATTGAGTCCTAAATATAAATTAATCAATATTTGAATCCAAACTTGACAAGGTTAATTGAAAACTCAATGTTGAAAACTAAGATTTGACCAAACAAGCTAGACAAGATTAGACAGTATGACAGTACAAGACAAAAGATCCAAATGGTATACATGACATGGTTTGAAAAAAATAGTTTTTGGTGTAATGGTAAACAAGTCTTAAAATACATTGAACATCATAACAGTGTAATCCTGCTCAAATGATGTGATATATGTTATGATTCAAAAGACTCAAAGGATAAAATAGTTTGACATGATTTTGGTAGCATAATTCTACCCTCTGTAACTCAAATAACACACACACAAACAAGTTTAGCAAAAATTTCAAGGCACAAGTGTGGTGTAAAATGGCTAGCATAACACCTCTTTATATAAAAGAGTGACACATAAACAAAGTGGTTTTGACATGGTTATAGATAAAAAATTAGGTTTTAGTCTCAAAACATACCAAATGGGAAAATGACAAAAATAAAATAAAAAGGTGTACTAATTGAAACAAGTAGTGAACATAAAATCTTTGAAAGATGATTTCATTTTTTAACCTCAAATCAAAAGGTGTGGTGATGTTCTTTTGACCTCTTGGTCTTAAGATTGTGAACTTTAAAAACTAATGCTAAAAAATACTTAATAACATAAATGTTACATTAGAAACCAAAATAATATTCCTAGTTCATTTTGAAAGCATTCAAAAGGTGGTCTAAAACATGACTTATCAAATTTGAAGTTTGTTGGTTACTTGTCTACCCTTAAGGCATCACCCCAAAATTAAATATGTTAGATTAGAAACATCCAAATATATTTTCAAAATTTTGTGAAAATATATATGAAAATTTAAGCTAAATTAATGTAATATTCTAAAAATTTAGGAGAAAACACATGTTTCTAAAAAAAACCATCCAAAATGGAGTCTGTATGACCCCAAACCAAGCATTTTAAAATTGCCTATTAACTCTCAATTCTACATTTTGATAGTGACCATCAATAGTTATACCTAACTATCGATAGTTGAAAATGACCATCAATCATTTACTTAATTTTTAGTGGTTCCTCTGATCATCGATGGTTGACTTTGTAAACCTTTAATAAATAAAATTGGCCAAATGAAGTTAGAAAATCACTTAGAAAGAGTTTTAAGCATCCAAATTAAAATTTTAAAGTTACTTCATGCTCTCCTTCATACATGGGATACATTAGGTCTCACTAAGTGTTTTGTTATGTGAACTAGGAATTTAAATTAAGAGAGGTGATCAGTATTGTATTAATCCCAAAATGAAAACAAATTGATAAAAAGACACTACCTAGCATACATCTCTAGGCCTAGTTACTAGGGAGAGCTTATTAAGGGAAAACCATTTGAAAACAAAACTAAAAATGAAAACAAATTAGAAATATGAACACAAAATACCAATTTCTTACCAAATCCTTGATTTCTCCAAAATTCTCCTTCTTTGGTTTGCTTAGATTGTGCTTCAAGAGATCTTCTTTAATGCAGTGTGGCTACCTTCATCTCCTCTTGGCACCTTTAGCTTTGGCTTGGCTTGGTTCAACAATTGGGAATTATACCACTAATTGTAATGGCTCTTGAAATAAATTTTTCATGGTGAATTTTCATTATCCAAGCTTCATGAAGATATTTAATAATAACAACTATGCACCAAAATATCTTAGAAATGATGTTCATGGCCTCTCTATTTATAGATTTTAGAAAATGGCTAGAATCAACCTGAACCATCCATCTCAAGGTTGAGATGTATGGATAAGGATAAATATAAATATTAAATTTATTCTATAAATATTCCCATTAATATTTGGGATATAGGGGCATTGAATAGGCATGGAAGGGCTTTGATGAGGCATGGGAGGCATGAATCCTGATATTTGTGGCACTTATGGTCTAGGGATGTCTTCCTAAGAAATGAGGTCACCTGATGATGTAGATATTAAATATACATTTCAAAAAATAAATTATTCAACAAGTTCCAAGGAATTCTTAATTAGGCTCTAATTTGTTTTAATTAGCTCTTACACATGATTAAGCACTTTGTGCACAAATTACTCAAATTTATCAAAATGTCCTATTATTGGTCCAAAATTTGAGTAGATTAAAATTGGAAATCAATGTTAAATGTGTTGTATCCATGATCCCATTTAAGATTTTATCAACACCAAATAACAAAGGAATGTATCTTTTGCAAGATATTTGATAGAAAAGAGCAATCCAGAACACCTAGGTGAAAAATTGGCATTTTGACTCGAAATGATTTGATCAAAGTTAGCTGGTCCATAAATTACATTGTCCCATTTAGGGATACCCTAGCCAAAATCAGCACTTGAATATATGAATTTCAACTTATTTAATGTGTTTCAGTGTTTTTAAGCCAAATTGTGCATTTTGTTATAAATTGGTCAAAAGCTTGATTGAAGGTTATCAGTGGCTAGTTTTAGGTGTCTAGACTAACCATCTAGTTTAGAGCTTACCTTTGAAATATTGATATTTATAATCATGTAAGAGTGCCCAATATCCTTCTCTAAATTTCCTTTCTTTGATATGTAAGTCATGCCATTATTCCCTCTCATAATATGTCATTTCTATATGTTGTAAAGCTTCTATCCTCATCTCATCTAATTCATTCAATTGTAACATTCTTTCTTTTTAGGCTTCATCTAAATCAATTCATAATTATAATGTAGTCCTCAAAGTTTGTATTTCAAACTCAATTAAAAGGAGAGGTTTATTACCATAAATAAATTCATGTGTTGAAAAACTAGTAGTGGTCTTTCACATAGTGTTGTATGCCCAAACAACATATGGGATTTTGGCTACCCAATTCTTTCGATTGCTTCTGACTATCTTGATAAGGATATTCTTCAACTCTTTATTAGTGATTTCTACTTGTCCATTTATTTGAGGATGGTATAGAGAAGATTTCCTATGGTTGACTTGGTAGATCTCCATGAATCCTTGAATTATATTGGACATGAACTATTGGCCTTAATCAGATACTATATCCCTTGGTACTCCAAAACACTACATGATCTTGAAATAAAAGAATTTTGCTACTATATCTTCTCTTGTAGAAGAAAGAGTTTGTACTTCAACCCATTTGGTTACATAATTCATACATATCAACAAGTATTATTTACCTTGTGAAGGTGGATATATGGTCCCAAAAAATTCAATAAGCCACTTTTGAAAAGGCTCTGTAACTACTTGTGGATGAAGAGGCATCTCAGAGGATAATGTAGGTTTACCCATTATTTGACATACATCATATTACCAAACATATGTCTTTATCTGTTTGTGAATAGTTGGCCAAAAATATCCATCTCTAAGGATTTTATGCATTATTATTTTCACTGAGTAGAGTCCTCTTTCGAGTTCATCATGTGCATGAATGATATCATACATTTCATTCTCCTTTACACACGTGCAAAACACATGATCAGGTCTAATTTTAAATAGTATACCATTAATACTTTTATAAGAAGAACTAATTCTAATTAAATGTTTCTTTTTATTTTTGGTACATTGAAAAGGAAACTTCCCTATGGCTAGAAAGTTTGTTATATTAGCAAACTAAGGTGTTTGTGCTAAAAAAAAAAATAGTTCATCTATAAAGATGTCTTTTATAGGTTTCTTCATTTGCATTGTGTAATCTAAAAATAGAATCAACAACCACATTAAATTTTCTTGGTTTATCAATAATTATTATGTCAAATCCCTACAATAATAACAACCATTAGATAAATCTTCCTCCTACTACAAGTTGATTAATAAAATACCTGATAGCTACATGCTCAGTTTATACAAATTATAACCAATAATATAGTGTCTAAATTTATTTATGACATAAATCATAGCAATGAATTCCTTCTCAATGGTTGTATAATTTATTTCAATTGATATTAAGTTCTTACTTATGTAGTATATGGAATACATATGTCCATTTTCATCTTTCTATCTTAAACCAACTCCCATAGAATGATTAGATGCATTAGTATAAATATGGAAGGAATGTGACCAGTTAGGTCCTCTCAAGACTGGTGTAGTATTAAGCTTTTCTTTGATGGTTTCAAATGCTTGTTGGCAAGCTGAGTTCCATACAAATTCACTCTCTGCTATGATAAAATGAAAAATTGGTGCAACAATATTGATAAAATATTCTATAAACCTTATGTATTACTCTATATGGCCTAAAAAATTCTTAATGTCAGTGTAATTTTGAGGAATACACAAGTTTGAAATGACTTTAATATTCTTTGGATCTATCTGGATTCCTTTTGTAGAAATATGATGTCTTAAGACTATGACTTCTTCTAACATAATCAAAAAATTGTCTTAGATACAAATGGTGATCATCACATCTTTGTTATAATTTTTTAATATTTCTCAAAATTTCATCAAAATATTCTCAATGAACAATAAAATCATCCATATAAACCTCTACATAGTCATTAGTCAAGTCTAACAATATGGCTAGAACGACTCATTGAAAAGTGGTAGTTGTATTGCATAAACCAAAGGGAAAGACTCTATATGAAAATTTTACACATGGATAGGTGAAGGTTGTTTTATCTTGATCCTTAGGTGCCACTTGTATTTGATTGTATTCACTAAAGTAATCTACGAAAGAAAAATATCTTTTTCTAGCTAGATTATCAAGTACTTGATCAATGAAGGGTAGAGGGAAGTAATATATAATTTTTATTTTTTTAATTCCATATAGTCTTCACATACTATCAATTTACCATTTTTATGGGGAATAATGACCAAAGGAGAGACCCATTGGCTACCAGAAATAGGATAAATAAATCCTACTTATAGCATCTTTTTAATTTTAGTTTTCACAATGTCTCTCAAGGTAGGAATATTATTCTTTATGTCTTCCTCAGTAGTTTAATATTTTTTGTGTGTATTTGGTGTGTAAATATAATTTTATGGATTCCATTCATGTATTTATATTCCCATGCAAAACCTTGAGTGTGATCTCTAAGTACATCAAAAACTTTCATTTTCTGATCATTTGTTAACCAACTGTTTATGTTGAGTGTCTTCCTTGGTAATATTGTGATTTGTTTAGCGCATGGATGGTAATAGTCTATTTGTTTTAATTAAATCATAAATTATTTGAGGGAAGGATGTGGTATCAATTCATGAAATGTAGTAGCATATTTAACAAACTTTTCTCCTGTGAGAATGACTCTGACTAAAGGAGAATGGAAGGTTATGAGAAATGAGTATTGGCCTTCATATGCTGATTGAATCACACTATTTTTAATGTATTTATGATCATATAATGTGTTTTAATAGGTATAAGATGATGCATTATTATAATAATAGTAAGTTATACCTTGAAATGGTCTTTTTTTTCAAATCTATAGATAATCTATTACAATCCGTAGCTCGACTATCAAGATCCATAGCTGGACTATCAAGATCCATATCTAGACTATCAAGATCTATAAGAAGTTCCAATAATTATTAATAACTCATCATCTACTTCCTTTACATGATAAGTGATTATAACCATAGATAGAGAGGAAATGCTATCACATTTTTCATCAGGTTGGTTAACCCACAATTGTTTGACAATATCGATTAACGGTTGAGTAGGTGGATATAAATAAATCCATTTTTATTTAAGACCATTTGAAATGGTCATATATTTTGATATACGCTTAATCAATGCTGCTAAAATTTCTAACCAATGTCTTCCTTAAATTATCAAGTATCCAATTTGTTTATTCTTAGGTTGGAGGATAATAAAGTTAACATGATATTCCCATGATTCTATAGTTAATGTTATATCTTCAATGGCACCTTTTGGTTTGGTAGTGGAGTGATTTTTCATCTAGAGGATTGTGCTAGTTGGTTGCATATCCTTCAAGGAGAGATTTTGCATGGTATTCATATTCATTACACTAATATTATCTCTTATGTCTATTAATACATTTGGTATCTCCTATTGTCCAATGTTTACAAAAATGATTGGGCTTCTTGGGTCTCCATATTTAGGAAAAATTAACTTACTTGCTAATATATCAACAAGCTTACCATCAGCTTTTATGGTCTTATGATATTTTATTTTTCTATCAAGTGTCTTAGGCAAAATTAACTTACTTGCTAATATATCAACAAGCTTACCATCAGCTTTTATGGTCTTATGATATTGTCTTTTTCTATCAAGTGTCTTGATACACAAACTTTTGATCACCCTATTTACTTCTGGAATGCCCCTAATGGCTTGCAATAATGGAATATCTATGTTTAATTTTATGAGTTCTTAGATCAATTTAGATTCTATATTGTTTTCCACTTTCTTGAATCTTTCTAATAAAGGAATAGATGGATTTGTTATAATAACTTCCTCTATTTTTATAATTTCATTTTTGGATTCTTCTTCTTTCTCTGGTTGAGTTTGTGGACTTGTTTTTTCTTGTGGTAATTATGTGATGATAATATGAAGTTCTTGCACTATTCTTCCTAATCTAAGATGAATGTTTGTACATTCAATATCTCCTACCCCCATTGTTTCAACTTGTTCATTTACAAAAAAATGTCTATTTTTTAGATTTACTACTGCTTGAGCAAGTATTCGAGGTTGGTTTACTTGTTCTATAGGGTTTGCTTGATTTCCTTGGGGATCCATTAATGATTATTGTTTTTATTATTTTGGATGCCTTCTTTGGTCTTGTTGATTATAGTTTGGATCATAATTCTAGTGATGATTTATCCATAGATGTTGATGACCTTGGGGCATCCATGTCTATTGAAAAGGTTAGAGTATCATCCAATATTGTGGTATCCATTATTGGGTGCCCCATTTTGGGGGTGCATGTCATTGTGGAAAAGGAATTCTTGAGCCAAACTATTGATTTTTTTGAAAGGTATTTCCTTAGCCCTAAACATAGTTGATTTATTCTATAGTTTGTGCATTTTATTTGAACTAATTTTTTAGGCTAAGAAGATGAATACAATTTTTTATGTCATGACCCTTACCATCACATATCCCATAGATTTTAGTTTTGTCTAGAGGACAGTGTCTAAGTGCATGTTTCAATCTACATTTTGGATAATAAATCTATAATGGTTTAGTATTAGATTTAGCCTTAGCTTGAAATCCATTCAATGTTGAATTTATCTAAACTAGTATGTCTATTTTGAAGTTTGCTAACACTTTTGTAAGTTGACTAACATCACTACATTTCCTTGGTTTCCCTCTTCTACTACTAAGTTTTGTTCTAGAGTAGTTGGTACATAACTATGTGATTTCTTGAAAATCCAATTTAGTAATATCTCCTTTCCCCATAAGATTCAAATAACATATAGAGGAATCATCCAGTATTTTAAGAAAAATAGTTTTGATATCTTATTCAAGCAACTCATAACCACATATATTGATGACAAAGGCAAACTGATCTAAGTAGTCTTCAAGGTTCTCATCTTCATTTTGTCTAATTTTGAAAAATTATTCTTTCCTATCTTTGACCCTATAGTATTCTTCATATTTATCCAAGAATATTGTTTCCATTTCTCTCGAAGTGTGAATAGAGTTCCCTCTTAGAATCATGAACCAACTCATTTTTCCTTCCTTCAAAGTAGAAGGAAAAAAATTTAGCTTTTGGCTATCTGAGGTATAGTCATAAGTCTAACAAAGGACCTAAAACTCAGAAATAAATTTATCTGGGTCGTTAGTGTACAAACCTATAAAGGTAGGTAGAGTGGATGGATAAATATTTTTCATGGTTGCTCATTCATAATCTTAAAATATAATAGGATAATATAAAGTCCTCTCATGAGCATTATTTTGAGGATTCTCCACATGGCTTATGTTTTCTCCCATGTCAAATAAAGTTCTATTAAGAGGAGGGGATTTTGGTCACTCAGTGTCTATAATTTTAGCTATTATAGAGGAATATTCTCCATGTTCTTTAGAAATATTTCTAAAAGATTCACTTATCTCTTTTGGAAAGATGTCTATTTTATTTGAAGTAAAATTGATTCTTTTTTATAAAGGATCAAAATATTTTGGAACAAACCTACCTTGTGAATCTTGTGGCCTACTCATATACTTGATTTTGACAAGAGATTGATTTTATTCCATTTTTTTTGTTTTTTTATATTTTATAAACTATTGGCCTAAGTTTTTACTTTACTAACACTTTAAAGAAGTCTCTGACAATGGCACCAAAAATGATGGGTGTCATTATTACCCCTTCATTTAACCAACTTATGTTGGTGTCAATTCTCACTAGGGTAGTGTCTAAATTTATTTGTAGTAAGGTAATTTATTGATTTTAGGTTAAAAGTATTATTTTTGGGGTTTTTTTGATGCTATCTTGATCTAATGTTTATTTCTAATGCCTAAACTAATGCTAAAAGAAAGCAGTCTTACAGAAAATATAAACAAACCAATCTAATCTAAATTGAATAATTTTGGAAATATTTCACACACAACTACAAACATACCTAAGATAAATTAAAATTCACACTTGAAGAATAAAATTAATATTAAATCATACTTTATGAATTAAGAGAACATCAAATCCACACTTGCAAAATTAAAATTATGAGAATGAAAATAAATAAATGCTTATATTGAAAATAACACATCAACCATTCAATCTACCTTGTAGGTTATCAATCTTAATTATACAAACTATATATATATATATATATATATATATATATATATATATATATATATATAGTTTTCATAATTAATATTGATAACATATAGGGTAGATTGAATGGTTGATGTGTTACTTTCAATATAAGCATTTATTTATTTTCATTCTCATTATTTTAATTTTTCAAGTGTGGATTTGATGTGTGTGTGTGTGTGTGTGTGTGTGTGTGTGTGTGTGTGTGTGTGTGTGTGTATCAACTTATAAATACCAAAATAAATCTCCTATATCCTTGGAGAGTGGGGCCTTTCTTACCCTAAGATCCAAGTTCAAATCAACTCAACTCTATATATCAACTTATAAATACCAAAATAAATCTCCTATATCCTTGGAGAGTAGGCCCTTTCTTATATATATATATATATATATATATATATATATATATATATATATATATATATATATATATATATATATATATATATATATATATATATATATATATATATATCAACTTATAAATACCAAAATAAATCTCCTATATCCTTGGAGAGTGGGCCCTTTCTTACCCTAAGATCCAAGTTCAAATCAACTCAACTCTATATATCAACTTATAAATACCAAAATAAATCTCCTATATCCTTGGAGAGTGGGCCCTTTCTTACCATAAGATCCAAGTTTAAATCAACTCAACTCTAAGATATTGATTTAACACATGAAGTGAGAAAGGAAATTGTTGAAATGCTTTTGTATTATAGAAAATAACCAAAATTGTAATATGTTTGTATGCAGGCATAAAATTTATAGATCTAATCATGGATTTGTCTATTTATTCTATGCAAAGAAACTTTTTATCCCTATATTATAGGTAATAACTTGACTGATTTGAAATAGGAAGATATTTTAGAGAGATTGGGTGATATAGTTAAAATAGAGGGACATTGTAATGATATATTTAAGGAATCAAAATATCCTATCAGATAACAATGGCCATGCCTAACCATATTCAATGAAAAAATCCATACATATATGGTATTAATATATTCTATCTTTAACATTGCAACCTAGAATAACAACTTCCAAAAATGGAAGACTAAACAAAAATAGAAAATTATTTATATACATGCACAAAATTAGTAATAAAAAAAGAGTCTTCCATACTATCATGAGGAAGGTGGAGAAGCTATCTAAACCCTTTATAACATGATAAAATAAATTTTGGAGTAAAATGGGTCAATCCATAGAAAAAATAGTGAAATATGTAGTTTACTATTAAAATATGTAGCTGACCATCAAAATCCATAATTGATTGTCAAAATCCATAGCTGACTATCAAAATCCATATCTAAGTCCTAGATGATTTATTCTTTGTCTTGGATCCTTGTTATCTACATTAAATCTTTTAAAAACTAATATTAATACTACCATTGCTTGTACATATCAAAATATGGGCCTAAAACATGCAAATGTCATAACATAATGAAAAAAAGATAGACTTAGACTTTACATGAGTTTATGTAGATAAGAACATCTATTTCCTACCTTATGCTAGTTATAAATATCAATATTACATATAATGCTGAACCATTTGACATATTTAAGTCCATAAACTACAACAAAAATGAGTCATTTTATAGACTCATCAAAGAGGATGGTAGCATGAAAGATAACAAGTTAGATCTGAGCAAAATGAAGAAATCAATCAGACAGCTTGTTGGGACCAACATAACCCTATTATTTTAAGATTGGGACCCTTGAGAAATTCTTATTATAAAACATGGAAATTTCAACATGTCAGGGTCTTTTATAGAATTTGAAGATTATCCACTTTGTTAAGAGACATACTTATGTGGTTTTAATCAAGACTAACATTGCTAATGAAATTCATTTGACTATTTGTTATAGGTTATATGACATGTATCCTTGAGAATTCCATAAATTAAAACCCTATAAAATCCTTAATTAAAATTTAAATAAAGGTAGGAAACAAATTGGTGAGAAACATTTTAAAATTCATTTATATACTTAGATATAAAACACATATCTTAGGATTAGTCATGTTTTTTTATACAACTAGATTGAGAAATTTGACCCCCCTTCTTTATTTCCCTCTTTCCAAAGTTCCTTATGGCATAACTAATGTTAACATGTAGGGTCCCTTTCAATATATCCCAACTTAGCCTAAGGTTCTAGTAATAAGGCCACAATGTATTCATTAATACAATAACAACCTTAGTCTTATCAACTTATGCCTAAGTCTTTTATATCACTATGATCCTAACTTAAATTATTTGCATCTCATAGGATCCTATGGTTGTCACTTTATCATGATATTTGATTTAATGGAGTGAAGACAACCTAAAAATTTAATTTAAATAGCATGCATCTAGGATGATCTAATGATCCATGATTACTCATAAGGACCCAATCAGATAGAGTAAAGCATAATTGAAAAGTTAAAAGGATACATGGAGCCTGAAAGATGAACATATGAAACCATTAAATTTAAGGACTCAAATGAAAGGGGACCCACTTTACATGATATCTAATCAAAATCAAGTCTCTGAATCAAGATCCCACAGCTATCACTTTATCACAACATTTGATCTTATGAAGTGAATTAATACTGAGACCCTAAGAAGTCTTGAAAATATGCAAAGTGGCATCCTCACTTTTGACCCAAAAGATTTTAATGAACTTAAAATTTATGTTCGAATAACAATCATTTAAAATTTTGAAAAGACTAACTTGACGCTTGCACAACCATCAATTTTAAGTCCATTAAAATAAAACTTTCACTAGTTTAAACTTGATGTTCACACAACCATCAACTAATGCTTATGAAGGTGTATTTGAAATTTGTGAGGCCATCAATTTTAAACTAATGAAAATTTCTTAATCAATGTTCAAATAACATCCCAAAACCCTATTTTAACTTGGAAATGGCCTTACAAGCTAAGGAAAATGCTCAAAATATGCTTAAAATAGAAGGTTTCGATGTGAAAAATAAGGATATATGCGAGAAATATACCTATACTAAGTGTATGTTTTAAGGATCCACATTGAACTTTGCATAATGAACCTTAAATCACAGAATTACCATATATAAAATTTAGATTATCATTTCACGTTAAACCTATTTTGAGCATGGTTTGAGACACATGGCATAAATATTCTAGCCTAATATTTTCATTGTGTTTGCTAAACACAATTCATACATTAACCTAGAGTACTTATACCTTGACCCCTTCTAAATCATAACTTAGGTTTAAATTCCTTAGCTTAAGGTTTTTCCCATGCTTAATAAACATGAAACAAACCTTATCCTAAGGGATGTAAACCTATGTTGTGACTTTTAAAAATATACTAACTTAATGTTCAGGAATTTTTCATAAATCAATGGTCCACGCTTTGTCACTAGATTTAATCTAATGGTGCAAAGGTCCCTACAGACTTTTTCAACAAAAACCTAATAACCCATGGACCTACCAAATGGAAAATTATTATTTGATAAAAGGACTGACATAAGATTTAGAAAATGGGAAGATGCGTAAGCATGCCAAGTATCATGACTATAAGGCTTAAGACCTAGGAACAAATTAAAAGATAAGGGCCTAAATTATGATTAACAACTCATAATAATCTAAAATTTTGATCCTACAGAGTGAAATAAAGGAGGTATTTTAAATACCAACAACTAGTGTTCAAATGGCATTTATGAAAAATGATACAAAAGATCCAGATGAGTGGCACATAAGCTCCATGTAAGTAGAAAAGGACAAAATTAAAGATCTTATGGGCTCAAAAACACAAAGCTATAAGGGTAGAGGTCCAAATCAAATCCATAACATGTATAAGCCAAAGCCTAGATATCTTCTACCATTAAAGCTATATAACCCTAAACCCTACACAAAAGGCAACCCAATCAAGCTCAACTTGCTATCAACTTGACCAAAGTGAGCTTAATTATGTTCCCAAGTGTAAGAGATATTTCATGGAAATCAACTATAGCTCAATGTGAGTAATTGATAGAGACAAAGACCATGGAAATTAGTAGGCAATAATTGAATGAAGAGGTTGAGATTTATTAGACAAAAGATAGTGAGGGTCAAGTATTCAAGAATATAGAATTGGACCTTACCACATTAAACATCCATAACATCAGGAACTAGTTTGAGCTCTTGTTCATGGTAGAAGAGTTATATACCAGCTTAAAGGAAGAGCAGAGAAATGACACCACTAATAGATGGCACTATGATTTGGTTTCAATCCAAATGGATGGCCTCCAACATGCCATGACAAAACTAGAGGTGTTGCACTAAATTGATGTCCTTACCCCCATTTTTATGGATTGTAAGATAGATAGTTAGTGGATCATTAGAGAAGGTATATCAAAAGAGGTAGATTAGTTTTCCCCTGTTGCTTTTAAAAATTAATTTAAGCTCCATCTTCCCCATGTAGACCTTCCCAAGATGAGGGAATGAACCAATAACCATGACCTAGAATCTATCCTCAGACCCTGACTCAACCAAAGACCTCACATCTTTAGAACCCTCAATGTTAAAATCCCTATTATCTAGTTTAGAGAAGGTATTAGGGTGATAATGAAATTTTTGAATAGATATTTTGGTGCCCCTTCAACCACTTACATAAATAAGGTTTGGGTCTCATATGTACACTTCCTAGTGGAAGAGAAACTTACCCCTCCAATAGGAGATTTAATCAACATCTTCCTTGCCAAGCAATTCTACATGATGTCTTACCTACTTGATGCACTTCTTGCTTTAGTCACCTTCCTTGGAATTAGGAATTGGTACCTAGAAGTTAGTATAACCATATCACACTACTACTCCAAATTACATGTCTTTAAATATAGGAATCACATGTAGTTTACTTGTGACTACATTTACCCTACTATAGTGGAGGCCATCAAAGGTGTCCCCATGCCTAAGCTACAACCCCTCATCAAGATATATGCTAAAATGATAGGGGATGTGTGGTATTTACCATATTTCATTGTCATTAGAATAGCGGGAATTATGTCCCACCATTATAGACTACCGGTGCATGTCCTAAATAAAATTATTGAGTAGGATATTTCCTCCTAGCTCATCTTTGGTATTGACAAGGCTTGAAAATAAAAGAGGAAGGGTCTACTTCACCCCTTCCCATTAGAAATTTAGATAATCATAATCAAATAATAGAATTATGTGGAAGTTATGGTCACACATAAGAATTCATTTAACTTTCAGCTAGATGTACATAAAATGTGGTATCACAGGAACAATGTGGGAGAACATCTAAAGGAAAAAAATCTCAAGCTTGAGTATGTACACAAATAGGGTATCCATGACACCATATACATCAAATCCAAAAATTATGAGGAATTTTTGGCTAGGATCTAAGGCTAAAACATCAAGCTACAACATAGATTGACCAAAGATGACAAGCCATTTGGGGAAACTTGGTAGCTACATCCTTTGCAATACCACTTACTACTTCGGCCATCTAGGATATCTCATGAGAAACCTCTTGTAGAGAAACCATAATAGTCCCTATAATAGGTTGAGAAAATTCAAGATAATCAAGGTAAAGTAAAGGAGAAGTTAGAGAGATAAGATTAAAAGAGAGACCTAGAGAAGGACCCTTACCTTAAACCATGTAATAGAGGCCACCTTCCCTAGTCTAGTATGTTGCCATGATAGTCTTAGAGATAGAAGAGACACTTAAGGGTACCCTTAAATAACTTGCAAAGTTTTATGGCTCAGGTGGAGAGGAGGATCCCTCAGAAGAAAGAATAAGAAAAGAGATAATTCCCATGGCACCTCAAGAGATGAGGAAGGAATGATTGGCCTTGGTCCCAGTGGAACCAAGGAGTAAACCTAGATTGACCTTAGTTCATCCCACTAGTGAAGTCAATATCTTTAATGATGAATTTCCCATTCATGGACCAGTGTTTCTTGATTGGTTTATCTATGGAAAATTGAAAAAGATCCCATCTCTCTCCCACTCATGATCCATGACAAGGTTTGGTACGGATGTGCATGATGAAATTAAGCATTAGATAAAGGATATAATGAAGGAGAAATAAGAGAGGAGAATTATGGTCACCCAAGGCTTAGAGGGTAAGAATATTGATGCTCTAGAAGCATCTTCTAGCCCAAGTGTGGATGTCCCTAAACCTCCCCAATTCAAAAAGCCAATTACCATAGTTCATTTCATTCCTTTGACAATAGGCTTAGAGAGAATAACAACTATGAACACCATGGGTTGGATAGAAGAATTCACCTTTTAGAATGTAAATCCATTTATAGGATTAACTCCTATTGGAGGCTAACAACTTGGTAAAGCTATCATCCATGTGAAAGATGTGGAAAACTTGATATAAGCATAATCACAACAAGCCAAGGATGGAGTCTAGGGTGTAAAAAAAAGGATCTAAAATTTAGAAAGGGTGAAGGATAACTTGTAAACTTAGGCAATTATATCAGTCTCAAATGCTTGACAAGTCATTCTATGACATGTTTGAGGCATTAAAGTTATTGAAGATGAGGAAAAGTGCATTATATGACCAAGATACATTAATCAAAGACATGGTCACCCAATGGTAGGCCTCAGAGGATATGATTACTTATTTCCTCAACATTCATGCAAAGAAGTAGATCCCAAACTTAAGAACCATAAATATGGGACACCTAGGCAAAATGTTGTAGATTATTATTGATAAGGTTCAAAGATTGAAGACATATTATACTAAGGTAATGAGGCTTCTAAATATGAAAAAGGGCTCATTAGTATAATTGAGAAACTTCTTGTGACCATGCTTGTCAATCTTTCATAATCTACTACCCTTGGTCTCATCAGTGATGAAGAGTTCAAGCATGGGGCCACTTTGGCAACTCAAAAAATCCAAGGGAAAAGAAAAGGCTAGTCTAGGAAGGATAAAATTAAGATCTTGGATATGATATTCAATGTAGGTGAGAGGATCAATGAAGCTAGAATCATCAAGGAGTCATTAGCCAAAAATGAAAAAGAATTTGATGAACTAGAAGACCAAGAGGAGGAATGCATCTTGAATCTTGTTGTGGATCTCAAGTTGGTTGATGAAAAAAATGAGAGGGCCATGAGAATTCTCCAAAAATAAATAGGGGCCCCACCAGCAAGCTAGAGCAATGTTCTATTCTAATAAAAATTATGCAACATTTTGTAATAGAATATTCCAATTATAAATGTACCTGATAGTCTATTAGCATATTTTCCTCTAGGTCAGTATAATTTGGAAAATCATGTGTATTATTGAGATGGTAAGGACAACTATCCTTGTCTTTGTACACCTATATTTTATAATTGACTGGTATAATTCTTGGTCTTCCTATAAAGGCATGTATCACCATCGTAAGACTAGATTTTTTTGAGAAAATTTTATATACTTAAATAAATTAATAAGATCAAGAAATTTTGTAAGGATTGTCCATTTTTGATGTGTTAATTGTTAATATATATTGTCTCTCAATTGTTAGTAGAAGTCTTGAATTTGGATAGTGTCTTTAAATTTTGAATGCATTCTTTAATCACAGGGTTTTTGATTTGTGCTTATGTTAGATTGGCTAAAAGATCTTTGTTTTTGATTCATTTCATTTTGCTCTATATTTAGATGTGCAATGGCTATTTCATTATAGTGGTAAATTCCTAAAGTAGACCTAGTTCTTACTTGTGATTATTAAATGTTTTCCTATTAAGTTTGCATGATATATAAGCTTAGGATATGTTAAATTATATATTTTTTAAATGCGTATTCAATTACAATTAATACTTTGTCATAATGTTTAGGACTAAAATTGGCAATCACTTATTTCTTTTCTACCCTACCCTTTTCTTTGCTCTTTTTTACACCATGATCACTTTAGTTTTAGCCACATTATAAATATCCATTTAGATTAGTCTGTATTTTAAATTAGGAATGTAATTCACTATTATCAACAAGTATTCACAAAGAATGGGCCAAGGTGGCTCCCAACACCAAAATTATATAAATATTATGGAATAGTTATCTTACTATGCTATTATTTCACCATATGCAACCAAATTATCAAAACCTACAACTCATGCTCTAAATTTTTTAAACTCTAAAATGATAAAGTTTTCTTTAAATAATAAGGCCACCTATGGTACATTTAGAATCATCAACAAGATAGCTCCCACTAGTGCTAGAAGGAGGGCCTAGAATTCTTTCAATCCTTACTGATCTTAGCCCTTGTTTCACCTAAAGATCAGTATATATTCATGTTTCTAAGTGAAATATTTTCTTAAAAGTATAAATATCATTAATTTTTGGTGTTTTCAATGCATCTTTGTGCTTCCTTTGAAGTTATTTAGGCATTAATGTTTGTTTCTGGTAAATTTGGCTTTAACATTGAAAATTCATAGTATTTGAGGTTAGAACATTCATTTCAATCAAAGGTTGGCATATCTTTCATAGATATAAGTTCCTTTAGACTTATACTTACAATATAAACCATATTTATGTAGTTGGGTACATCTTTGAGCTAATTCAATCAAAGATCAATGTCCTTTACAAATTTTCATACCAGCTTTACAAAATAAGCTCAATGTGTAGGTTTAACTCTTGTATTGTGTAAAGCTAACTTGACACATCATATTTAAGGAAAGATATTTTAATTTAAAGATATAATTATCTAATATTAGAACAATATCACACTCATTAACTAGAGATCCTTTGCTCGAGCTCAGGGTACACAAAAAATCTAGATGTGATAAAGGTACACATAGGAGATCTAAATCTCTTTCAACTTTACCGATTCAATCTAATTGTGCCTTCAAATGTCACCCAGGTATGGCATGGTTATGTGATTCCTCAATTAATGTTCTAGGAGTGGTTCATGATCTTCCAACAAACCCTTAGAAATATCTACATGCATTTAGTCCAATAGGTGTAGTGACTATTGAAAAACATATAAATTCTTTTAAGGATGCTTTAAGATTGATTAATATTATGCATGAAGATGTGTCTTATAGGTTGTTTCCATTTAATTTTAAATATGTTTCTTATGAATGGTTCTTGAATTTTCTTGACAACTATATCATAATTTAGAATTATTTTAACAATGTCTTTATTGATCAATTTGGTAAAATTATTAGTCTGTGTGTTATTTACCATCAGTTCACTACTATCAGAAGGGATGCCAATGAGCCCATCAATTCCTTCAATTATAGATTTAAAAATATGTATAACAAGACCATAAAACCTTATATTATTGATGATGTTCTAGCTTTAGATATCTACAAAGATGCAGTAGATCTTATGACCTCTGTATTCTTGAAAAGATCCATCCTAGCTATAACTTCAATGGCCCAAGCCTATTCTGAATCAATGATAATTAATGACCAAATGTAGACCCAGGGGAAAATGGCTTACTCAGTCCCAAATTAGACCCACATATGCCTATGATGAACTTGATCCCTAATAATAACCAAAACTTCCCAGCTTTAAACCAACACCCAAATCTGACCCAATTACCATTAAGTCATGCAACTCCAAATCAACATCTAGGATTCTTGAATCATCCTACTAATGGCTTTAATGAAGGTGATAAATGATCTTTAGTACCAAGTTCAAGTGCTAACAATAATCAGGTGCATAATTCTAAAAATCTAGAAAATGAAAATCATGAGTCTATCTTGAAAATGGTTCCAAAACTAAGCACTAACTTCCTTCAATTACAGAAATAAGTAGGCCATATGAGGGAACACTCTAGAAGTAATTTTTCATTTCAAAGGTTTAATAGGCCAAATAACATATTTTACAATGATAGTTTTCATAATAACAAGGCTAATAAACCATCTTATATAAAAAATTTGGACATTAATCTTACTAACATTGCATTACCTAACTATTTTAGGGTACATTACAAAGCCAATTATGGGTAAATTGATTGTATATAATTTTTAAAATCCTTTGAGGAATCCCAAGAATATTTGGACACATTTGAAGTGGTACTTAACAAATAAATTAGTACAATTACTTCTATATTTAATCCATCTAAGTAGCAATCATAGTGGACACCTTTGATTTCCCCCTTTAAGAGGAAAATGAACCTAATGAGATCCCTAAGGAGATCCTAGCCTTCTATAAGTTATTGAAAAATACCTATCCCTTGAGTAATAGAGAGTAGAGATATGCCTTGAATAACTCAATGCCTCCAAAAAAATTTGGAACTCCTCCTGACACCTCTTCAAGCAACAATCCAGAGCCACCAAAAGGAGTAATTCTAAACCCAGTGTTGAGATTCCTAGTTATTTTGGCAAAATTAGTTATAACATAGTTGAGGGCATGAATAAAATAAAGTCTAATATAACATTTCATGAAATCACATATATTACAAAGCAAAGGGATCTCCTATTGAAATCTTTGTTAGGAAAGCATAGTCCCTTTAAGACTGATCATGCCAATGCAATAGTTCATAAAACCAAAGTTGAGTCTCTTCTTTTCTTTCTCACTGTCAAGATGTTTGGTAATAACTTGCATAATATATTATTATACTTAGGAGCATCTGCTAATATCATCAACTAATAATTTTAGAGCATATACTAATATCATGCCATGGATGTACTTTCATCAGCTTCATCAATGATATGAGCATTAAATGCTCTAAAATTATTCGTGAAATCTAATATCTATTGATCATCATTGAAGACTTGGAAGTGGTAAATATTATTTGACACTAAATAATAATGGATCAATTCAATTCTAAGATTAGGGTAATCTTAAATAGGCATTAGGTTAGATACAATAGATGCTAATTGATTAGCTACTTGATTATCTTCCCTTGGGATGGAAGTGATGCCAAAGGTGTCAAAGAATTCAATCAGATCCCAAACCCTGAACTTATATCTTTTTAAATATGAATGTCTACATTGGTATTTTATTTTAAGCTAGTTAACCATGAGTTATAAACCCCCATAAACTAGCAATTCTTTAACCTTTTTTTTAATGTCAAACTATAAGCCTAAGATAAGTTCTTCATACTCATTAAGATTTTTAGTACAATGGAATTGGAGTCTATAAGAAGCATGGTGCCTTTTATTAGTGTGGTCAATCAAGATAATACCAACACTTGATCCAACATTACACCTAGCACCATCAAAGTGTAATTTCCATAATCTAGGAACAACATAAACATCCTTGGTGTCACATACCTTATTAGCCTCTAGGGTGAAAACCCCTAAGTCTAAGTCTATTATGTTGACGCTCTCATTCATAACATTGTATTAAAGTATCATATGGTTCATTCTTGGTTCTCTCTCAACTCTGAACTGATTAGGGACACCCTTCCAATGTATCCATAGATGTGAGAAATTTGTAGACATGTAACCATTCAAATCCTTAGTCTATTCCCTGATCAATAAGATTCTATAAAAATCAAGTATTTCAACCACCTAAATATCAATGAATTGTTCACCCTACGATCCAAATCCAATTTCATATGAACATTTAATAATTCTCCTACAACTTTAACCCTATATTTTTTTAATTGGGTGACAACCTTATTAGACTTTATAGATATGAATTTATAGATGAAGCTGATGAAAGTACATCCATGGAAGATAAATTTAATAGTAAAGTCATTTAGGTAAGTGAAAACAAGATCCCAAAGGGAATGATTGTTTTATAGAGACTATTTAACTAGGAAAAAATTCTTAAGGCTTCTAAGGTTTCCAAGGTAAATGGGAAGGAATAATGCTATTGATCTAGGCCTTCATGATTAGCCCCATCTAGTAAATGTTGGAAAGTCCTGCACAAATTTTGAAAACAAGAAAGTTAAGGAACTTCTTGCCCAATTTAGGGATTTCATAGTATGGTCCTATGATGACCTAAATATCTTTGATCCAAGGATCATCACACATACTATAGCCCTTAAAGGAGAGATGTAAACCCTTTAGATAAAAATAAAGGCTTGTAAATCCTATATTAGAACCAATAATATTTAAAGAGGTTAAAATATTTCTAGATGTTACGATAGTCTTTCCCTTTAGGCACTCTACCTAGGTGGCTAATTTGGTGCTAGTCAATAATAATAATGGTGAGAATATACTTTTTATAGACTTCAAGAATTTGAAAAAGGCATCAAAGAAGGACAAATATCCCTTCCTTCCCTAGATAAATTAATTAAAGTAGTTTAAAGATAAAATATGATGTCATTTTTTGATGGATTTTTAGGTTATAACTAAGTACTGGTTGATAAAGAGGATATGATGAAACAACTTTCACCATAAAGTGGGGAAATTCCACCTACAAGAGAATTCCCTTTGGACTCATCAATGTGGGAGCCACCTTCCAAAGAGCTATGGACCATGCCTTCCAAGCCCTGATTGGTAAGTGCATTATCATATATATAGATGATCTAATAGTTTTTTTTATAAAAATAGGGAAGATCACTTCATACATTTACAACAAGTTTTTAAAAGATGTAGAAGGTATGGCATTTCTTTGAACCTTAAGAAGAGTATTTTTGTGTGACTAAAGGAAAATTATAGGTTACATTATAACTAAGGATGGGATATCTATAGATATTGAAAGAGTGGATGCTATATCTAGAATAAACCCATTAAATAGTTAAAAAGAGCTAAAATCATTTTCCGGTAAGGTAAATTTTGTAATAAAGTTTATCTCTAGTTTTACAAAAATTGTCAAACCACTAAATGACATGCTGAAGAAGGATTCCAATGTCACATGGAATGAAGATTATAAGAAGGCATTCCATGATATCAAGGAGGGTATCAATCAAGCTCTAGTATTTATAAGTCCTAATTTTTTGAGGGACTTATACCTCTATTCATTTACATTTGACCACACTATGGCTATAGTGTTAACTCAAAAAATTTAACCGTTTGACCACTCAATTACTTTTATGAGTACTAATTTCAATATGGTTGAGTTAAATTATTCTTTGATTTATAAACAAGCATATCCATTAGTCAAGGTATTTAAGAAGTTTAGTTATTACATCTTTATAAATAAGGTGCATACCATCTTACCTAACCCTGCCACCAAACTTATGTTAAGTTAGAATGAATTGGGAGAAAGTAGAGGTAAGTGGATGTCAATATTTTAGGAATATGACCTGGAAATGAAAATTAAAAAATGGTAAGGTTCCAAGGTTTGATTCAGATGATTTATAATACTAACCCTAGGCTAATTATTATGTAGGTGGATCGACAAAACTTTCAAGCTAATGAGTGGTATGGCCCAATCATATATTTGCTATTCAATTATACTTGTCCTATAGGTCTATCCAGGGAGCAAAAGAGGGTATTGAGGCTATAGGAAGCCTAATACTTGATCAATAATGGGATCTTGTATAGAAGGAGCTTTAAATTAATATACTTGAGATGTATTTCACAAGAAGAAGCCATCTAAATCATGAGCACCTTTCATGAAAAACTAGGTAGTGGACATCCATTTGGGAAAACCACAGCCCATAAAATTCTTAGAGATGGCTATAATTGGCAAATTATTTTTAAATATGATCACAAACATGTGAGGGAATGTCATTCATGCTAAATATTTATCACTAAGGAGCTAAAGGCATTAATGTCCTTATAGCCACTCATGATTGACGAACCCTTTACTCAATGAGGGTTGGAATTTCTTGGTGTAATCAACCCCAACTCATTTGAAGGTCACAAATATGTACTTACTACCATAGATTATTTTATAATGTAGACTAAAGTTGCTACTACCAAATAATGTATAACTGAAGAAGTGATCAACTTCTTAGAAGAAAACATCTATACCAGGTTTGGGACCCTAGTATCTCTAGTATGTGATGATGGATCTACATTCATATCCATAAATATAACCGAATGGGTTTATGATAATGACATCACTCTCAATTTTATATCCAACCATTATCGCCAGGGAAATGGAGTCTTTGAGTCAACAAATAAGAACCTAATGAAGGTAATCAAGAATTCTGCTAAAGACAAACCTAGGACATGGTACAAGCTCCTTAAATATTCACCCTAGCTTGATAGGATAAGGATCAATCAAGATTTAAAAGCCTCACCATTTTTTTTTTATATATGGATAGGAACCCATCTTTCTTATCACTCTCAAGTTACCCACATACATGTTTATGCAAGAATACATGGAGGAGAGACAAGAGCTAGCTAATTATCAGTTATTGGATATAATTCAGATGGAAGATGAAAGGGAGAAATCCTTTAATAAATTTAGTAGACATTAAACCAAAATCAAGCGATGGTTTGATAAAATATCTAAAATAAAGGTGTTCAGACAAGGAGACCTAATCCTCCTTTGGGACAAGTCATCTGAGCCTAAGGGCAAACATAGGAAATTCACACCCTTGTGGATTGGCCCATATCAAATTATGGAAACATTTTATAGAAATTATTTTAAGCTCAAAGATATACAAGAAGAGTTTAAATTTCCCACCTATAGACAATACCCCAAACACTATTTCTCTAATGCCCCTCTTAGGGTCTTCATGGAGTAAACTGTAAGATATTTAGATTAGTGTAGATAGGCTTGTTAGTGTATTTCTTTTTGTTGTGTGTTTCTTTCATGTTTCTTGGTTCCTTGATTCCAATAAGTCCATAGGGACAACCTTAAGCTTAAAAGTTATGAAGTTTGCTTCAAAAAATGCCCCACAATTTAGAAATGAAGGTATGAATCCCATAAATGGAGTAAACATGGATCTAAAACATAAAACATGATGATATATCTTAGAGAAACTAACAAACACCAGTGAAAAGGCGAATCATTTCATTAGACCTTAATCATTATCTCAACCTCAAACTAGTTTTAAGAAGACTTACATTTGGGGAATGGAGACTCAATTTGTTAGGGTAAACCCTAAACTATCACTTAATTAACATCCTTACCTAGGATAAGAGTTACAACCATAGATGATTTTCTAAATATCAAATACTTGACCAAATCTTAAAACTTGGCTATCCTAGTTACCAACTTGCTGAATGCATAAAGATCTAAGAAAATACACAAATAGTATACCATGCAAAATCTAAAGCTTTTATTTATATTTTATTTTGAAAACCTCCACTAGGGATATGGATGCTTGGATGGTAGTAGAGCAATGCCCAAACCTTCCCTAAGTTAAAAAATGGTTCATAATAAACATTTCAAAATACTGCAAGTCAATCTAAGTGATTAAGGACATGAAACTAGAATCTATTTCTTGAATCCCATGGAAAAAAAATAAGTGGAATCAAAGCACACACATAGTCTAGGTATGTCTTGGTATTTGACATTAATTCTACAAGTTTAAGGTTTGTTTCAACCATAATCTAATCTAGATGGTGGTTCTGATCAAATGAAATTGATGACCTAATCATTTATCTAAACTTAGAGTCTATAGGTTCTAACATATTTCTATGTTTCCCCCATGAGTCACCATTTATTGGGACGAACATACCCCCATTATTTTAAGATTGGGACCCTTAAGAAACCCTTATTATAAAACATGGGCATTTCAATTTGTTAGGGTCTTTTATAAAATTTTAAGATCATTCACTTTGTTAAGAGATAGAATTATGTGGTTTTAATCTGGACTAACATTACTAATGAATTTTATTTAACTATTAGTTATAGGTTCAATGGCATGTATCCCTAATAATTCCATATTCTGAAACCTTGGTAAACCCTTAGTTAAAATTTAAATAAAGGTAGGAACCATTTTAAAATTCATTTATAGACTTAGATATAAAATGCATATCTGAGGATTAGTCTTTTTTTTTTAATATAACTAGACTAAGAAACTTGACCCCCCTTCCTTATTTCCCTCTTTTCTAAGTTATTTATGGCATAAATAATGTTATCATACAATATCCCTTTCCATATCTCCTAACTTAGCCTAAGGTTCTAGTACTAAGGCCCTGATGTATTCATTAACATAATCGTAACCTTAGTCTTAGCACCTTATGCCTAAGTCTTTTATATCCCCATGGTCCTAACTTAAATTCTTTTCATCTCATAGGATCCTAAAATTATCTCTTTATCATGACATGTAATCAATTGGAGTGAAGATAACCTAATACTTTAGCTTAAATAGCATGCATCTCAGATGATTTGATGATCTATGTTTACTCATAAGGACCTGATCAGATGGAGCAAAGTGTAATTGAAAAGTTAAAAAGATACAAGAAGCCCAAAATATTTACACATGGCACTATTAAATTTTAGGACTAAAAGGAAAGGGGACCACTTAACATGACAACCAATCAAAAGTAAGTCTCTAGATCCAGATCCCATGAATGTCACTTTATCATGGTATTTGATCCAATAGAGTGAATTAATACTGAGACCCTAGGAAGCCCCACAAAAATGCTAATTTGCATCTTTACATTTGACCCAACATATTTTAATGAACTTAAAATTGGAATTCATCTAACCTTCCTTTGATTGTGTGAAAAGACTAACTTGATGCTCACATGACCATCAATTTTAAGTCCATTAAAATGAAGCTTTCACTGGTTTAAACTTGACATCTATACAACCATCAATTGATGTTTGTGAAGGTGTATTTGATGTCCATGCGATCATACATTTTAATCCAATGAAAATTTCTTACTCAATGTTCAAATAATATCTCAAAACCTTATTTAAACTCAAAAATGGCCTTACAAGCTAAGAAAATGTTTAAAATATGCTTAAAATAGAAGACTTTGATCTTTAAAACAAGGATATATGTGAGAAATATACCTAGCCTAAGACTATGCTTTATGGATCCACATTACATTTTTCATAATGGACCTTAAATCATAGACTTAACCTATATAAAATTTAGATTATCATTTCATGTTGAACCTATTTTGAGCATGTTTTGTGAAACATGGCATAAATATTTTATCCTAATGTTTTCATTATGTTTGCTAAACACAATGCATATATTAACCTAGAGTGATTATACATTTACCCCTTCTAAATCATAACTTAGGTTTGAATTCCTAAGCTTAAGGTTTGTCTTATTCTTAATAAACATGAAACAAACCTTAGCCTAGGGGATGTAAGCCTAAGTCATGACTTTCAAAAGTGTACTAACTTAACATTTGAGCATTTTTTGTAGATAAACAGTCTATACTTTGTCACTTGATTTGATCCAATAACACAAAGGTCCCCAGAGACTTTTTCAACAAAACCCTAAGAACCCATAGACCCATCACATGGCCAATGATTATTTGACAAAGGATTGACATATGATTTGGAATATGGGAAGATGCATAAACATGATAAGTGTCATAACCATAAGGATTAAGACCTAGGAACCAATTAAAAGACAAGGGCCCAGATTATGACCAATAGCTCATGCTAATTTAGGATTTTTATCTTATGACATGAAATAAAGGAAGTATTTTAAATACCAATGGCTAGTGTTTAAATGGAATTTATGAAAAATGTTGTGAAAGATCTAAACTAGTGCAACATAAGCTCCATACAAGTAGAAAAGGACAAAATTGAAGATCTTGTGGGCTCAAAAACACAAAGGTATAAAGGTAGGGGTCAAAATAAAATCTAAAACATGTATAAGTCAAATCATAGATTTATTATACCATTAAATCTCCATAACCCTAAACCCTATATAAAAGGAAACCCAATTGGGCTCAATTTTCTATCAACTTGACCAAAGTGAGCTTAATTGTGTTCCCAATTGTAAGAGAGCTTCCAAAAAAATCATCTATAGTTTGACATGATCAATTAAAAGAGACAAGGACCATACTAGCTAGTAGGTAGTAATTAAAGGAAGTGGCTGAGCTTTATCTGATGATAGATAGTGAGGGTTAGGTAATCAAGGATATAAAATTGGACCTCACCACATTAAACATCCATGGCATCAAGAATTATTTTGAGCACTTTTTCATAGTAGAATAATTACAACCCATCTCAAAGGAAGAGAAAAGAAATGCCACCACCAACTTATGACACTGTGACCTAGATACAATCCAAATGGTTGGCTTCCATAATGCCATGGTAAAACTAGAGGTATTACATTGTATTGATGTCCCTGCCCCAATTTTTATTAACTATAGGATAGATAATTAGTAGATCATTAGAGAAGGTAAATCAAAAGAGGTAGATTACATTTCCCCTATTGATTTTGAAAAGTAATATAAGCTCCCTCTTCCCTATGTAGACATTACCAAGATGGGGTCTTGTACCAATAAACATGACCTAGACTCCATCCTCTGACCCTAGCTCAATCAAAGACCTCACATCTTTAGAACCCTTGATGGAAAAATCCCTCTTGTCCATTTTAGATAAGGTATTAAGGTGATAATGACCTTGTTGAATAGATATTTTAGTTCCCATTCAACCACTTACATAAATAAGGTTTGGGTCTTATATGTATACTTCCTGATGGATGAGAAACTTAACCCTCTAATAGGATATTTGATCAGCATCTTCCTTGCCAAGTAATTCATCACAATCAAGAGAAAGACCTACAAGAAATTCTACATGATGTATTACCTACTTGATGCCCTTCTTGTTTTATTCACCTTCAGTGGCATTAGGAATTGGTCCCCAAAAGGTAGGACAACCATCTCACACTACTACTTGAAATTACATATCTTTAAATATAGGAATCACATGTAGTTTATTTCTGATTGTGTTTACCCTACTATAGTGGAGGCCATCATAGGTGTCCCCATGCCTAAAATCCACCCCTTCATTAAGAAATATGTTGAAATGATAGGTGACATGTGGTATTTACTATATTGTACTATCATCAAGAATGAGGGACTTATGTCCCAACCTTATAGACTACCATTGCATGTCGTGAATAAACTTGATAAGTAAGAGATTGCCTCCCAACTCATCCTTGGCATTGACAAGGCTTGAAAATAAAAGAGGAAGGGTCTACTTCACCCCTTACCATTAGACATTGGGAGAATCATAATCAAAGGATAGAATCAGGTGGAAGTTATGGTCACATATAAGAATTCATTTGGCTTTCAGCTAGATGAACTCAAAATGTGGGATCCAAGGAACAAGGTGGGAGAACATCTCAAGCAAAAAAAACTTGAGATTGATTAAGTACACCAAATGGGTGTCCATGACACCATATAAATAAGAGCCAAGAGTTATGAGGAAGTGTTGGCTAGGATCTAAGGCCACAACATCAATCTAGAGCACAGTTTGACCAAAGATGATTAGCCATCTTGGGAAACTTGGTAGTTACATCCTTTGCAATACCACTTACTACTTGGGACATCTAAGACATCTCATGAACAACCTCAAGTAGATCAATAATAGTAGTCCCAATATTAGGTTTAGAAAATTTAGGATGATTAGGCAAAAGAAAGGAGAAGGTTGGAGAGATAATATTAGAAGAAAGACTTGGAGAACGACCCTTACCTTCAACTATGAAATAGAGGCCACCTTCCCCAATCCAATAGATTGAAATGATAGCCTTGGATATAGAAGGGACATTTGAGGGTGCCCTCAAATAACTTGTAGACTCCTATGGCTTAGGTGGAGAAGAGGACCCCTCAAAGGAAATACTAAGAAAAAAGCTAATTCCCATGGTACCTCAAGAGAAGAGGAAGGAATAATTGGTGTTGGTCCCACTAGAACCAAAGAAGAAACCTAGATTGACCTTCACTCATCCCACTAGTGAAGTCAATCTCTTCAGTGATGAATTTCAAATTCATAGACTAGTCTTTCTTGATTGGTTCATCTATGGAAAATTACAAAAGATCCCATCTCTCTCCCACTCATAAGCCATGACAAGGGTTAGTAAGGATGTGTATGATGACATTAAATATTGGATGAAGGATATATTGAAGGAAAATGAAGAGAGGAGAATTGTGGTCACCCAAGGCTTAGAGGGTAAGAAGATGGATGATCCAGAAGCATCTACTAGCTTAGGTGTCAAGGTCCCTGAACCGCCCCGATTCAAAGATCCAATTACCACATTTCATTTTATATTTAGATAATAGTCTTAGAGAGAATAACAACTAGGACAACCATGGTTGGGATAAAATAATTCACTTTTTAGAAGGTAAATCCATTTATAGGATTAAATCCTATGGGAGGCTAACAACTTGGTGAAGTTGTCATCTATGTGGAATATATGGAAATCTTGATAGAAGAATAATTATAACAATCCAAGGATGGAGTCTAGGGTCTAAAATAACTTACAAACTTAGGTAATCTTGTCGATCCCAGATGCCATGATCAAGATGCTTGACAATTCATTTTATGACATGTTTGAGGCATTAAAGTTAATGAAGATGAGGTAGAGTGCATTAGAGGACCAAGATACATTAGCCAAAGACCTAGTCAGCCAATGGTAGGTCTCAGAGGATAGGATTACTTAGCTCCTCAACATTCAAGTAAAGAAGTAGATCCCAAAATTAAGAACCATAAGTATGGGACACTTAAACCCAAGCTTAGGGAATGTTTTTGATAAGGTTCAAAGCTTGAATACCTAGCATACCAAGGTGATGAGGCATCTAAAAGATGAAAAAGGGGTCATTAGTAGAATTAAGCAACTTCTTGAGACCATGTTTGTCAATTTTGCGCAACCTATTACCCTTGGTATCATTAATGATGAATATTTCAAGCATATGGCCACTTTGGTGACTCAATAAATCTAAGGGAAAAGCAAAGGCAAGTCTAGGTAGGATAACATCAAGATCTTGGATATGATATTCAATGTAGGTGAGAGGATCAATGAAGTTAGAAGAATCAAGGAGGCCTTGGTCAGAAATGATAAAGAATTTGATGAACTATTAGACCAAGAGGAGGAATACATCATAAATCCTATTATGGCTCTTGAGCTAGTTGATGAACAACATGAGAGGGACATTAACATCCTCTAATAACAAATAGGGGCCCCACTAGTGAGCTAAAGTAATGTGATATTCCAATAAAATTATGTAATATTTTATAATAAAATGTTCCCATTGTAAAGGCACATGCTAGTCTATTAGCATATTTTCCTCTAGGTTAGTATAATTTTAAAAAACATGTGTATTATAGAGATTGTAAGGATAGTTATCCTTATCTTTGTACACCTATATTTTACAACTAATCAATATACTATCTGTTATTCCTATAAAGGCATATATCACCATTGTAAAGAGAGAGAGTGTTTTGAGAAAATTTTATATACTTGAAGCAATTAATAAGATAAAGGAATTATTAATATTTTGTCTAATTTTGATATGTTAATTGATAATATAGATTTTTTTTCAATTTTTAGTAGAAGTATTAAATTCAAATAGTGTCTTCTAATTTTGAATAACATTCTTTAATCATAGGGTTTTTGATTTGTGCTTATGCTAGATTAGCTGAAAGATCTTAGGTTCTGATTTATTTCATTTTGATCTATATTTAGATATGCAATGGCTATTTGATTACAATGGTAAATCCCTAAATTAGACTTGGTTCTTACTTAATATTCTTAAACATTTTCCTCTAAATTTTTCCTGATATATAGTGAGATTTGAGCTTAGGCTATGTTGCATTATATATTTCTTAAATGTGTATTTAGTTTCCATTAATAATTTGTCATAATGTTCAAGACTAAAATTGGAAATCACTTATTTCTTGTCTTCCCTACCCTTCTCTTTGCTCTTTTTTACACCATGATCACTTTAGTTTTAGCCACATTATAAATATCCATTTATATTAGTTTGTAGCTTAAAGTAGGAATGTAATTCACTAAGTATCAACAAGTATTCACAAATAATGAGCCAAGGTGTCTCCGAAAATTATATAAATATTGTGGAAGAGTTATCTTACTCAATTGTTATTTCACCACAAGCAACCAATTTTTCAAAACCTATAATTCCTGATTTGAGTTTTCTAAATTCTAAAATGAGAAGTGTTATTTAAACACTACGGTAACTTGTGGTAAATTTAGAAGCATCAACACAACAAGATTCTTCAAGACATGTAAAATATTTTATGGGCCATTGTTTTGTTTGTTATATTTTTGGTCATAAAGAAAAGGACTGTGTAAGAATAAGCAATCAGTCAAAAGGAGATCATTGCCATATTAAAAAAAAAGGTATGGAAGACATTATTTGCTATAGGTTTTAAATAATTGGGGTCACATTACTAGGTTATATAAGTAAATACAACCAAGTCAAGATAATTTCAATCAGGATTATAGAGTGGATGAATGAAGACAAGCTAGACATATCAATATAATGAGATAGTCATCCCAGAGTCATTGTTATGCATGCAATCAATTTGGCCACATTGCTAGATAATGCAAGAGGAGAAGAAATCAGTCAAAGAAAGATCACAATAATCATCAAGAAAAAGTTATGAATGATCTTATTTGTTTTAGATGTCATAGATTTGGCCACATTGTTAGGTATTGCATGAAAAATTTGATTGAGTTATCAAAGTAAAATAAGGTGTATGAAGCTCCTAATATGCAAGGAAGAGGTCACAAATGGTTATGGAAACCTAATCCTATTATGAGATCATAATGAGACTAAAATTTTTTTGTTACCATGATAGACATGAAGGAAACTCTAGAGTTTCTATTATCTGCATTTGTTGACAAGTCTAAACCAAAGAATAAAGTCAAGGATCAATTTAAACTAAATTTGGTGATTAGGTAGGACTACAATTCAAATTAGAGTATGGAGATATGGGAGTCTCTTTATTTTTGGGACTTTTAGTCTCACTATTTCAAAGGGGTGTCTCTCTCTAAGATTCAAGGAGACACTTTACAGAAAGAGGAAGCTTGGTGGATGTCAGTTGAGCTTTGGTTGATGTTGCAAGACAAAAATGGTGAAGAATTAAGATGTTGGTTCTAAAGGTTTGCAGGTAGAGAATGGAGGTTTCCAAGTATCTGATCAAGGATGGTGAGTTATCAAGATATTATATTACATAGAAAGGTTTTTTGATCTTATTTAAATGTGCTCAAGGTGTGTTCAGGGTTTTTGGTCCTAAAGGTAAGAACTTATCAATTTCTTAAATTGATTGATCAAATAATGAAGATTAAAGATAAAGTTGATATGGAGTATGAGGAGTATGTGTTTAACAATTTTTGATATCATATATAAGGTCTCAGAGTTTTATATATGTCAAGTTAAGTATGCCATGGAGTTAGGGGGAGCTAACTCAGATAGTTTGTAAAGCTTGAAGAGTTGTGCATATTATAAGGGGAAGCATGTGTGAAATGTTCTAATCATGGTAGAGATATGGAGAAGTCTACTATAGATATGAACTCAAGCATGTTGATATGATGACTTGATAAAACAAAATTAGGTGACTTGACAATGTATTGATTTCTCATACATAATCAAAGGGGGATCTTTGTAAATGGTCAGGTCCTATGATCAGAGGACTACATAGTTGAAAATAAGAGAGAAATTATAGAAGAAATTGTGTTATTTCTTCATGGTTGGAGATGGTATGAAAATTTTTAGAGGGTGCCTAAGCTCAAGTGACTTATAGGGAATCCCTCTTAATGTTTTCAAGGTTCATATTATCATGAGTTGAGCCCACTTTGTGATTATGTCAAAGGGGGAGAAAGAGCTTGAAGAGATAGACAAAAGTCTATATATAAACTTTGTATTGGTGTTGAAATCAATGATGAAGGGGGAGATTGTTGGATGTTTGTCTATGATGGCTCCAAGGTGACCAAGGTTGTTGATGAGATTTTATGTGTTTTAGATTGAAAATGACAAAGTGTGCTTATATATGCTTTAGTGTTACTACATAGCTCTTCAATGTTTTAATTAGATAGGCATTTCATGGATGAGATTTATGGTATGGACATATTGAAGAGACCCTATGGGATGTCACAAGTTCTTGGAGTGATTCTAAAAGTGAAAGGAATTCATTAGAGAAGTCATATGTATGTCTATGTTTAAGTAAATCATCTTGATAGATATAACTAAGTGAACAAATTGATGACATTGTATTTTACACATGAGAAAGTTTTAGGAGCAAATTGATGTATGGATGGATTATCCTATGTGAGGAGATCCTATGGTTTAAAATTCAAGTTGTAAGGTTGAGCGTAACAAAAGTTATTAAGGTGCAAAGTTGGATTCTCAAATAGAACTTACTATGTTCCCATACTTATCCAAATTTGTTATATTGAATATTGATGGTCAACATTGAATTAGATCAAAGATATAAAAATGAGAAATTTATCTAACTAGATAAAGATCCAATAGAGCACATGATCTTGTTAGATAGAGATTAATGGTATGAGTGAAGTCAACATGTCAAAAGATGCTTAGATTAAATGCACTTGTGACATGTGTCACTATATTATTGAGTTGATATAAGATAAATGGTTTGAAGGCATTCATACTGATAGAGATTGATGGTGCGGGTCAAGTCAAATATGCAAAAGGCACATAGTCTACCAAGTGGCATAATCATAGGAGTTATGATCTAATATTAACGGTGAGCATTAAGATAAATATTTAGATACTCATAGGAGATCGATGGTTCATATTTTTCCAAAGTTTCTAGGAAGCATGAGATGAGGTTAAGGTGTTTGATGTTTAACATTTGCTCAATGACCATTGGATTTTGAATATTCAAATTCACAAGGGAAAACCAATGCATAATTTTTTATCTTTAGTGTTTAATCTAAGATGAATTTCATGTTGTTGTAAAAATCAAATTTGAAAATAAATTCAAGGTAAATATAGAGAATTGATTTATAACGATTTATTTTTTGAATAGTTAAATACATTGATCTTCAAATTTGATTATGTGTTTGATCATGTTCTGTGAGTGACCTGAGAAGGATAACTGAGATGTTTTCGATAATATTTTGATTTTTAAAGATGAAATAACTATTGGATAGTGTTATTGACTCCATGAAGACAATTTTTTTAAATTTTAGAGGTTTGAACAATCCATATTTAGTGTGAAAAAAGGATTACAAGTTGACTATATTTATTAAATACACTGGCAGATTGAATGACCATCTTATAGAGGTTTTTTTAAGGTGTTCTAAGAAAATTAAAGAATAAAATTAGTATGGAGATGTTATATAAGTCTCTAAGGCTTATGAGTAAGATTTTTTTGTCATAGTTTTCCCCTGATCATAATTGGAGAGTGAAAATAGCTTGACTATAGTTTGACTATATATGACCAGTCTAAGTAGTCATTTTGAGAGAGTTGAGTTGAGTGCTTAGAGATTGAGTGAATGTGTCTGATGGACATGGAAATTTTTAATAGTTAATTTATTATATATTTATGTATTTTTTTATTGGATTGTTTGAGAAAAGTGTTTATATGCTTTAGTTGTATATGCTATAAATTTTTGTGTTTCTAGGTCTATTAATAAGCAATCTAGAATGGCTTGGTTCAAGGGTTGAGTTGGTGTTCCAAGTGGCATGGGACCATGAAGAAGTAATAAATGGGATAATAGAGATATTTTTGATGTGTTTGAATAATTGATATAATCTAAATGTGGTCCAATAGGTTTCAAGAGTAATGTGTGACATGAAGGCCTAATTTTTTTAGGTCTCACCAAGATCTATGGGTGGTTTGGGGCTAATGAGGTAATGACCAACATATGAGAATGGACTTGAGATATGTATTGACTATGATATAATTATTAAAGGTGAATTAAATCCTTATGATTAAACAAGAAGATAATATTCATGAATACTCTATAAAGAGTGAAAGTAAAGATGATGGTTTCTAGACTTGAGAGAGTAGAGTTGAGCAGTTATGCAAGTGAGGAGTAAAGTGAAGGAGAGAACCTTTGAAAGAGAAGGTAAAAGGTAGTGAGGAATATAAAAGAGTGAAGAGGATTATTCATTATTGTTTGATTAAGTTTATCTATGAGAACTGATAATTGATTGGACCTAATGCACCTAGAAGAGGCAGTTTGAGTGAGTTTGTCTTAGAGGTAGATTGAGAGAGATTGGAGGTGAAGAATGCAAAAAAAGGTGGTCATAATCAATTGAAGAGAATAAAAAGGTGTTTAATATGATATATTAAATGTATCTGAGTGGGTATTTGGCTACTTAGTGGGTTTGTTCCTCATAACTTAAAGTTTGATAAAGGTTTAGTTGTTGTGGGTGCTCATCTAGATAGGGATAGTAGCTCCTTATGGGATTGGTGTCACTAAACTAAGGGATGGGTGTTAATTGATAATTTGGTGATAGTATAAATTTTAGATCTTGTTTTATAGTATTTTAGTCAATCTTATATGATTCGGTGGGTTTTATACCTCAAGAGAGTTTCCCATATATGTGATGTGTTCATGTGATGTATGATCTTATGTATACTTTGGATGTATGTGATTTCATGTTTATATTTCTTGATCAAGATAGATGTATGATAAATGATTAATAGTTGGGAATTGAATTGGATTATCTATCATCATTTATTTACCCCCCCTCTCAGTGATTGTACCTCTAACAATTAATATTAGAGTAGGAACTTTTATACAAGTTTAACTATTAAAAGGTGATACAAGGTACAATATGGGTGAAAAGATCATCATGTTTAATGATGAAGTTTGATATGATAGAAAGGAAGAAGAAGTTAATATAGAAGTTGAGCTCATAAATGCACTTGGTAAACTGAAGGAGAAAAAGAAGAGGAATTATAAAATGAAGAATATGATCAAAGGTCTTGAAGTGTAAGTAAGATAGCTTGAGGGGAGTTTGTCAGAAAAATCTATGAGAGAGGAAAAGAAGATTCAATAACTAATAAAGACTATGGAAAATACAATCTCAAAATAAAAATAGTTAAAGATAAGATTAAAATTCTTGAGGATCAATTAAGGATTACAAAGACAATTATGAGTTCTGAAGAGGAAGAATGTAGATTCTCAAGACTCAATTAGAATAAATAAATGACAAGTTGAGTTCACAGTAAGATGACCATGATGAGTTAAAATCTAATCTTGATTCTATAAAAATTATTGAAGAGCAATCATGTAGATTGAAATATGACATGGCCAAAAGGTATGAGATTAAGGAGACCATCAAAGATCTCAAAATTCAATTAGAGGCTACAAGTTCAAGCACAAGAGCTAAAGAAGATGAATGTGTTCAATTGAAGACTAATCTTTTTTCCATAAATTATGAGCATGAAATTTTCATAGTAATGATAGGAAAGCTTGAAGAAGATCAAAATAAATTAAAACAAGACAAAGAGGATGGTAGCATGAAAGACAACAAGTCAAATCTGAGTAAAATGAAGAAAGCAACTAGATAGTCAAATACTTCAAGGTATGAAAAATATTTTATTGGATATTTTTTTTTTGTGATCTTATTGGTCATATAGTAAAGGATTGTGTAATAATAAATAATCATACAAAGGGATATCATTGTCATATTCAAATAAAAGGTATGGAAGACATTTTTTGCTACAATTGTCAAATAATTAGTCAAATTGCTAGGTTCTACAAGCAAAGACCATCAACTCAAGATAATTTCAATTAAGATTCTAGAGTGAAATAAATAAGACAAACTAGATAGATAAATATAATGAGATACTCTTCCTAGAGTCATTGTTATAAATGAAATTAGTTTGTCCACATTGCTAGAGAATAAAAGAGGAGAAGAAATCAGTCAAAGAAAGATCTCAAGCATCATCAAGCAAAAATTATGAATGATCATGTTTGTTTCAGATGTCATGGAGTTGGTCACATTGTTAGGTATTGCATGAATAATTTGAATGAGTTATCAAAGCAAAATAAGGTGAATGTATCTCCTAGTGTGCAAGGAAGAGGTCACAAATGGTTATGGAAACATAAGCCTATTAGGAGAGATCAGAATGAGATGAAAGATGGTTTGTTTTCCATGATAGACATGAAGGAAAGTATATAATTTTTATTGTCTACATTTTATGACAAGTTTGAAGAAAATAATGGTGTCAAGGATCCATTAAAATTTAATCTGGTGATGAGGTAGGACTATAATTTAAATGAGAGTATAGAGATATGGGAGTTTATTGAGTTTTAGGACTTTTAGTCTCACTATGTCTAAGGGGTTTCTCTCTCTAAACTTCAAGGAGAGACTTTACAGAAAGAGGAAGCTTGGTGGATGTCAGTTGAACTTTGGTTGATGTTACAAGATAAGAATGGTGAATAATGAGGATGTTATTTCTAAAGGTCTACATGTAAATAATGGAGGTTTCCAAGTGTTTGATCAAGGATGGTAAGATATCAATATATTATATTTCATAGAAAGCTTTGTCAATCAATTTCAAATGTGCTCAAGGTGTGTTCAGGGTTTTTGGTCCTAAAGATAAGAACTTATCAATTGCTCAAATTTATTGACTAAATAATGAAAATTGAAGACTATTTTATAATTATCTTATAGTAAGGAAGTAGATCAAAGACTATTTTATAACTTCACACTCAACCCAAGAGTCTAGACCCTACAAATAATTATAAAGCTTGATAAGACAATTTTAGGTTTTGGAGCATTGGGCACTTTGAAAAGGTGATCAAGCATTGAAATTTTATTTATAAGGTCCTAATTACCTAATATATCCTCCCATATTTTTAATTTTTCAAGACAAATAGGGGAGATTCCCTCTATTTTGTCTCATATAGAGGGCACTCCCAGTCAAAACAAAAACATCAAGCATAGTGTGTATATGTTGGAAGGATGACATGAGGAGTCTTGGAACACTATAGTAAATTGTATACAATTTATTTGGACATGAAAAAATATAAAAAAGCAACCATAATCCCTATAAACCACTTAGAGGTGGTCATAGGCCATCAAACACAGTTAGGCCTATTAGGTCTATAACTAAGCCTAAACCCTATAGGTGTTTAGTTCCATTTTTATGACTAAATGATCCTTATTATCTAATTAATATCCTTAAATGGGAGGTATAAGTTTGATCATATCCATTGGTTTGTAGACAATTATACCAAGTTGGTTATTTTGACCCAATTCTATGATACATGTACATAAACTAGAAGAGAAAGCTAAAGAGGCCATTTTCAAACACTCATATATTTATGAACACATTTCATGGTGACTAAAAGAGATAGGGTTATTTTTATGAGGGTCATGGACTCAAGATTTGTGGAATTGGTTCAAGGATTGAACATCTAGATTTTATAAACAATCATTAACAATCTAAGACACCTAAAACCCTTAATAGAACTTGATGAATAATAAATAGATGGAGATGAATTTAAAGTGATAAAATGGCCTATAAATTTATTTTTTATTTTATATCACTCTCTTATGCTCCTTACCACCCAACCAATATGTGCTATCACTCATATAGACATACCTATTTTAGGGTTTTTTACAAGTTTTTAAGTGTTTTATAGGTATAAAAGAGGATGAACATGTGAGATTCATTGAAGGAGGCTAATAGGGACTTATCATAACTACATTTATAAATTTATAACCATATATATGAATGAAATTACCTATTATACGTAGTTCACTATAGGCAGTCTTGGACAGATAGTGAAAATGAGAAGTGACTGCCTAATGAGAAGATGGGAAGTTTGATGGTGGATCCTTTTGATGTATAATTAATGGAGTGGAAGGAAAATGGGTTATAAAAATGTGTCATAACACCTCTTCCATTTATTTACTTAATAAACTTCCAGTCACCTTGATGACAAATGTGAGGATTGAAGCCAAGAGGGCTAGTAAATAACTATGAACAATGAACACAAGTGTCAAAAAGTAGGTTGTCAGTTATGAAAGTATCTAATGACTGTCAAACATTTTTTATAACCTCTTTAAAATAGATCATATTTTTCAAGGTTTCCTAATTTATTTATAAGTGGTCAAGTGAATTTATCACTAAAAGGTAGCTTCAAAGAAGGATAGCTAAATATTTTCTATGCCAGTTTAAAGAGTGTGTCCTACTTTAGATGGACACTTGTCTAAGAATATATTCATGGTATGTTATCCACTCCATTATCTCAAATTTTAACTAGTTTCCAAGTTTTGACACTTGGATTTGTGACCTTTCCATTTCCCTTCTTTTCTCTTCTCTCACATGCTTTATTTATGCAATCTATTTTGGCATTTGTATCTAATCCATGTATGCTATGGTGAAGCCTTTTTGGTTTGAATACTAATGTTTGCATTTGAGTAAATATTTTAAACTAGTTTTTATTGTAAAATTCCTTGTCTAAGTGTGTGGAGTAGTGTAAAAGTTAAACTATAAATGATAATCACCTATGCTTTCATTCATCTTACTATTTCATATTATATGCAAGTAATTCATTCTCTAATATGTCACATAGAGAATATTCAATGTCTTTGTCTATCTATAAAGTGTAGGGAGTTGCATCAGTGTCTAGGATTATACCTTTTATCCATTAAATTTGATGATTGTAGTGCATATCATTTTCATTTTTAAAATACTTATGTTGGTCTATGCTAGAAGTTTAAATCCAATCTTGTGAACAATCTTTCATCGTGCAGGTTATAGTAATCTAGTGGATATCATTTTGATGTATCACCTTGTTAGAATAGGTTATTTTCATGTTACTCTATATCTCTTTTCATCCAATAAAACAAGTAGGGTAGGTGATAACATATCATAGTCCAATCTAGGGAGATAGCCCTTAAACTTCAAGGTTTACCTTTGATATAGACAACCTATAGGCCTAGAGGTAATACAATGATCTACTTAATCTAGAAAAAGCATGAAAAACATCTCTAGGGTACAATATTAAGCTAAAACAGTTATATCAATTCTGGAGAGACTATTATCTCAAGTATATTTTTTCAAGGTGAATATTGGTCTGGAGAACATCACAATTGCATATGGTTTTCTACTCAACATTTGGAAACTACATTCAAAGTAATATCTGATTGTAGACCAAGTTTTATCATTCTTTTTGTTCATACTTCATGTTCCTTACTAGGTAAACTACTAGTAGATGAAACTATTCTATATAGCCACTCACTCAACTTGAACTTCCTCTTGAAGTTTAACATCTTAAGCCTATCTTGACATTTGAAGAACAAGAAGAGTTTGTAATATAAGAATATCAAGAGAGTGAAGAGGAACTTGAGGACAACATGGATAGGCAACATGACTTCCTAGAATTTAACACTAAAAATCCTATATACCTCAATGCATATGATGATATACCTCTTAATTCTACCTAGAGTGTTCCCAATTTATATGGTGAAGGTTTGATCACCCCTAGTGAGCATATTATGGACATCTCTAACCTATGCAAATTTCAAAACATCACTGAGGTCAATATTGCAATTAGAATACTTGTCATGTCCCTTGGAGGGAAATCCCTTGAATAGTATAGGACATCATTAGGATTATGTATCACCACTTGGGATGATTTTGGAGAGTTATTGACCTCAAGTTTTGAAGACAAAAGTGATCACACATCAATCATTCATTAGCTTAATGTAATTCAAAAAGGTCATAAGGAGACTATGCATAAATTCAATGAAACATTTAAAATAACTTGGTAAAATCTTCCTCCTCCCATGATGCCACATAAAATATTTGTTTTTCCTACATATCTAAGGTCTATTAGAACTAACAAAGACATCATGTTGTATTCCATGGGTGGTTACACCTTACCTGAAGCTTATGACCTAGCCATTAGAACTGAGAATGGCCTAACACAAACTAGGAAATTTCCTCCAAAATTCTCCATGCATATTCTTTCCAATATTTATTATGATAATATAAGTGTTTCTATAATCCAAAATTCAAATAACAAGTCTATATATACCCCATAGAAGGTAAAAGATACCATTGATTAAGAGTCAAGGTTTAAATCCATAGAGGCTCAAGTTAGACAAATAAATCTACAATATGGATTTAAAAAAAAATTATTATCCATATCCTCAACAATAAAATATGTTCCTACCTCATTGATATGGTCAAGGGATAGGGTAAGGATAACCTAAATTCAATAAGCCACCCATTGCATATAACCCAACTTCTACTTCCAACACAAGAGCTATACCTAGTTCATAGTAAATTGGTCCAAGGAGAAGAACGGAAGAAAGGACATTATATGGATGAAAATTAATGTGGGGAAAAATATTTGGTAGCTCAAGGGGGATTTAATCCTCAATTTTCAATAGAATATGATAACCTCATGCTATCAAATAAAGGATGGTAGCCTCAAGGAGTGAGTTTGGATAACTTTCTAGTCGAGGACACATTTGTCCTAAACTAAGAGAATTCAATTGTAAATAATACTAGGTCAAATAAAAATGCTTTAGGACATGTTCATGGTGTTGATACAAGCCCAAATAATCCTCCTACAAGACAGTAAAGTGTAAGTATATTGTATCAATCCCTACAAGTTTTATACCTATTCAAAATCAAAATATAGGGAGGGTAACCTAAAGTGATCCATTCCCTGAAGTTAAAGGCATTTATTTTCTTTAAATTATATAATAAAATGTAAAATTTCCTTATTTGAACATCATTTATTTTTTGGATCATGTTAAAACTAGTATCTCTCTTTGGGAAGTGCTTCACATGCCTGGTCAAAAAGAACTACTTCAATAACAATTGTTCAAAATACACATCAATACTTAACCATAAAGAGATGGTGGTATATCCATTAATAATTATCATATTAACATTCTATAACCCTCTTATAAATATAAAAATCCCCCACCCTTCTACCTCACTCTCATTTTGGGAAACAAGCTTGTTCATAATTGTATTATGGATAGTGTGGCAAGTAACTTAGCTATGCCCAACCTTATGGAAGATAAATTGAGATTAAAATATGAACCATTTATAAAGGAAGTGATATAAATTGATGGAAAACCTGACAATTTAGTGGGTCTAATCAAAGTTTTTGAATATTTATTGCATGATTGTCCAAGCTTTCCAATCCTTCAAGATATAGTGGTGGTTGATTTGCATGCTCACTTTTCTATTTGTTTATCAAGGGAATTTACAACCAATATTAGAGGCTATCTTTCAGTTTTTTGGTATTTCTTGGCATTTAAAATAAGGTATGGATCAAAGGTAACCATTATAACACAACAATTAGCTAAATTTCATATTGATCCATATGTTGAAGCAGATTCTAATCTAAATCTTACCATTAATGATCAAGAAGAACATGTTATAGATGATGGATAATCCTCCAAACTTGACAACATAACTAAAACATATGATCATGATCCTTATTACCTCTTAGATAGAAAATGATTTGGGAGTATATTACTTACATGAGGAAGAAATGCCAATGCCTTTACTCACCAAAGAAGAAGGTGAGAATGATAGAATGTGGATGATGTTTTTTATGGTTCAAGGAGTAAGATTGGTGTAAATTTTTTTGTTATGTTGGTTTATCCATCCAAAAAATATTACTATTCCTCATATATTTTTAATTTTTGTTACATCTATAATATGGCTAAGTATGGAGGTTTGATTCATGGTATTTAATGAGCAAGGAGAAAAGGGATCAAGAATATACAATTATATGGAGATAGTGAACTGATTGTGTATCAAATTAAGAATGTGAGTGATTTTAAGAACCATTTTATTAAATAATATAAACATATGTTATGGTATTTACGTGAAGACTTTAATGCATTCAACATATAATCAGTCCTAAGGGACAAGAATAAGCATGCTGACAAGTTAACATCTATAGGAGTAGAATTTGATACACCTACTACCATAAAAGAAGAAGGAAAACAATATCACATCAATTTAATTGTAGATCTTCCATCCTTGATAATTATATCTCTTGGTAAGTGTTTGATAGTGATAAACACATTTTACATTTCATGCAAAATGAAGCTGATTTCTCTTCAAGAAAGTAAAAAAGACTCCATGATTAGTTTGAGAATCAAATTTTACAGTTCAGGGAAAAAAATATACCTAAAGTATTGGTAACTTTAGAAAGTATATTTAATGAAGATTATAAAATTAATAAATAAAATTTGATCATGTATAGAAATGAGGAGAACTATGAAAGAGTTTTGATCTTCAAAGACAAGATCCTCAAACTAGGCAAAGTATGTTCTACATTAGAAAATCAAGCATTCATTGATTTGTGTAGGGAGTTCCATGTATATTTTATTAGTAATATAAAGACATAAAATGGTTTGATCCTAGTCTATCCCATCATACCATTGATTTATATCCTGGATTTAAATTGGTTAGGAAAAAATAAAGGCCTATCAATCCCAAGGTTGAACAACTCATGAGAATAGAATTTACCAAGCTCCTTGAATCTAAGATAATCTTCCCTATCAAGCACTCAATTTGGGTATCTAACCTTGTGAATATTATTAATAAAAATGGGTAAATAACACTTTGTATGGACTTTAGATATCTCAATAGGGTGTCACTCAAAGACCACTACCTTTTACCTCCCATGGAGTAGATTTTTCAAGTTTTTTTATGTCCCAATGTTTCTCAATCTCAGATGGATATTTTGGATATAATAAGATTTTTTTGAATGAATATGATATATTCAAGACATCATTTAATACAAAATAGGGAACTTTTTATTATAGGAATATTCCTTTTGTCTTGTTAAATGCTGGTGCCACCTTCCAAAGGGAAAAAGACATGGTTTTCAAAAGTCTAATCAATGAGATGTTGTTAATATATCTATATGATATAACTATGTTATCCAAATATTAAAATGATCATATGAAACACCTAAGGTGAGTGTTTTAAAGGTACATGTAGCATGGGGTATATCTCAACCCAAAAACGTGCATCTTTGTTGTCTATAAAGGTAAGATCTTAAGGCATATTATTTCCAAGGATGGTCTAAACATTGACCCTAAAAGGATAGAGGCTATTATAAACCTATCATTTACCTTACATAATAAATGAATCCAAAGTTTCCTAGGCACAATAAACTTTTTAAGAAGGTTCATACCTATTTTTTCATCTTTGGTGAAGCCTATCACATCCATGATTAAGAATAATCAAGTTTTCACTTGGACTAAAGAGGGTAAGAGAAATTTTGAGGTTGTTAAGCAAGTAATTGCACAAGATCCCACTCTTTTAAACCTTAATTTTTCTAAATATTTCATGTTGTATTCATTTTATAACTCTGATATTATCTCAGCTATGCTAATGCAAAAGAATAATGAAGATGTTGAATAACAAATTGAATTCTTTAGTTAAGGTTTAGAAGATTATGAGGTTAAGTATACATTTATTTAAAAACAAGTCCTTGTTTTTGTGAGAGGGATAAATAAATTCAAGAATATGTTTTCAAATAATATGATTCACATCATGGTTTCTCATCCTAGTACTAAGGAGTTCCTTTTGAGTAAGACCTCAATAAAAAGAGGGTAGAATGGATTACAAAGGTAATGGAGTATGATGTTGAAATCAAGGTGATAAAGTTGATAAGAGGTAAGGGTTTTTGTGAACACCTAGATTTAGAGCTCCATGAATCAAAAAAAGAAGCTTTGGTCAATCAAAATTGCTCTCAACCATTTGATCCCATACCTTTACAAAGTTGGACACAAGGCATCATCAGATTTATCCAAAGTGGTGAGTGTCCTTGTATACTCATAATATTTTTAATTTTCATAAAATAATAACACTTTAAATCTTGTAGGAACCCTTTGAGACTCAATATATTTAAGTGCAAACCCTAAGGGGTGCATTGGGAAAGGGGTGGGTAGACCTTTGGTACTTCACAAGATTGTTGTCCATTTTTGCCACACAATTACCAATCCAACCAGATCCCAAAACCCATTCCCTAAGCTATTTCTCTTCCCTTGAGTACTCCTCTAGTCTTTTCCTCTTTTCATTCCTCATTTTCTTGTCTTAAACTCCTATTGGATAGTCAGCAATACTGGGTCAACTAGGTTGACCCAATACAGTTTAGGGTTTTTTTAACTTTCTTAACTTGTTAGCTCTTTGTCTGACGTGGATCAAACCTAGTAAATTATCACTAAAAACACATTGGTTCAACCCTGTATAGCCAATGTTCCCAAAAGGATTTAGGGAAAGATAAACTTATAAATACAAGATCATTTTGGTCATTATTGATATGTGAAATCAAGAGTTATTATTCACTCGTGCTTCTTCACAATATACTCTTCCACCATTCTAATTGAGGAGACTTAGCTTAGGTTTCTTTTTTAAAAAAAATATATTTTTTGGATAAGTATTGAATGCTTTATCCTTTATTAGTGATCCTTGTAAACAAAAACAACCTCTTGTAATGCCCCTTTGGCCAAGGAAGAGATTAAGTATTGACAGGTTCACATTTAGGTAAGTATATTCTAACTTTATTCTCCTCTCTTTTAGTAGATAGAAGTAGCATATGTGTTGGCTTGAATAATACTATATTTCATATTTTATGTATTAGAGTGTTACTCATACTTTAATTGAAGTTCCTTATACATGTTTGTTTTATTATTTCTAACCCCCCTAACTTTGTACCATAAGATTTGGTGTGCACTAGATTAGATTTACTTTTTTGTTATTAGAATAAGTGCATGCTTTAAACCTTAAGATTCCATTAGGGTTATTGTGTGACTATGTTAGACTATAGGATTTGAAACCCTTCCTATCATGATGTTTTGTGATAAGTGATCCCCTAATCAGGTCTAGTGGATCCCCATATTGGTTATGTTCTTGTTTAATAAGTGAATCCCTAATTGGAAGCGTATGTATGCCCTATCTTTTCCAATCTAGGATTGATTTGTATACATGATTCTGTTCTTATTACATACATTCTAGTGAACCCAATGTGAAACTAACCCTTGTAGGATTTATTTCACTTTTTCATTCTTTTAGTCATTATTTTGATCATATATTTTGACATACTAGATCAATTTTGTTAGCATAGCTATTTTTATTTGTGCACAAGTTTATAGGAATAGGCAACTATATCAACTCAATCAACCAATATAGGTTTCTAGCCTTTCAAACACCTAGTTTAGCTTACTAGGTTAACCCAATAAAACCCTTATAATTTTATAACCCTTTTTAGCAGGTTCTTGTATGGATTGATTGATTCTATCGACCTAATTTTTAGGTTTCTCAAGCATACTTCAATTTTATTCATCAAAAATATTCCTTCATTACATCTTTGATCCACCAAGGTTCCTTTCTACTTATCTATTTATTTATTTTCTATATTTCCTTTCACAGTTTGTAGTCTTCAAATTTTCCCTTACACAGTCAACTAGATTGACACTACTGACCCAGTTCTAGGTTCTATGTGATGTTTAAAAAACTAGATCAACACTGCTGACCTAGTTCATTTTTAGAATTTACTTTTGTAGTACAATTTTGACCCTGTCCATCCTATTTTATATTTTATGCATATAGTGTCAACACTATACCTTGTTTCAAGTTAGAATTTATCTTATATATGTTAGTAATTAGTTCACTCTTTCTTTTCCTATTGCTTACATGCTTATAATAGTACACATAGTCTAATTAGGGAATTTTTAATTAATATCTTAGTTTGATTATTTTTATTTTATGCATACATGGCTAAATCACATAATTCAAACAATAATTTTAACATTTTGTTTACCCTAGGACAACCTACTTAGATTTCATCACTAAGGGGGAAGCCTACTTGATGCTCTAGTCAAGTATAAAGTGTGGTAATGGTATATTATAGCTAAGCACCTAACACCCTTATTATTATAGTGTGTGAAGTGAGTGGGTGGGCCTCAATATCAAGCCTATATCATTACTACTATAGTCCCTTTTAGCCCAAACTACCTGAAACCATCCTTAGATTTATATCTAGTACCTTACTTATAGCTAACTTCTAATCATATTAAAAATCATATCTTAATAACCTAATAAAAATTCAAGTTGAATAATTAGTTATCTCTTTACTTTTCAGCTTGATTGTTTGCTCTTTGCTCAATTATGTGTGCACAAAATTGCATTAGCTAGTGTTAGTGCAAGGTTTTATTTTGTGTGCCTCAATTGGATTAGCTAGCATTGATCTAATTAACTAGTTTTTATCTTTAATCTCTTACTTTCATAGATTAGTTGCAAAAATTATCTTGTTTTAATTCATACTTGTTATCATCTCTCTCTTTCTCCCTATTTGCTATACTAGATCAGCCTAGTTAACCCTATATCTTTTCTAGCTCTTGTTCACTATACTATATTGACCTAGATAACCCTGTACAATTTACATCTCCTTTTCTATCTTTTTCTTACCTTTGTTCACTATACTAGATTGACCTAGTTGACATTGTATAGTTTACAGGCCTTGTTTTTTTGTTCTAGATCAACCTAAGCGACCCTATACTATCTTCTACTTTCCTTTTTTATCAATCTAATTCCTTATCCTTTCAATTTTGCATTTTGTTCATCTCTCTTCCATCAAAATGAAATATCCTATTAGAATATTCTTGGATAGCTTGAATCCATTTAGGTACTATATGAGATGTTCATTTCTTCCTCTCTTTTACTCCTAAGAGCACCATCATTCTTGGGGAACCTCTTCTCTTCCTTCATCTATGAACTACAATATGGTGCAAATAAGTCCTCAACATGAAGTTTATGGATTTGATCTTTTCTATACTTACCAAGAAACTTCTCAAAATATTCAAACTAATGGGGAGTGATTAATACAAGTTTACTTAATAATTCCACTAGTAATCCTTCTTATAGCAATAATCCCCCTAACACCAATATGGGGAGTGATCCTGCAAACAACAACCCACCTTGTAATACAACCCAACTTTTAGCTCAAGTGATTCAATAAATGAACATTATGAAAAATTCTAATACCAACTAAATGATGCAACTTCAATAACATATAATCAATGTGGATAGTCAAACTCCAACTTTTCATCCTCAAGCTAATCCTAATTATATTCCTCCACCTCTTAAGGATGCCTTAGGTAATGTTATTCCTCAACCCATAATGAATAGTAAGATGCTTTAAACCATTCAAAATGAAACTTTATCTCCCTTCATTATTTCCATTGATATTGGTAACATATCTCTAACTATCAAATATGATGGGACTAAAGACCCTACCTCATTTCTTAAAGCATTTGACAATCTATACAATGAGTGGATCCAAAATAGTACATTTACCACTACTAAAATCTTAGTCAAAAATTTTATTGTTGATGTATTCGAATGTTATAATTAACTACCCCAACATTTTATTTGGAGACTTGAAGATTTGGTTAATCCTTTGTTTAAAGAGTTTCAACGCAATGATCTTCCCAAAAATTGTCTTAGCCATTTCATCAATGCTAAGCAATCTCCCATGGAACTAGTTCATGAATTTATCAAAATATAGAAATTTTTAGATGATAAATATGATCATAACATGATTGATGATAACTTATTCAAACTCTTTATCACTGCTTTAACTCCCACTCTCTAATATTAGGTCCAAACTTTTTCTACCCAAACACTTAATGAAGCTCTTGACTAAGCTAAGTGCCAAGACTTTCTTATGAATTAATTTAGACCTAATCATAAACCACTTAAAGGAAATTTCCAAAAATATAATTCTATCACTAGTAGTGCTCCACAAACCAAATAAGTAGTTGCTAAAATTGATATTCCTTCACCTTCTCATACACCTCTTTCAATTCAACAAATGAAATAATTTTTACCACTCTCAAAACCTTTCATCTATCCCAATTCTCCTCCTAAGTGTTAAGAAACTAATCTCTTTTGTTGGTTCCATGATGATATTAGGCACTCTCATGAATCTTGTAGAGGGATCAATAAATTTGATATCTCCTATATGTTTGGTGATTCATTCAATGATGAAGCTATGATCAATCTGCATTATCAATAATACACTACTGCTTCCCAAAAATGATAAAATTTCAAAGCTTCTATCTCTAATAACCAAAAAAATCTTCTATTAATCAATTAAATTTCAAGGATGTGTGTGCCATTGATGTTTATTATGATCAATATTATAACAACTCTCAATATGTCAACACTACCAAGGTCAATTATCATCATAAACTAGATCACAAAGATCTTATTACCAAGCTTAAAAATCAATATTTAGAAGAATAATTTTTTAAATATATCACCACCTCTAATGTTTATTTGGAAGCACCTGAGGAACAACTTCCTCTTCCTAATCCTCCAACCACATTTATACCTTCCAAAAATAATTCACCTTCTAAAAATCATGTTGGTTCTTCTAAATCTCATTAGAATTTTCTTAAAGAACTCAACTCTATGCCTTGTAACATTCCTTTTATGGAGTTGGTCTGAACTTCATCCTATAATCTTAAATTCCTTATGAAACAACTTCAAGAAACTGAAGATCCATCCTCCATCGATGAAGAACCACCTTATATTGATTCTCAACCAACTAATGTCAATACCATTGAAACCTCATGTCCTTCCAAACCTTCTATTAAATTTCTTAAGGAGGACATGATCAATGATGAAATTCTTTTTTGTGTTGATGATCCACCACTCTTAATTAACATAGCTATTACTACCACTCTTATATAAAAATTCCTAGTTGATGAAGGCTCTGGTATTAATGTGACATCCTTATGGCTTATACATTAACTTGGTTATAACAAAGATCATCTCAAGCAAAATCATCTTTCTTATCATGATTTTGATAAGACAAATCAAAAGCCACTTGGTTGTATTTGGCTTTTATTAACCATAGGACCTATGACCATTCAAACTAAGCTTATGCTCCTTGATCTCCCTTTATCTTACAATATCCTTCTTGGTCATCCATGGATCCATTGAATGAGGGCCATTTATCTTTATGGTAGTCAATGTATTAAATTATTGTATAATGGAAAATGATACAATCATAAAGCTAATCCCAATCCATGGATTATCTAGCTTCCTAATCCTAAACCTCAATATCGTATTCCTACAAATCTTAAAATTAATAATGCTCCTTTACCTAAGTTTATCAACATGAGTCCTAATCTACAAGTTACTCTTATGGATTATGATGATGATGAGCCTAATGAATTATAACACACTTGTAATACTACCAAGTTACCTCCATATATTTTATAATGGCTTCCTCCTTCTTTATTACCAGGAGACTATATTGTTCCTCTTATTGATGAGATTAACAACTTTCGCCTCCATGCAATGCTCAAGATCCTTATTTATCAAAAGATGATTTCACTTGTAATCATTTTGGAGTGGATAAATTATTTCAAGATCCTCTCATCATGTCTTCTCATACATTTAGAAATATTGGGATTTCACTATCTAAAACTCCCCTTGATTCTCAAGATTGTATGATTACTCCAACATATGATGACAACTATATCATGGACCAAGCTCAATCTAGAAATTTGGATGTCTAAAATTACTAGAAAACTTTAACCCAAATACATGATTTTAATCAAGATGTGTATACCATGTTTGTGGATCATACCTTAGATCTTGAAGGTCATGTGACTCCTATCAATCCTTCCCTTATTGATACTCCTTAGGGTGGTAGAATAAATTATGCATTTTGAATATTTGGAAGCTCTTACACCTTTGAATCAATTCATTGAAGCCAATCCTTCTCCCATCATTAAATCCACTGATATACAAATCTCTTCTATTCCATCTACTTATTTTTCTCTTAAAATTACACTAGATGCCAAGGCAACTGGTGTCATTAGATTCATTCTAAGTATGATAACCATGGAAATAAAATTATTAATCTTGAAGTACATGTCAAATATTATGGTTCTCTTCCTACCTTTCTTAGAGATAAAGCAACTATTGAGTTACTTTATGCCTGGGAGCCTCAACTTCCTTGGTAGCATCATAAAATTGGAAACTTTAAAACTAAAACTCTTTATTTCAATAACTTTGTTGCTAAAATTGATCCTAAAACAAATCCAATTTAAGACTTACCTAATGAACCATACCACTTTCAATATGGTAATTCCATGCTTATTGAAGAAACCACACACATCAAATATGGTAACCCATCTTTTCCTTGACTGATTATAGTTTATCAAGAGATTTCACCTACTGAACATGATAATTTTAGCTTATTCTTTGACAAATATCATGAATATTTTGCTTGGTCCTATGAGGACATGTCTAGTATTAACCCTAGAATTTTGATGCATAACATCATTACTTATCCTGATGCCAAGCCTATGCATCAAAAGAAATAAATTTTTTCTCCTAAAGTTTCAACCTCATATCATAAGGAAATCATAAAATTTATCGATGCTAAATTTATTAAACTGGTGGATTATTCTAAATGGGTTTCCAACATTATTTTTTTTTGAAAGAAAGTCATTATGATTATTCACATTTCTATTGATTTTCAAAACCTTATTCTTTCTTGTCCCAAATATAAGTTCCCTTTACCTTTAATAAATGCCATAGTCAATTTCATGGTTGTTTATGAGATGTTATCTCTTATGGATGGTTTCTTGGAATACAATCAAATTCATATGCCTCTTAAAGAAAAACATAAGACTAATTTCACAATGGAGTGGGGAAATTATTGCTATGTCAAAATGCCCTTCAATCTCAAAAAATTTAGAGCCACTTACCAACATGAAATGACTCACATCTTTCATGATCTCATTCACAAAATTGTTGAAACCTATGTGGATGATCTCATTTCTAAATCTAAGCATCATAAGAATCATCTTTCTAATCTTTCTATCATCTTTAACCATCTTCTTAAATTTAAAGTTATACTTAATCCTTACAAATGTGTCTTTGGAGTCACATCTAGAAAATTTTTAGGATTCTTAGTCTTTCCATGGAATTGACATTAATCCTACCATAATTAGTGTTATCATCAACATGCCTATTCCTTGTACTATTCCTGACATTCATACTTATATAATCAATCTTGAGGAAATTAGACAATTCATCCCCAAAATCGCATATTGAATTCACTCCATTAATTCCCTTCTTAATAAAATTACTACTTTAGAATGGATGGATCCATGTCAAAAATCATTTTATAACATGAAAGAATATTTTCTTCATCCACCTACACTTTTTCCTCCTTATGATAAACATTTTGTTCTATATACTTCTTCCACACCTATTTTAGTTGGGGAAATACTTTCCCAAGAAAATGGTATGGGAAGAGAGTATGTTATATACTACTTTAGTTGAGGCCTCATTGACTATGAAACATGTTATACAAAAATTGAGCGTGATTGCCTCGTTATCTATTTTGCAACTGAAAAGTTTCATCACTACATGATTTACCAAACTATTTATGTCATTATTCATTCCAACCCCCTTCATCATTTCTTCTCCAAAGCCTTTCTTCCTAGAGATAGAATTGGAAAATGGATGTTCCTCCTTATGGAATTCAATATTTGTATCATCACTCAAAAAGATGTTAAAGGGCAAGTCATAGCTGATCAAATTTTTGTAGCTCCTATTCCATCCACTTCTTCCCTTCAAGATGACCTTCTAGATGATAATATCCTTTATATTGAAGGTATTAATCAATATATCTATCTTAAATATTATTTTCATAGCTTTACCATTGATATTGAAGCCAATAATATTGAATAATCTTCCACTCCCTCTAGTACTACTAAACCAAAGGTAATTATCAAGGAGCTCCCTAAAATCAATGTTGAATTACATGAGGATACTTGGAACCTTCACTTTGATGGTGCTAAATGACTTCAATGAGTTGGGGTAGGTTGCATTCTCACAAGCTCTCTCAGTAAAATCATTCATCTAGCTTTTCATTTTACCATTAATATCACCAATAATATGGCTGAGTATACAGCTCTTATCTTAGGTATGAAAGCTTCTCTTGATTTAGACATTCATACCTTCATGCTTTAGGTGATTCTCAACTTATTTTACATCAATTTAGTGGTGATTATCAATGTAAAAGTGAGAACCTTATCACCTATCATCAAATTTCAACTACTCTTGCTAGGGATTTTATTTCTTTCACTGTTGAGCCTATTCCTAGAGATCAAAATTTCATTATTGATTCTCTTACCTCTTCAGCTTCTCTATTTTATCCACATCAAGTTATTTTTATCCTTATTTTATTATACAAATAATAAAATATCCATCATCAAGTCAACTAATGGATACCCTTATCTATCATATTGAGGTTACTATCATTACACAAAGCCCTTGGTATAGAAACATCATTCAATTCTTAAAACACCAAACTTATCCTACTAATTTAGACTTTCATCAAAAGACACACATTCATAAACAATATTTAAAATATGTATTTAAAATTACAATCCTTTATTATCACAATGTTTAAGGTACATTAATCCATTGTGTTATGCAAGATGAGGTCCTTCCTCTTCTTGAATAAGCACGTTGGGGCATTTATGGTGGTCACTATAATAGACATGTTACAACATGCATATGCTTCTGTATGGGTTACTTTTAGCCTACTCCTAAAAATGATGAAATTGAATATGCTAAAAAATTTACTCCTTGTCAGCTTCATAGTGATCTTATCCATTCACCTCCTATCAAACTTCAATCTATCGAGTCTCCATGGCCATTTTTCACATGGGGATTTGATCTCATTGGTAAACTTCCTCACTCCCAATATGGGCATGTCCTTATCATCATCACCACTGAATATTTTACCAAGTGGGTAAAATTCATGCCCATCATTAATGTCACTAGTCCTACCATTTCCAAATTTATTCTTAACTAAATTATTTTCCACTTTGGTGTTCCTTATACCATCATTTCTGATAATGGTTATAATTTTAAAAGTAAACATGTTAAACAAATTTTCAATAAATTCAAGATCAATCACAAATTTTCCATGCCTTATCATCCATAATGAAATGGTCAAGCTGAGGCCACCAATAAAATTCTCAAAAAAATCTCCAAAAGATAATTTGTGAAACCCACATGGATTGGGATATTCATCTTTACCCTATACTTTGGGCATACCAGACTAGCATACACACCGCCACTAGGGCAACTCCATTTTCTCTAGTCTATGGTTCTAAGTCAGCTCTTTCTTTAGAATTTGATATTCCCTCTCTTTGTATATCTCTTCATGGAATTATTCTTAATGAAGGATTATGTGAAGCTTGACTTTATGCCCTTGATATTCTTGATAAACATTGTCTTTCTACCTTGTAACATAACTGCCAATACAAGGCTCACATTGCTAAAAAACATAACAAACATGTTAAAATCCACACTTTTAGTGTTGGTTATCTTGTCTTTAAATTATATTACACCCATGATAAATAAGGTAAATATGCCCAAAAATGGTGGGGCCCAAAGAACTTTCCCTAAACATTTACTTCTTGTCATGTTTTCTATCTATATCTATCTAATACTTTTTGCAAGTTACCTAAGCATGGGTCTCTCCCTCTACAGTATTTTCCTTCTTTTCACAAACTTTTAGTCCTCCCTTTTTATCTTTTGGTTTCTTTACATACCATAGTCTTCTTTATCTTCTTACATTTTCTCTTGTCTTTTATACCCCTTGGGTTTTTCTGTTGTGATTTGATCTATAAGACCATGGATAGGACCTAATATTACTCACAAATCTACCAATTTTTATTTATTTCTCTTTCATTTTTTATGCTTGTAAATGCTATTTTGGAATCCTTTAGGTTTTTATTTAGTGAGTTGCTTTAAAGAGACTTTGGATAAGACTTGGCATCCCTCATTAAAATACCACTATTTCTTTGCTTACCTCATTTTACTTTTTCTCTTGATTATCAACACCCTCATGGGTCTCTCTTTTATGAGTTTCTTTGTAAGACTCTGGATAGGACCCAACCATCCTCATAAAAACACCATTCTTTTCATGTTTTTGATCCTTTTTCTCAAACTTTAGCTTTTTCTTCTTTTTCTAGATGAAATCTACACAACAATCCATGTTAGCATGTTTTCCTCCCCTGCCCTCTTTCTTATGAAAATGAATCACACTTTACTATCATTGTATCCCTTTTTACCCTTTGACACATTTTTTTCAATTTTAAATAATTTAAATTATTCCATGTGTCTTTCCTCTTGATTTCCACTTCCTTTCATCTCTACATTGGATAAAATAAGGTCAAAGTAGAGATAACACTTTTATTTCACCTAGATTTATGAGACTCTTAGACTCCATGCTCTTTGATGTTCTCTCACTTATCAATCTTGTCCCAAGTATTAAAATGAAAGTCATATTTAACACCCATGTTTAGTTTTCCAAATTTGTATGGAGGAGGAATACATAAATCCATCAAGAAAGATAAAATCTAAATAATTTGAAATAAATGGCAATAATATCTAAAAGGTAACATACAAATTTCAAAAGTTAAAATCCCACTAAAAGACATGATTCAAAGCACATATCCTTCTTCTAGTCAAAGCTCAAACTCCATAGTTAGCCTCGTAGTAGGTCTAAAGTCCTTTGGGGTGCATTACGATAGTAGATTAGAAGAGGAGAATAAAAAAATCTTTTGGTGCTACCTACTTTATCACACAAGTATCCAATCTTCATAGTAGACCAAAAACTCTATAAGGGGTCCTAAAGAATGGGGAACACATCGTGGGGAGGTACGTCCATTTTAATTTTTATGCATTTATCATTCATGGGATGATCTATATACTCCATTTTTTTATCTATGAATTGTTTATCTAAGATAATTTATTCATAGTCCTTAAGGTCTAAAGTCCTCTTATTTTCATAAACCTAATTTGAGTGTCTTGACTTTGATAAAGAGTTCCTCTACCTTGGTTTTTCCTTCATTTCCACCCTTGATAGATAGATTATGATTCCAAATATGTTTTACCTTATTTTTTAAGTCCTTTTTATTCACCTATTAAAATCATTTTATCACTACTTTGTTTCATTTTTATCTATCCTTAGAGCAAAATAACATGTTTGAAAAACTATGGATTCTTCTTTATTTACACCATACATTTACATTTCTAGACTTAATTTACTTTCCTTTTACCATTTATCATGATTTTTTTGTCTTGTTATTATAGACACTTGAGTTTTTACCCTTGTTCCATTATTGAGTGAGGTTGTCTTGTTACTTCTCACTCGACAATGTTATTTTCCCTTTTATGTATCCCTTTTCCATTGTTGAGTGAGATGTGGATTGTTACAGCTCACTCATCAATGTTGTTTTACCATTTTTAAAAATCCTTTTACCATTGACTTGTTTTTGTTTTACTATCTTGTTTGACATGTATCCTTACTTTGATTTGGTGAGTTTGCCTTTCTTACTTAATGATAGATTGTTTGATTTTTTCAATCTTTAGTAGCCTTGGATTTTTAGTTACTTGATTTAATCTTGTTTTTTTTGACTTGATCATTTGGTCTAACATAACACCTCTCACCCTAGCTTCCCAAATTTACCAAGTACATCCCATCTCCATAGCACTAACTATCTTGGCTTTTCTTGTGTTTGTTTGTTTTTGATCTTTAGTTTTGCATTCTTAGGTTTTTTGAAAGTAGTCTCTATGCCCTACATAATAAAAAATAACAACATATTATATAACCATCCCATGATAAAGGTAAGTCAAGGTACATATTGAATTTAATTTTTATTTACTTTTTAGATTAATTTCCCTTTTAGTCATTTACTTTCAGTTATTTTTTATTTAAAATACTACAAATTTTTTTAGCATTAGCATTATGTGTTACTATGTTCTTTCTTGAATAACCATCCCCTATCACACATTAGTGACACATGATAATATTTGAGTGAGGAATATGTATACACATAATATTTTTAAATTTTATCAAATATTGATGCTTTATATCTTTTAGGAATCCATTGAGACTCAATATCTTTGAGTGCATGCCCTAAGGGGTGCATTAGGAAAGGGGTGGGTAGACCTTTAGTGCTTTGTAGGAATGTTGTCCTTTTTTACCACACTATTACCAATCCAACCAAATCCCAAAACCCATTCCCTAATCTATTTTTCTTCCCTTGAATACTCCTCTAGTATTTTCCTCTTTCCATTCCTCATTTTCTTGTCTTAAACTCCTTTTGGTCAATTCGATATACTAGGTCGATTAGGTCAACACAGTATATTTTAGGGGTATTCTTTACTTTATTATCTTATTATCCCTTTGGTTGACCTAGCTCAGACCTTGTAAATTATCCTTGAAAACACATTTGGTCAACTGGGTTAACCTTGTATAGCTGACATTCCAAAAAGGATTTAGGAAAAGATCCCCATATAAATACAAGATCATTTAAATCATTATTTATATGTAGAATCAAGAGTTATTTTCTCACAATTCTTCACAATATTCTCTTCCATAATTCTACTTGAGGAGACTTAACTTAGGTTTATTATTTGAATAATCTAGTCTTGTGGATAAGTTTAGGATGATTTGGAATTTCTTATTGATCCTTACAAACCATAACAACCTCTTACAAATCCACTTTGGCCAAGGGAGAGATTGAGTCTTGATAGGTTCACATTCAGGTAAGTATATTCTAACTTTATTCTCCTCTCTTTTGATAGATATAAGTAGCATAAGTGTTGGCTTGAATAATGATATCTTTCATATTTTATGTATTAGGGTGTTACTCATAATTTAATTGAATTTCCCTATAAATGTTTATTTTATTGTTTCTAACCCCCCACTTTGTGCCACAAGCTTTGGTGTGCACTCAATTAAATTTACTTTATTTTTATTAGAATAAGTGAATGACTTAAAATTTAAGACTCCATTAGGTTTTTTGTGAAATTATGTTAAAATTTAACCTTTATAACTCTTTTTAGCATGATGTGTTGTGACAATTGATCCCCTAATCAGGTCTAGTGGATCCCCATATTGGTCATGCTCCCACTTAACAACTGTAACCCCAATTGTAAGTGTAGGTATGCTCTATCTTCTCAAAGCTAGGATTGAGTTATAAACATGATGCATTTATTATTGAATAAATTCTAATGGTTTGAGTAGATCCAAAATAAGGTATTTAATATTTTAAGTTATTCCTTATATCCTTGTAGATGGTGTACTTTTTAGAAGAGATACAAATGATGTATTATTGAGATGCATTGACAATGACTAGTTTGGAGTGTTTCTTGAAAAAAATTCATGATAAAATAGTAGGAGTCCATTTATCTGCAAGAACCACAATAATAAATATCATGAGGGTAGGATATTATTGGCCTAACATCTTCAAATATTGTTATGCTTAGGTAAGAAGGTGTGTACAATGTGATTTCTTTATAGGAAAACAAAAGCTTGTAGATATCCATTTATGTCCTATCAAAGTAGATAAACCCTTCATATAATGCGATGTTGAATTCATTGGTATTATAAATCCTACATCAAGTGATGGTCATAAGTGGATCCTCAAAACAATGTTGAGGTAGTTACATTGAAGGAGGCAAATGAGAGTGTTATATTAGAGATCTATGAAAGAATTACAATAAGGCTTAAAACTAATTCTACCATAAATTTAGATAATGCACTTACTTTTATGGGTGCTAAAATAACTAATTGGGCAAGTATTAATGGTATCTACTTGAGTACATCAACAAACTATTACCCTCAAGGTAATGAGTTTTCTGAGTCTACTAAAAATAACCTAATCAGAATTATCAAGAAGACCTTAGAGAAAAATCATAGAGATTAGCACACTAAGTTGAATATGGAAATATTCTTTTATTCTTGTTTATGGGAGAGAATCTAGGTTGTCCATATCCTAGGATTTTCCTACCTTAGAGTTTGCACATCAGTTAGAATTTATTGAAAATGCTCCAATGGAGGTGAGGTTGATAGAGTTTATGGAGTTTTAAGATATTAAAAATAATGATCACAAATCGATAGATCATCATAAAGTGTTAATGAATAGGTCTTTTGATAATAAATCAACTCCAAGAGTCTTCCAAGAAGGTGACATAGTACTAAAGTAGGATGAAGATAGAGCAAAGCAATGAAGACATACCAAATTTGATATTTTAGGGAGTGGGCCATACATCATCATGAAGTGCAAGAAAAATAACTCCTTTAAATTGGAAAGAATGAATGGGGAGGATTTTCCTATCCCTATAAATGGGATCCACTTGAATCCCTACTATTGATGAGATGAAGGTTAGTTATGTATATAGTAGATTAGGTGTGTTGCTTTATGTCTTTGTGTGTGTTTTTCCTAAGTGCTTTGAGAGCACAAGTGTGAGTTTTGTGTTTTCCTTGTGTGTTTATTTATTATTATGTGTTTATTTCCTTTTAAATGAAATTTAATGTCAATTATAGTGTATATATGACTTCATATCCCAATGGTTAGGAGAAGGCTACTAGTCTTTGGCATAGTTGTTTTACAACCCCTATGAAATCACCAAAATATTGAATAATTTGATAGCAAGTCAAATTAGGTCAACATCCTATATATTTGAAAAAAATTATAGAGTCTCCTAGTGTGAAAAAGTATACCATGGTATTAATGAGGTTAATTATTATGTTTTCACCCTTGTCACTTTTCTATAGTTAGCCTTATATCATCTACGAGTCACTTTTGAGTCATATAATTAAGTGGTACCATTTACACAAGAAAATAAAGGTGTAAATAGATAATATAAGATCCCAAATGTTAATACATGTCATATATGGCATCTTTTAGACTGAATGTTCTAGTTTTAACATGGAAAAGAGAAGATCAGGTACTTTTAAGCAATTTTTTTCTAGTTGTATAACTTGTACAACACATTTGGCACATGGGAGAACTTTAGGAGTGTCTTTTTAGGTCCCATAAATTAAATTAAAATGATTAGGTAACTTATATAGAACTAAAAATGAGTAAAACCAACCTCTCTTTCCCATCATTGTCTTGGACAAGTTAAAATGGTCAACCATTTTCTACTTGGTATGGATAAGAAGAGGTTAGTTAAAACAAGTGAACTTGGTGGGTGATAGTACTATATTTATAATTATAATTCATGGAATTATTCATAAGTTTGTTTTTTTAATTCATTAACCATTTCTAATAAGGTTGGTGACTCTTTTATGCCTACACATCCCCACAACCTCAGTTTCTCTTCTTTTTTTGCAATTATCTAAATAATATAAGTGTTTTATGTGATGTTAAAAAATGTGATCATCATTACCATATTATTCTCAATGTTTTTAGACATGTGGATATCAAGTACTGAGCAAGACTATCTCATTTTGTTCATGAGAGACTCCATTGAAGCCTACATGCATTGTTTTCATAGTTTAAAAGCTTATTCTCCTACATTGGTCTTTAAAACAAAGGTGATATATTGTTTTAAACCTATCATGGCATGATGATCAGTTATACTTTTAAATATTAGTCTAAATTAGCCATGGTTGATGAGGTGAAAGGTTTAAGAGTTGTACAAAGTCAGGTTTCCTTATGACTATCACCTATAGTCAAGTGGAAAGGAGATTTGACTAGTCATGTTGATGATGCATGAAGGTTTTAAGATTATGAAAATACTCTCAAGGTGGAAAAAATGAGTTTGTGTTATTCAAATATCTAAATATTGGTTGTGAGAACCAATCCACCACATAGACTCCTATATGTAGTAGCACCTATAGGGAGTATCCATCAATGGTCTAAGTTCAATCCACAAATATTTTAGTGGTGTTGATGGTAGTTGTTTGAGATCATTAGAAAACATCACAATATTTGAGAACTTAGAGAACATCATTGTGATAATGGTAAATTAATTATATGTAGGTAGACTTAGGCTCATGTTCATAGATTTGGTAAAGTTTCTTAGAAGAGATTTTTACCTTAACTTCTTTGAATAAGAGTTTTGTCCATGTAGAATGCCATCTTATGATGAGTAATTTGAGGTATATGTGAGTATAAATTCCCTATTTCTTATATCACGAGACTAGGGTCAATGTTTTAAACATGAGAAGATGATTTCTTGATCAAGGGAGGATGTATTTGATTGGTTTCTAATTCATATAGGTTTTGACCTAAAATACTCAGTAAACACTGTGTTGAAATGATTAAAAGCAATCCAACTTGTAGTGACCTATATTGTTGAGTGATATTATGGTATCTAGGCATGAAGAACTCACATAGGTGTGAAATGACATAAATGACCTTAGGATTTTTCAAGGAATGTGAAGTTCAGGGTTAAAACATACACCATCACCTACAAGAGTCCTTATTTCCCCTTAGTTGCTACCTATAGTAAGAACATATAACAAACTAGTTCTTGGTAATAATAAGAACATGACCTATAGATAGAGATGAGTCTATTAAAATATGAAATGGTATTATTGATATCAAGAGAGATAAAAGTCATGAAACACAATTATTAATAATAATATACACCTATAGGAATTCCATTCTCCTAAGGTGAATGTATATAGTCTACTACAGTCCCAGACTAGCTCATGCTAGTGAAGGGTCTTGGTTAATACACTAAAATTTAGGATGGATATACATGTTGAGACCAATATCATAGTAGAGACATAAAATTCATAAGAATATTAGATTAAGGAATCAAATCAAAGGATATTTTATAACTCCATACTCATCTTGAGGGTCTATACCCTATAGATAGTTACAAAGATTGAGAAGCCTATTTTAGGTTTTCGAGCAATACAGAATTTAATAAGGTGATCAGGAATTAAAATTTTGTGTATAAGGTCTTATGACCTAATCTAGCCTCTCATTTCTTGAAGTTTTAAATACAAATAGGGTAGATTCCCTCTATGTTGTCTTAGATAGAGGACACTCCTAGTCAAAATCAAAACTACAGGCATAGTGTGTAAATATTATAAGGATAACATGAGGAGTCATTAAACACTATAGGATGTTGTATATAGTTTATTTGGACATGAAAAAATATGAACAAAAACCTAGACTCACTAGAAACCACTCAGGTTATCATAGGCCATCAAACACAATTAAGCCTATTAGGCCTAAACCCTATAGGTGCTTAGTTCCATTTTTATGACTACATGATAATTATAATCTATTAGAAAGAATTCAAGGGGAGGTATAATGTTGATAATATCCATTGGTTTATAATTAATTACATCAAGTTGGTCATTTTGACCCAATTCTATGATAGGGATATATAGAATATAATATAAAGCTTGAGAGGCCATTTTTAAACACTCATATTTATAAAGAAACATTACATGGTGACTCAAGGATATATGGGTAATTGAGGAGGGTCATGGACTCAATATTTTTGGAATTGGTTTAAGGATTGAATGTCTAGATTTTATGGATAATCATTAATAGTTCAAAACACCTAAAACCCTCCTAAAACCCTTGTTAGAACCTGATGGAGAAGAAATATATGGAGATGAATTAAAAAAGATTCAAATACCCTAGAAATTTATTTGGGTTTGTCTATTAATTTCCCATTTTCCTTCCCACCTAATTATTTCTTACTATTACTTGTATGGATAGACCTATTTTAGGGTTTCTCAAAGTTTTTAAGTGTTATAAAATTAAAAAAGAGAATGAATAAGTTAGATTCATTTGAAGAGGTCAATATGGACTTATTATAACTCCATGAATTCATTTATCACCATATATATTCATGAAAGTACCACTGCTACACAATATAGTGAAAATGAGAAGTGACTACCTAGTGAGAAGATGAGAAGTTTGATAGTGGATCATTTTGAGGTCTAACTAATGGAGTGGAAGGAAAATGGGTTCTAAAAAGGTGTCCTAACACATATTCCATGGATTTACTTAAGTAATTTCCAATTACCTTGATGACAAACATTATGATTAAAGCTAAGAAGGATAATAAATGATTACAAACAATGAACACAAGTATCAAGAAGTAGGTTGTTAGTTAGGGAAGTATCTAATGACTATCACACCTTGTTTATAACCTCCATAATATAATGGATATGTTTTAAGGCTTCTTAGTTTATTTCCAAGTGGTTAAGTTAACTCATCACTAAAAGGTAGTTTTAAGGAAGGCTAGTTGAAGAAGTTTCTTGTTAGTTTGAAGAGTTTGTCATGATTAAAATGGATACTTGTCCAAGAAGACCTTCATGGTATATTTTCCACTCCATTCTCTCAAATTTTACTAGTTTCCAAGTTTTTAAACTTGGATTTGTGACATTTCCACTTCCCTTCTTCTCTCTCCTCTCACATGCTCTGTTTATGCAAGCCATTTTAGAATTTGTATCTAATCCATGTATGGTATGGTGAATCCATGATGGTTTGGATAATGATATTTTCCTTTGAATAAATATTTGAATATGGTTTTTAATCTAAAATTACTTGTCTAAGTTTTTTTATTAGTGTAAAATTTTAATGATAAGTGATATTCAACTATCCTTGCATTCATCTTACTCTCTCATATTGTATGCAAGTAATTCATTCTCTAAACAGTCACATGGATCATAATCAATGACCTTGTCTATCTATAAAGTGTAGGGATTTGAATTATTTTCTATGATTATACCTTTTTTCCAATCAATTCGATTGTATTATATATCACCTTCATGTTTAAAATACTAATGTTGTAGTACCCTAGAAGTTTAAATCCAGTATTGTGAACAATATTTCATAGTGTCGGTCATGGTAATCTAGTGGATATTATTTTGGTGTATCACCTTGTTAGAATAATTTATTTTTATGTTACTCTCTATCTCATTTCATCCAATCAAACAATTAGTGTAGTTGATAAGATATCAAATTCCAATCTACGGAGATAAGCCTTAGATCTAGAGATTTACCTCTAAAATGGGCAACACATAGCCCTAGAGGTAATGTAATATTTCACTTAATCTAGAGAAATATTTCAAAACATCTCTATGGTGCAAGATTAAGTGACAAAAATTCCAATTTAGCTTCATATTAAATACATTAGAGTATGAGGCCCTCATTCATGGGATATAATGGGCAAGAAGAAGAGGTATCAAGCTATTGTAAGCTATGGGAGATAGTGAATTGGTAGTCCATTAGGTGATAGGGTAGAATTCACTCAAAAATACACTCTTAAATTCATATAACCATAGGGTTTGGTACATCTTATAATACTTTGAGGCCTCTAACATCCGTTCAATCCTAAGAGAAGCCATCCAACATGTAGACATGCTAGCAGCTATAGGGATATAACATGAAGAACTAGTCATAAATCAAGATAGTTTGTAGACCCTCAGTACTTGATAATGAATTTTGTTTTTAATTATTTGATAGTGATGGGAAAATAACATGTTTCTTACAACAAAAGGTAGAGTTCTACTCAAGTAACCAAGGAATAGTTCAATAATAGTATGGTGATCATATTTTTCAATTAAGGATAAATAAACTTCCCAATGGATTAGTGACTCTTGAAAACATCTTTAATGAATATAATTAGTTGAGGAGAGATAAATTTATCATGTCAACCAAGGAAGAACTCTATGATATGGTCACCATATTTAAGGATAGGCTACTCAAACTAGGCAAAATAAACACTAGAGAAGAAAGGATAACCATCATAGAGTTGTGTAAAGAGTTTTCATACATCTCTATTTATGAATATAGTGACTTAAAGGGGTTTGACCCTAGTTTAGATCAACATACTAGAGTATTGGATAAAATTGTTAAACCTACAGGCAGAAACAAAGATTGGTCAACCCTAATAACAAAATACTCATGAAGAAAGAAATGACTAAATTGATTGAGTCCAACATTATATTCCCCATAAAACACTCTTTATGGGTGGTTAACCTTGTACCTATAAGGAAAAATAATTGGGAGATAAGGTTATGTGTATACTTTAAGGATCTCAACAAGGTGTCATTAAGAGACCACTAACCCTTCCATTATATGGATTAGATTGTCTAAAAGATTGTAAGTTCACAACATTTGTCTCTCCTTGATGGATACTTAGGGGATAATTATGTGTTGGTGAAGGAAGAGGACCAACACAGGATTACCTTAAGTACTAAGTGGGACACTTATGCTTACAAGAAGATGACCTTTGGGATATCTAGTGTAGGGGCCACCTTACAAAGGGATATGGATTTATCCTTCCAAGGACTAATCAATGAAATGGTGCTCATATACCTTGACTACATTAAATTATTTTCAAAGGATGATAAAGAGCACTTGACACACCTAAATATAATATTTGATAGGTGAAATAAGTATGGGGTCTCTTTGAATCACAAAAAGTGAATTTTTGTAATCCATAAGGGAAAAATTTAAGGCCAAATTATATATAAATAAGGCATTTCCATATACCCTAAGAGGATAAATGTAATTCTTGATCTATGACTACCCAAGCATAACAAGGTACTACAAAGCTTTCTAGGTAAGATTAATTTCATTTGAAGGTTCATTCTTGGGTTTGCTAAGTTGGTAAGACCCCTAACTTATATGCTCAAGAAAAATAAAGACTTCACATGGACTAGGGAAGGGAATATAAGTTTTGAAGCAATTAAAAAGGCCATTTCTCAACCACCCACTCTTTTTAATCTTGATTTCTCAAGAGACTTTTTTTTGTATGCCTTCTCAAGTAATGACACCATTTTCTCCATGTTAATGCAACACAAGGCCCATAGATTTTTTTAGTCAATCATTAGAGGTATATGAAGAGAGGTATAACTATGTATAAATTCATGTGATTAAATTCATGATAGGCCTTAAAATGATTCAAACACATGGTGTCCAACAATAATATCTATGTCATGGTAGCCCATCCTAGTGTTAAGGACTTCCTTCTTAACAAAGATTTGAGTGAAGTAAGAGCAAGTTGGGTGACTAGATGTATGGATAATGACATAAAATTTAAGGTCACCAAGTTACTAAGGGGTATAAAAATATGTGAGAATTTGGTAACATATCTTAAGGATGAGAAATAACTATTTTATCAATTTATAGTGATCACCAAGAAATTGCACCTACACCTCCTTCCAACTAGACTCAAAACATGGTACGATTCCTTGAAATAGGATAATGTCATATAGGTTTATATAGGATAATAAGAAGGTATTATAGGCTGAAATAAATTCCTTATATCTTAGTAAATGGAGTTATATTTAATAAATATCTTGATGGCATGCTCTTAAGATGTGTGGAGACTAATTAGGTTGACAAGATTCTAGATCACTTTCATGATGGGTCTATAGGAGGACACTTTGAAACTAGGACTACAACAATAAGGATAATGAGATTAGGCTAATTTTGGCCAAGACTATTCAAGAACTCCAATGCTTGGGTTAGGAGATGCCAAAACTATGCCATGTTTACTGTGAGAAAAAACTAGTTACTTAGAGCTAGAATACAAAAATAAGGATAATGAGAGTAGGTTAATTTTGGCCAAGCTTATTCAAGGACTCCCATTATTGGGTTAGGAGATACCAGAATTATGGCATGTTTACTAAGAACTAAAGACTAGCTACCTTGCCTCTCAAACCCATCTAAGTGGAAAAAACTTTCATGTAGTGGGGACTATATTTTTTAGGCATGATACACCCTCCATCTAGTGTAGGACACAAGTGGGGCTCTACTACTACAAAATATTTCAATATGTGAGTAGAATAAGTAGCCCTTAAGAAGGAAAATGAAAACTCAATCTTGGAGTTTTATGATATTCTACTGACCAAATCTTATATCCCCTCTAACATCATATCAAATAATGCACTAGCTTGCAGTCATGCAAGGTTAAGTGAATGCACTCTTCATTATGCCATTTACCTTAGAACTTAATCAAACTACTATCCTCAAGGAAATTAACTTGAATCATCCACTAATAAGAACCTAATTAGAATCATAAATATAAATATGGAGAATAATAAGATGGAGTGACATATCAAACTGAGGATAGCCTTATTGGCAGATAATATCACCTCAAAGAGAGGTACTAGTCATTATCCATACCTTATTGTCTATGGAAAAGAGGTAAGGTTACCCATATCACTTGAGATACCAACATTATAACTCATAAATCATCTTGAGATAATGGATAATGATTCTATGGAAGTAAGGATGAATGAGTTGAGAGATATATAAGTGATAAGAGATGATGTTATGCATGCCATGTGGTCCCATTAAGATCAAGTTAATAGGTCATTTGACAAGATAAATTCTTCAAGTACCTTCATAGATGGTGATATTATGCTTAAGTGGGATGAATGTCAATCTAAACTAGGTAATCAATCAAAGTTTCATAGTCTATGGAGTGGACCTTACACTATCACCAACTGCAAGGAGCACAATCATGTCTAGTTGTTAAGGTTTAATGGTGAGTAAATCCCTATCTTTATTAATGGGGTGTTTCTTAAGTATTGTTATCGAGAATCATATCCTATCCTTGTACATAGTAGTTTAAGTCTTATTTCTTCCAAGTGTTGTGGTATAATTACTTTGTTAGTTTCATTTTTGTTATCTTGTTACTTATGTGTTTAAGTGTTGGTGTTCTTGTGTGTCTTTGTTGTGTGTGTAGTGAGGATATTACAATCCTTAAAGTTTTTAAGGTTTTAGGTCTAAATGTTAGCATAGTCTAAGAGGTATCTTAGTTGAGTCATGGCTATTATGTATGAGATTATGGGTTCTCTTGACCAGTAGGTAGGTTAACCCTTGGGAGTCACTAGTGAAGTTGATGTCTTTCTCTCCCTAGGCTCAAAAAAATCAACCCTTACTCAAAACACTTGATAGTTTCCTTGGTCATCTTCATAAGTCCTTGTGATGCCATAAAAATCTAGGATAGGGTCATTTGTATTTGGAACCATGGTAAAGATGTTTATGTCATGAGGTGTTATGGTAATCACCATTTCACCCTATGTGAATTGAGTCAATATTTAATTTTGTGTTGATTATGTCTAGGGGTCTATAAAAAGTCTTGATATGGTCCTTATGATCTAAAACCATGCATGATAAGGTGATGTACTATATTGTAGTCCATAAATAGTCATATCTCCATTTAAGAAAGCCAAGAACCTAAAAAATGGGGAAAATTTTAGGATATTAGGGGATAATATTAGGAAAGATGGTGACCCTTGTTTTAAGACTTATCATAGTTTAAGTTTCTTTAGTAGATGTTAAGGTATTTTCTTCAATTGATGTTTCATTTGAAATTATTCATATTTTTCCTTCTATTAGTATTACTATGATCCCTAAGACATCATTGAGTTATTATCAAGGATAAACATATCTAAAAGGGTCTTATTCATATGATATTATAATTTTAAAGTGGTTTTATATGTGAAAGGAGGTATTTTTAAAAGTCAAACACCTTTAATTCACTAGAAAAGGGACCACACATGTGGAAAAATGACCTTTTAACTTCCCTTCATCTATAATCTCTAAATTGAAAGCATATTTGACTCCTCATTTTCCTCCTCTTGTCTTCCAATAGCCTTTCAAGATCTCAAACATGAGAAAATGTAGAAAATTGATGTTTTGTAGATGTTTCTAGGACTTGTACAAATTTATAAAAATAATTTAGAGTCAAAAGTGGTCATAAATTTTATGGGGATCCATTGCAAGCACCTTAAAAAATAATCCATGTCTCAAATGTGTAGAAAAAGGAATAAAATGTACTTGAATCTCCATTAAGCTCTTAGCAAGCTCATAAGGGCTACTTTGCATTAGATGGTATGGTCTATACAAGTGGAGTTATATCCCAAGATCTTAGTTATAGGTAGAGTCCTTAATGGGATTGAAACCAATGGAATTGGTTTTCAAATCAAGGCCCTGGGCTATAGGAACAATCACTAAGACTCCCAAGTGGTATTAAGACCATTACAAACCCCATGAGATTAGTTTCAACCAAATTTATGAAAAAAATTAAATTTTTGTGATATATTAATCATGGAAAAAGTATATTAAGTGTATTATGCCCCTATGAACATGTTCTCATGCACGTGTAGGATTAGATCAACATTTAGTCTCCCTTGGTTGGTATATTTGAGGTCATGTGCAAGAATTCCTTTTTTTCATGGAGAAATAGAGCACAAAAGGATAAATTTAAAGTTTTCATGCCTTTTCCATGTTCCTCACACACTTTACCTAGTCACCATTTGGTCATGTCAGATCTCCTTAAGTTCTCTCAACACCCACCATGTGAAATAAGGATAAAAGCTTTCAACATGACTTAATTTGTTCTCATGAAAATAAATATTTAGGTTTAAATTGTATTAATGGTGTCTTATTTAAGTGGAAAGAGTGATTTAATAATGTGGAGGAGCTCCCCTTTCAAAATATTCATGTTTCTTTATGGCCCTGAAGACTAAAACTAACAAACCAACTCCAAGTGCATTCTTAAGATTTTTAGCATATTTTAATGTTTCTTATCATGGTTTAAGGTTTTAGAGGACTCCTAGGTTTCATTTTATCCTTCAAGATACTTGGTTTACCTGGGCAAATGCATTTACCTTTTTGATTACCTAGATGGGGATGTTTAAGGTCTCAGTAGGTAGTTTTAAGTGGGGAGTAGTAGTATACATGAGGTCTCCCAAAGACATATACTATATAATGAGTTCATCAAGACATTTTACCCTCATAATAGGTTTTAGATTTTAGACTTAGAACTTCAAAAGGACTATGTAATGCACATACAAGTTTAAGTACTCATGCAAAAGCCTATGTGTGAAATTAAGACCAAATTTTGTAAAATTCCATGAAATTACAATGAAATCATGAGAAAAGAATCTAAATAAAGTTTAGATACTGTTATGAGGCCAATAACATATTTATAAGGTCATGTTCATGCCCAACTTTCAAGAGTTCTCCCAAATCACCACCTACAACTAAGCCTAGGTAGATACAAGAAAAGGATATATACTTATGAATATTATTATCTTAAGGGAGGTTATTGAGGTTCAAATGAGGTCAAATAGGTTCCTTGTATAGCCTAGATAACCTTTATCTTGCTCAATGACATGTAGAAAGGATCTAATTGTAGTTAAGCACTCCTAATGTTGTAGTCAAGTTGTATCCAACCTTGGGAGTGTGTAATATCCCCTTCAAATAGGGAATATATATAGACAAAAGCTCTGAACTAATTTTCTGATTATTCTAAAATTTTGTATGAAATAAGAACAAATTGTGTTTTTTTGCAAAATATCTTCAAATAAATAAATCAACCACAATATAATCTCTCAATAGCAAATCAAAGATCTTATCACTTGTTCAGATGATTAAAATTATAGTCCTCTCTTATGCATATAAAAGAATATCAAAATACAGTCTTAAAACCCTTTTATTTTTGCAAATTTGGTAATTAAGCTTGAATTTGGATGTCTCGGCCTGCTGTGTCGAACACATAGTCACCGGCGTTGGTCGATTTACAGCCGACATCGGTCACTGTCAGTCAGCTTATCTATCAACATTGGTCTTCAGTCGACTAATGTCGGTCACTGGGATGCCTCCCAATGTCAGTCTCTATGCCTTTCAATGCTGTGTATGGATTTGTACGGATCTATACAGACTTCGTACGACTGCCAATATAATATAGCACACCCTGATTGCTAAACACCTGATCTCAAGATATAATCTCTATATGTATAACTTATTGAATCAAAAACCTAATAAAATAAATACCTGGAAAGCTCTGTGACAACTTCTGTATGAAGTTATCTCTCAATTCTGTAAACCCCTGTGATAAATTCTGTATGAAGCTATCTCTCAATTTGGCAATAAATCAACTGATATCTCACAGCCTCTGAATCGCACACACTGAAGAGTTGATGTTCTCTAATGTAGATGGAATCCTAGAACCCTTGGCTCAATCTTCACAGAAGAATTCTTAAATATCAAAATCAATAATCAATGCATAATCAATAATGGCCTCCATGAGAAACACTTATACCCTCAAAAAGATGTGCTTGCCCTAATTAGGGTTTCTTAAATTAGAATTAGGGTTTCATAATTAAAAATAGAGTAAATAATTAATATTTGATTAAATCAATTTGATATTAATATCTCCCTCAATATATGTTGGATCCTTGAACCGACCAAAGCTGGTGAATTAGGGAGTGATTCTGCACATGACCATACCAAAATAAGGGCACTCTGCTGCATGTCAAATATCCTTAAATAATAGGAGCTCAGGGCAAATATGTCTGAAAGAACTTGAATGAAAACTAACTATAGAAATTTTTCTAAATGAAGCCAATCCAAGCTCCATTATGACCCTCTATCCAACCTATCAGCCTACGAAGATCGCATAATAGGCTAATCATCAACTCTGAGTGATGTCACCTAATAAGGGTACATGACAATCTGCCCCTCTTGAAATTGCTTGACCCCAAGCAACCACAGAACAATGATCCACTCAATCCACCTGGATCCCAAATGTAGTCATGCTCTATACTGATGACAATCAATGCAAGCTCCTACAATATCCTCTGAAGTAGAACAAAGAGGAATCGATAATCAAACTAGCACGTGAAACTCTACCAAACTCCAAGATTACACATACCATAGTCAAGAACACATGAGAAACAAAATCTCAAAGTATCATAACCCAAGTAGAATGGACAACTCAAACTGCGAATTCCATCTACAAAAGATGGTGCCAATCCATCCCATAACTGATCCCTCTGTAAAGGTGGCACAACCAACTGTACCACACTGTCATCTATGTGAGAAAAATCAATCTAGAAACTCAACTCCACTGGTATCCCAAACTCATTAGGACCAGGTACTCCCAAATCTTGAACATGTGTGTTAGCCCCAACAACATGTTCCTCAACTACAACTGTAGGAACATACTCACAATCAACACTCAATGTACTAACCTCTGAGTATACCTCCACACTCTGAATGCCATCATCGAACTCATCCTCATCTAACTCTGAAGAAGTTGCTGCTGAAACTACCTCATCATCACAATCTCCAGCTCCCTCATCCTCTACAACTAACTAAGAGTCCAAATCCTCATGACTAAGCTCATCCACATGTCTCTCAGAATCTTGGTGAGCCACCTTCATTGCCTCCACCTTAGGCTCTGAAGCCTCTGCCTCTGACTCCTCAGAACTATCCCGTTGTTCAAAATCTTTTGATTTAGAATCCTCATAATATGCCCATATTACACGATATGCCTTGCCCTTAGGCCTCAAATGACAATTATGATTGGCATCATATGGACATTTGTAGTACAAGCAAAGCTTTTTCCTGGACCCTTTAACAACGGATGCCACATACCGTGTTAATTTGTTTTCGAATGTAGGGTTTGAAAGGATTTCATCCATCCTCTTCTGGGTTTCAACCAATTGGTTCAAAATTTGTTTCAGCTTCTTCATATCCTTGTCCCACTATTTTTGAGTACTTGAAGTACCCACTATTTATTTCACTGATTCAATGACCAAGCTACCCAAACTATCCAACAGGATGGTAGGACATTGGCTCTGATACCACTGTAATATCCCCTTCAAATAGGGAATATAGAACGTCAAAAGCTCTGATACCACTGTAATATCCCCTTTAAATAGGGAATATATATAGACAAAAGCTCTGAACTGCTTTTCTAATTATTATGAAATTTTTTATGAAATAAGAACAAATTGTGATTTTTTGCAAAATATCTTCAAATAAATAAATCAACCACAATATAATCTCTCAATAGAAAATCAAAGATCTTATCACTTGTTAAGATGATTACAATTACAGTCCTCTCTTATGCATATAAAATAATATCAAAATATAGTCTTAAAACCCTTGTCTTTTTGCAAATCTGGTAATTAAGCTTGAATTTAGACATCTCGGCCTGTTGTGTCAAACACACAGTCACTAGCATTGGTCGATTTACGGTTGATGTCAGTCACTGTCGATCAGCTTATCTACCGATGTCAGTCTTCAGTCAGCTAATGTTGGTCACTGGGATGCCTATTGATGTCAGTCTTTGTGCCTTTCAATACTGCATATGGATTTGTACAGATCTATACAGACTTCATACGGTTGCCAATATAATATAGCACACCCTGATTACTGAACACCTGATCTCAAGATATAGTCTCTATTTGTATAACTTATTGAATCAAAAACCTAATAAAATAAATACCTGGAAAGCTCTGTGACAACTTCTGTATGAAGTTATCTCTCAATTCTGTAAACCCCTGTGATAAATTCTGTATGAAGCTATCTCTCAATTTGGCAATAAATCAGCTGATATCTCACAGCCTCTAAATCGCACACACTAAAGAGTTGACATTCTCCAATGCAGATGGAATCCTGGAACCCTTGGCTCAGTCTTCACAGAAGAATTCTTCAATATCAAAATCAATAATCAATGCATGATCAATAATGGCCTCCATGAGAAACCCTTATACCCTCAAAAAGATGTGCTTACCCTAATTAGGGTTTCTTAAATTAGAAATAGGGTTTCATAATTAAAAATATACTAAATAATTAATATTTGATTAAATCAATCAAATATTAATATCTCCATCAATATATGTCGGATCCTCGAACCGATCGAAGCTGGTGAATCAGGGAGTGATTCTGCACATGACCATACCAAAATAAGGGCACTCCGTTGCATGTCAAATATACCTAAATAATAGGAGCTCAGGGAAAATGTGTCTAAAATAACCCAAATGAAAACCAACTATAGAAATTCTGCTAAATGAATCCAAGCCAAGCTCCATTATGACCCTCTATCCAACCTATCAGCCTACGAAGGTCGCATAATAGGCTAATCATCAACTCTAAGTGATGTCACCTAAAAAGGGGACATGACAGAGTGAAATACCACATACACATTAAGGTTGGGGATAAAAAAATGAAGAGTATAGAGGTAATTGAAATACAAATGAATATGAAAAGTAACTAAAGAAAGCTAACTCAGGACCCTCTAACTCTACATACACAGTTGTCTTAATGCATATAGGTTTGTGTAGTTAGTTGGAGTAACTAGTTGGTTTGAATGATGAAGGTAAAAAAATATATGAAATTGAACCTATGTTGGTGTATCGAATCTATATAGTCTTCAATAAATTTTATTTCATATTAAAGTTTAAGATATTTGCCTAGGCATAAGTGAGCATTCATAACATGCAGGTATGTGTGTAGGTTGCAGAGTGTGTTTGATTGTAGAGTATGAGAGATACCCTAGTTTAAGAAGTGTTGACAAATATTGAGATCACACTCCATGAGAGATAAAAATCCATCATTAGTGAGGACTAGAGAAATATAAACCATGTAGGTCTCTAACATCAACTAGTCTAAGCACTTAGTAAGGGCCAAGGATGGTCATGGTAGACCTAGAGGGGAAGAATGATAGAGGTAGGGGTCTGAGCCATTATGAGACTGTGTAAAAGTTGAATCTAATTATAAAATTATTCTAATAAATTCATGAAGTCACCATAAGAATATATAGGTTGTCTAATGTCCTTAACCTTAGTTTAGGCCTATAAGGCCTAAAACCCTTCTTAAGCCCTTAGTTTTCCAACTCCATTATTTTAACATGAAAATATCCTAAAGTTGATATAATACCATAAAAGTATGTATGATGATGGTATAAGTATTTAGAGATGTGTTTAAGGTAGGATAATATAGGGGAAATGGTAATTTATGCTAATATCCCTCCTTGAGCTCCATCACCCTAGTTTGCCAATTTGAGTTACTATTTTAAATGCTCATATATTAAATGAAAATATGGATGGAAACTAATTATATTAGGTGAATTTTATGACCCCTATGCACTTTAAATACATTGTGGAGAGATCTAGTTTTATTGGGGCAACTCTATGAACAATCCTTAAGATTGTAAGCATGCCCAAAATGCCTAGTGAAAACCTGAAGGCTACCAATCTTTGCTTAGAACTCATGATGTAAGGTGAATGGGAATAATATATATATATTAATAATATCTGATGGGAAATATGTACTCAATATTCATGGCCTTACATTTACAATCTAGGTCATGTACTTTATGAACCATCGTTAAGATGGTAGGCCACTCGAAACCCTCCAAAACCATCATGAGGGACCCAATGGACAATAAATTATTCCTTATGATTAAAATGACCATGATACATAATTAAAAAATCATGGGGACACTTAAAAGTCATATATGTACTCTATACACTAGAAATTTGGCACGTGTGGTGAAAGATGTGCAAGAAAGTGGCTTATAAGGCTAGGATTTGGGTCCATTTTCATAATTCTCAAACATGTTTTGGGTCCTAAGTGAGTATAATGGTATCTTAGGCCTCTATATATGTGTAATGTTATCTAAAAAATCACTCCTCCACCCCCCATAGTATTAAAAACTATCCTAATAAGCTCAGTTTGATTCAATTTAGGAGATAGTCATCATTTGCAATGAGAGAAGGATGGTGCAGGTCTGCTCACATAATGATGAGGTTTCCTAGGATAGAGGCACCCTTTCACTAAAATCTCTAAGACACTATAAATATAAACATATTCTTGAATATGCCTAGTTCTCATACCCCTTTCCCATTAGGAGGACAAATATATTAAATGGGATATGAATGGATTCAAAGGCTATAACTAGGATAATATTGGACATGTTCAAACAACTAACTTCCTCTCATAATGGGTACATGAACTATCACTATATGTCAAGGAGTTATGGATTATATTCAAGGTGATTGGCATCTTCATGGGGTCAAATATGACCAAAAATAATTCATCCATCACACTTTTACACCCAATGGCTCATTAAAGGCCATTATGTATCCAAATCAATGTCTAGTAGGAGTTATGGGACTATTACTACCTCTTAATAACTAATTAATTAAGTGAATTATGGTCATCATGGATTATACTTTACACTTATATGCCACATTCTCCTCCTTGACCCTTCTCATGTTTTATAAATTGGGATTCAAGATCCATTATATGTATCCCTCTACTAGGTATGTGAAAGTGCTACCCATTTGTATCTACAACCAAAAGATAATAAAATATGTATTTAACATCCTTTATGTTGGTATTATAGTATGTTTATACTAGTTATATTTTCACAAGTGGTTGATTATTCTCCTTTTGTAGGTCCTTGTATTCACCTAGGTACTAGTGGATTGTATTATGTAGGTTACATGGTTTGTGAAGGTGTTAGTGATTGTACTTGTAGTGAAAACTAATTGATACTATCTTGAATTAAGCATTTCATTCATCATCTTTAGGTCATATTCATATATAATAATCTCCTTGTGAATCAATGATGTGTAGGAGTCTTTTGGATAGAGATTGTGTTATAAATCAATCTTGTTCTATCCATAAGTGTTGTTAAGGATCAAGTAGAGGAGACAAAACATATTGGTGCATCACCTCCCATAGCTTAGGATTTTTTCATGCATCCTTTTATCACTTTTCATTGACAAGCAAGTAGGTTTAGGAGTTGAGTTTAGATGATGAATCGAGGGAGCTAGCCCCAAAACTAGAGATTCACCTCACCCAATGAACTACCTAAACCTAGAGGTGATTCCATTGTATCATCTAGATGAGGCAAGTCTAAAAAATCTTTGCCTCAAGAGTGAAATCTAGACTGATAACAATTCCTATTTATCATTAGATGATGAAGATGTCAATAGTGATGTAGAGTACTATTATAACATATATAATGAGTTAGCTGATACCAAGATTTTTAATACCAATACCATTTATACCAATATTTTTCCCTATAAAATTACCCTATTTTTATTCATAACCCATTTATAGACTTCATTTTTACCACCTTATGTGTCAAAATTTCAAACTAGAATGACTTCCTACATTTTCACACAAATTGGTCCAAACCATCTATTTATCCTAAATTATTATAAAATTCTAACATATAAGTCCAAATTTGTTTTGGCACATCCATAATTAGGTAAATACACCATTTCAAGTCATATATTCAGTATGACCATTACATATTACATGATTTCCTTCAATATTCACTATTTATTATTCATTAGTTAACTAATTTGAATTATTTAACTAATCCTTCCCTAATTAAAAATTACATGTATTTTGGAATAGTCATGATTTGTAAAAACAAATGTTTCCAATTATCCACACATTATTTTATGAATGAATTTTATATTCACCTCTTCTTATCCCCTATTATCCATGAAATTATTAGATTCCCCTTACACATGGGGTAAAAACTCTAATCAATCCCATGCCCCATCAAATGAAATCTTAATCCTCCTCTATTGATATTCTAAAGAGATCAAGGGATAAATTTATTGATCCATGTGAGATGTGTAGGGTGCATTCTCCACCCTCCATATCACATTCAAGTTGGATGGTTTAGGTTTATTCAATAATATTATAAATAATACCTTATACCTCATTAATTTCCATGCCCAAGTGTAGACACCAGAATTGTGTCTAACCCTTATCATCCTCCCCTTAACCCCTGTCGACCATTTTCACACAAGCCTTACCCCTAGCAGCATGTAAGAGTGAGTAGAAGGCTAAAATTAGCCTCTGTCTCCATTCTGCATCTGCCGACACCGGTCACTACTCGATCGACGTTGCCGACGTCGGTCACCTTTTCGGCTGACGTCGGCATTCTTGCCGGTGTTGGTCAGCCTTAAATTGCATCCATTAATTCATTTCTCAATTCGTTATCCATTATTTGGTTGCAATCGGTTTGGCAACCGGTTATTAGACCTTCGGCATCAAAACATTTCTTTGATCCGAACCCCGCAGAAACAATCAACGAGTCTTCTTGCATCCAACCAAACGATCAACCATTTTTCTTGCATCCAATCAATCTATGATCAATCTCTTGTGTCTCTCTCTCCAATACAAGAATTCTACTTCGATCATCTAGCAGCACAATGACAACTTCAATCATGTCTCTTATCATGTCTTCAGTGTGTAACAGGTAAGTATCTTGCTCTGTGTTTTTGTTTTATTCTCCGGTTATTCTTTTTTATTTATTGTCATCAACTCCTATTTAGACTTAGACTACAGCCTCGAGACCTTATTTCTTCCTGTATCAACTCTGTCTACCATTCCAAAATATATAGTCACTCTACCCAAATCCCTGTAAAAACCCCCAAATAATCCTTCTGACTCTTAGATTGACTCCTTAACCCTCAGACACCATTCTGCAACCCTAAAAACTTGTCCAGACCCTGACTAGACCCAACTGGACCCGACCAGACTCGACCAGACCTATCCAAGAACTATTGCCCCGACCGATGCCGGTCATTACCCTGACCGACGCTAGCACTTTAACCGACGTCGGCACCCTTCCCTGACCAACGCCGGCACAGAGACCGACACCGGTGACTGTGTAGAACAATTCACTGAATATCAGGTATGCATTTTATTTTTTGTCTTTTTTTTGCTTTCATTCTGTCTCTCATTTCTACCAGTCAAATATTCTATTTTTAATCAGTGGGTTGATATCCCTTAAGGAAGTCTTTGTACTTCAGGGATCAAGCATTTGCTTGACAGCCCACCGTCTCTTCGTCTAACATTTTTTTTGTGTTTAGTCTATTTTTCTTTGCAGGTGTCATTCCTCCACAGCCAAAGAGGGGTACCTTCCAACATCTGATTTTGGTGCGCACGACCATATCCAGGTATCTTCTAGCCTTGACCATTTCTTTTAGTTTCTTAATTTCTTCTTTGAATGTAAAAAGCGATTTAGCGTAGAAACATTCTGGCACGCCCGGTGGGACCCTAGGGCCTTCCTTGGGTTCTTTATTTCTTTCATTCATATAGGTGCATTAGGTTCCTTCCTTTTTTGCCTCTTTCATCTCTTCTAAACAACATCATAAGCAGGAATAAAAAGAACTTTTCTTTTCTTTCTTGCACTTTTAGACTAGTCAAAACTCATATTCTTCGACTCTTTCTCCATTCGTCTTCATACAAACAAACATTTTGACTTGGACTTAAAACACTTTGCATTCATTTCTGTTTGCTTGCATTTCTTAGATCACACTTAGTAATTAATAAATGCATATTGAATTAATCTAGTCCACTTGATGTTACACGACCAAACCACTTGCACAAAACAAACATCTTAACTTACCTAAGACAAGGCCTGATTGGGATTTCACCCCCAACAGATACCTTACCCGTCCCGACGATCTTACTTGGATTTCCTCACCAAGGGGAAAGCCCACTCCGTTCTCTGGCAGAGTCTAATCTCTAGGGGAAGTATATTTTGGCTAAGCGGGCCCAGTTTATCACTGGAATCATGAAGTGAGGGGAGCTTGCTCCTTAGCACCAAGCCTTGTACGAAACCTAACACAAACTTCTTGAGCACCATAAATAACCCAAAACCATCCATAGACTGCTTCTTTTAGGACCCGACTCAAAAGCCAATCTTCCTCTACACACATTCTAAGGCATAAGCCACTATAATCCTAATAATTTACTCCTAGGGTTTTAGGATCTGCTTGTGTTCTTCATCTTTTTAGTTCTTATCTGCTTGTTTGAGCTTGTGAGGACGTTCTTCTTTGCCTTGAATGGTTCTGACTCGTAGCCAAGCCAAGGCTCTAGTCGATCACGCGAGGCATCATCCACTTCCGTCTACCTCGTCCATAACCAGCTCTAAAATGGAGTTCAACTTGGAGACTGAAAGAACTCCTACTAGACCATCCCCGACCCAAATGCCTATTATCCCAGAAGGGGACCAAGATTTCACATGATTCTTGGACCTCAACGTCAAAGCCTTACAGCACTATCTCGCAAATAGCCGAACGCGAGACTCCTTGGGCAATCCAATGTATGGAATGCTGACCTTTCTTCTTGAAACTGCAGCTGTATCAACGGCATCCGTAGTTCAACCCTTAGATGCCTAGGCTATTGCTTCAACCAATGACCAGTCTTTGACCAACCATCCAAGTGTGGCCTCTCCCTCCATCATTGGGCCCACTTCCACTGGGGTTGTGGCCCCCTATCAACCTCAGCCCACTCAAGCACTTTCTACCCCCTTTTAGAATCTGGTCGTCTCTATTCCACCTACCCTTGCTCCTATCAACACTAGGGTGGCTACCTATCCATTGGCCCATGTTACCTCTAACCAACCTCCCGTGACAACATCGAACCTAGCCATACCTTCTACCCAACCATCCTTAGTCTCCTCCTCTATCCCTACGACTAGTCATCCATACGTTGCGCCCTTACTGGTACAACTGACTACATCGTATACCTCTTTTAGCCTCTTTCAAGTGCCTTACAATCTAGGGGGCAATCCACCCGCTAATCCATCAGTAGATATCATCAAAATATTGATGGACAAGATGTCCAACCTAGAGACCTCCATTTATGGTTCACACAATACTCTCTCATACGAATAAATTTGCATTGAGCCCATTCTTCCTTCTGTCCCGATCAGACCATATCCCATCCAGTGGGAACTTCCTAAGTTTTCTCATTTTCAAAGCAAGGAAGACCCACAATAGCACTTACGGGCATTCAGACATGCCTGTTACCTTATCGCCCACGATGATGCGTTGCTTTTACACACATTTCCTATGTCTCTCTCGGGTGCTGCACTTGACTGGTACAGCTCCCTTGCCAGCCATTCCCTCTTCACGTTCACTCAACTGGCCCAGCTCTTCCTTGATCATTTCTCTATCAACATCACCAAGAAGGTCTCAATCACAGACCTCTATTCTATCTGCCAATTCGAGGATGAATCCATTACTGATTTTGTCGCTCGATGGAGGGGCCTCATCAATCAACTCTCATTTTCTTTACCCCAACCTGAACTTATTGAACTTTTCTCCCAAGCCTGCGCCAAACATATTTCTTCCACCTTGAGGGTTCAGACCTTCCGCACTTTTGACGAAGCCTTCACGATGGCCCGTAAACTTGAGTTACGTGTTGTTGAGGAGAATAAAGTCAAGTTGCGAAGCAAGAATCCCAAATCCAAGACCAATGACCCCTCTTCTAAGCCTTCCTCATCCAATCCTAAATCTAAAGCTTCAACAAATGCTGTGGTTGTTAGATCTTCCTCCTCTTTGCCTTCAACTAATCAGCTTGAGCCATCCACATCTCAGAGTGCCACCCACCAATTTTAGTAGAGATACATACATCGACAATTTACTCCACTCGGAGAATCATACGCGTCTGTGCTGGAAAAACTCGTCAAACAAGGGGCCCTCAATCTCCCTCAGATCCGACCACCTCCACAATTTGATCCCTCACGTGCCATCTCTACGTGGTATAGGGAAAATGACTTTTATAACTACCACCGTGTTAAAGGTCATGACATGGGCAACTGTAAAACCTTAAAAATATAATCCAAGACATGCTTGAAAAGGGTGACCTCATCCTTGACAATCCCAATGCACCCCCTAATCAGGGTATCGACATCTTCAAACAACCATTCCCCAATCATCCACCAACTCAAAACAATGTTCAGACCTTGATTGACAACACTCATGAACACAACATTCAAATAGTCAATACGGTCTCACCCTTCATTTCCAACCAACCTCAAGAGGTGAGTCCATCCATCAGTCTATCACATGTGGATGAACCTCTTTCTTCGGTTAGTTCTCCGTCAACCTCTCTCATCTTGGAGGATGCCTCGACCTTACCAGCACCGCCGGTTTCACCATCTTCCTTCTTGCTACCCATGGAGGACCCAACATTTCCTACTCCTCGACCGCAAGTGGAAGGCACAATCATCCCTGTCCTTTACCCGCTTGAGGAGCTTCATTCTCTAGTTTCTTCTCCACCCAGGGAAGAAACTGCCTCTCCTTCATCTCCAACCAAGGATGAACCTGTCATGACTTCATCATGCCTTGGGGCCGAAACTACCACACCTTCGGTCCCACAATCATCAACGTCTTCTCAAGAACCCAAACCTCATCCCACATCTTCTCAGCCATTTTCCTGATTAGTGGAGAAACTCAAACTTTTCCCTTCTAGGAAAGTGGAGCATCAGGGATTGTGGGAGCGTCTCACAGCTCTTCAACATGCCCGTGCCCTCTCATCTCATGCTACTAATCCTCCCATGGTAGAACCTCCCAAGACTCTCAACAAAAACCAGACTTCTACTTCTAGACCGTCTACACCTCAACCAACCACATCAGGACCGAAACCCTCATCTACCCTGCCTAAACCAATCAAGTCACTCGGCGTTCGCCCTGTTTCTACTGTCACTCACCCGCAAGTGAAGGTGGACCTAGACCAGACTTCAACCAATAGTAGTCTTCAACCCAAATCATAGAAAACTGCCAAACCATAGAGGTGAATGCCTCCTCCCCCATCACCATTGCCCTCCATTTTGGGCCCTCATCCTTCGACCTTGACCAGAGTCCTTCTCACTTTGACCTCTAATCAAAACCAGTTGCCTCCTTTGCTTCCTTTGCCTATTGCTAGCCTACCCTCTCCAAAAGGGGTGGTACCTCTCATGAAGAATGTACCATTTCTGCCTGTCGCCGCACCATCAACCTAGAAGGTGGTATGGAAACCTCCTCCAACTTCACCCAAGCAAAAGTCACCGGCATCGCATACATCGATGAGCACAGACCCTTTAGTGGGCTCATACTTTTTGATCTTGCATCGAATTTTGTAGACTTCCAGCATAACTCTTCCACCCATTAGGCCCTTCCAACCTCTCAGGTCTAAGCCCTCCTGGTTCGACGACACGAAGATTTAATTATACCATCGTACACCAGGACACAGTATCGAGACTTGTTGTGCCCTCAAGGCCATCATTCACCGCTATCTGGAGAAAGACACTCTTCTCTTTGAGGACACTCTCAACCGACCCCTGACTCCTTCTCATAACCCTCCAACCTCTTCAAACCCATCAACATCTCATCAACAGGTTACAACCCCTTTATCTCCTTCACCTCCTATCTTTGAAATCAATGCCATTCACATAACCACTAGGTCACAAAAGGACAAGGTGAAAGAAAAAGCCACCATTCCTTAGACCTACCCTTTCATCATTCCACCTCAACAGCCCAAGCCTAAGATTTCTATCCTTGGCGCGCCTCAACCCTCTTCTTCTTCTTCTTCTTCTGGACCAATCCATGACTCCATGTTGAAACAACTTCACCAGATGCCTGTGAAGATGTCCCTTTATGACCTCATCCAAACCTCGCCTCAACATCGTCAAGCCCTCATCCAAGCCCTGTAGATAGCAGAGGTCTAACCCGAGGACCCCCAACCACTTGCTGCCCTTGTCCACTCTTTAGCCCCTGTTGCCTCCATCACATTCAGTGATTCTGAGATTCCCACATCCAACACAGAAGATCAAGACGTCACCCTCTTCATCACCACCTATGTTGATTAGACATGCATTAAATGCATTATGATCGACGGAGGTGCCAGCATCAACATTATCTCCACCCATGCCTTTGATCAGTTGGCTCTTCCCAAGAATTGCGTCTCCAAAACTAACACAATCTTGCACTCCTTTAATGACACCACTGCCATGACCATTGGCACAGTCATCCTTCACATTCACGTTGGTCCACGTACATTCCTAGAGCTCTTCTACATCATCGAAGGAGAGTTTCAATACAACATGTTACTGGGCCGACCCTGGATCCGTGCCATGGCTTGTGTCCCCTCCACTCTGCACCATTGTGTGAAATTTGAGCACGATGGACAAGTCCACACCATTCCCACTGACCCTTCACCCTTCAAAACTTGCAACATCACCTACCGTCCAAATGACGTCCTCATTCCTATCAAGCCATCAATCCTGGCACCGCCTCCATCTGTGGAAGCTTTGACCAGTTCGCAATAGGCAGTCGCCCTCACACCTCCCCTTCAAGCGATGACCACAGACCCCATGGAAGACATCTTCCAAAGACTTTCATTGGGGGAGTATCGCTTGCTGACCTTAGACATGTTCCAAACTCCACAAGAGTATGGACGCCTTCATCACAGCCCCAGTTACGACCATCAGATCAGGATGATCGTAACTTATGGTCCTCCTCACCTCTAAACCAACCTCATCTATGGGGGGCTTAATCAAGCTCCTACTGATGGTAATCCTCTTTCTTCACCTCAACCTTTCACATCAGACTTCTCATTTCTTGGCAACCCCACCTTTGCACACACTTACCTTTATAGGTGTGCATGGAAGGGTTTTGGTTTTGGACGCTCGTAGCAGGGCTCCCATCAGCCCATTGAGCTGCTCAACGATGACAATGCCAAGAAATGGTATGGCCTGGGATATCACGACTCCACTCAAGACCCTGTAGACCTTTGTCCCGAATCAACCATTGACCAATCTCCTCCACACTCACCTATTCTTCCCCCTTCACCTACGGAGTCAGTGGTTTCCATTCCTCCTAGTTTTTTTTTTGCATAAACACCATCTACCTAGAACCCCTGACTTATCAGCTCAATGGGGTGTCCAAGTCTCTCCCTCTCATTTTTCCCAGCATGGTCGAAGATGAGTCGGCAACCATTCACACTATCCATTACGTTGACGACGACGCCATTCTTTCTTACATGGGCACTGACAATTCTTTCATCCAGCACTCCCTCCCTTCTAAGACCCAAGTTATGTTAAATGAATCAACCATTGACATCAAACTTCCTTCTGTTGATGTTCCTTATGTCTTAAAGATTGGCCAATCTTTAGACGCTCAGGAGCAGCTTGACTATACCTAGTTCTTCTTTGAACATAGCAAGGCCTTTGCCTGGACTTATAGTGACATGCCTGGCATCGACCCCACCATCGCTACCCATAACATTGTCACCAAACCAGAGGCTAAGCCTGTCAGGCAAAAGCTTTTAAAGATGCATCCTCACATTGCCCTCCTTGTCAAAGAGGAGCTTCAGCACCTCCTTTCTGTCTCCTTCATCTAACCCATTGATTATCCACAGTGGGTCTCTAACATCATCCCAGTCACCAAGGCAACTGGGGGGATCCAGATCTGCACGGACTATCACAACCTTAACTTAGCCTATCCCAAAGATGACTTTCCTCTTCCTAACATTGACCAACTTGTTGATCTTATGGCCGGCCATGAGATGTTATCTCTCATGGATGGGTTTTCAAGATACAATCAAATCTTGATCACTCCAAAAGATCAGCACACGACCACTTTCATTACCCCATGGGGGACTTTCTGCTATCGAGTCAGCATGCCATGACCTACATTTTCCATGATCTCCTCCAAAAAATCATGGAGGACTATGTGGATGACCTGCTCGACAAGTCCAAGCTTCGCCGTGACCATCTGACCATTCTCAAGATCATCTTCTCTCGTCTTCTTCAATACAATGTTCATCTTAACCCCAAGAAATGTGTCTTTGGGGTCCTCTCTGGTAAGCTTCTCAGCTTCATTGTTTCCTTCCATGGCATTGAGATAGATCCCGCTAAGATTCGCGCTATCCTCAAAATGCCACCCTCGACCAATCTCAGATAGCTTCGCAGTTTGCAAGGGAAGCTCCAGTCCATTCATCATTTCATCTCACAGCTTTCTGACCGCTGCCAACCTTTTCATCATCTCCTTAAGAAGGACGTCTCCTTTACATGGGATAAGGACTATCAAGAGGCTTTTGAAGCCCTTAAACACTATTTGGTCTCTCCACCAGTCCTCATTCCACCTAAAGATGACCAACCCTTCTACCTTTATATCTCAGTGACTAATCATTTGTTAGGTGCCATGATCACGCACCAAGATGAGCATCACCATGAGCAAGCAGTTTATTATATCAGCCGAACACTGGTTGACTATGAAACTCGATACACCCATACCGAGAAACTCTATTTGGCATTTGTCTTTGTTGCTACCAAGCTCTGCCACTATCTTCTTAATCACAAGACCTTTGTCATCACCCACACTAACCCTCTCAAGTATATGCACTCCAAGCCATATCAGAATCAATGTATGGCTCGGTGGCTCATGCTGCTTCCTAAGTTTGACCTCGAATTCATCCAACAAAAATCTATCAAGGGGCTAACCATCGCTGATCAACTAGTAGATGCCCCTCTTCCTGACAATCAACCTTCGCAGTGTGAGTTTCCTGACGAGTCTATCGCTGTGCTTTCCACCGATGACACCATCTATCAGATGACTATGTTTTTTGACAGCTCCAAATGTCAACTAGGTGGAGGTGCTGGGGTCATTCTCATCCCACTCGAAGGGGAGCCCATGCCTCTATCTTTTAAGCTTGACTTTGATTGTACCAATAATATGGCTAAGTACAAGGCCTTAATTTTGGGACTTTAGACCACCCTCTCTCTCAACATCAATTCCATCAACATCTTCGATGACTCGCAGCTCATCTTCAATCAGGTCAATGGTTCATACCTCTGTAAAAATGAAATTTTACAAAGGTACAAAAATTGTGCTGACATTCTCCTTTCATCTTTCGATCATTACCTCCTACAGACTATTCCTCGATCCACAAATAAGTTTGCTAACACCATGGCTTCTCTCACTTCGCATATCCCATCTTCCTCATCTACATCCAAACTTTTTGTCACAGTGCACCGTGTGCCATTGCCTTCCTATATCTCTCTTCACATTAATCATGTCAACACTATAGACCCTAGCCCACGAGATGCTTGGTATAAGCAACTTGTGGACTTCTTATCTTTTTCTGTCATTCCTCCCAACCTCTCTAGCAATGGGCGATGAGCTTTTATCAAGCATACCGCTCGCTATACCATGCTAGGGGGTCTTCTCTATAAGCGAGGCTTCGATGGCCTCCTTCTTCACTGTCTCACCTCCACTGAAGCATCTCAGGCCATTAAGCAAGTCCACGATGGGATTTGTGGTGGATGTTTTAGTGGGAATTTGGTTGCCAAGCGCATCCTTCATCTGGGTTATTATTGGCCTACCCTTCATCAAGACTGTAGCGACTATGTTCGGCATTGCATCAAGTGTCAGCAGCACTCTAACTTGCTTCATCTTCCTAGTCACGCCTTACAAATCGCTCAAGACTTTTGGCCTTTTTCTCAGTGGGGTTTAGATCTCATCGGTGAGATTAACCCTCATTCATCTCTTCGTCATCAATCCATCATCACAGCCACTGAATATTTCACCAAGTGGGTGGAAGCCATTCCTCTCATCTCCACAAAAGCTGACAAGATAGTCGAATTCATCAACACCCATATCATATGTCATTTCGGTGTCCCTCATAAGATCATCACCGATAACGGTAAGTCCTTCAAAAACAAGACTGTCCAAAAGCTATGCGACTCATTTGGCATCAAGCTCAGTTTCTCTTCACCTTACTACCCATAAGCAAATGGGCAGGCCGAGGCTTCCAACAAAATTCTCACTAAAATTCTCATGAAGGTGGTCAGCGACACAGGAAGGGACTGGCACATTCACATTCCCTTCGCTTTGTGGGCCTACCGCACTAGCATCCGAACCTCTATGGGTGCTACCCCTTTTTCTCTCATGTATGGAACAGAGGTTGTCTTATCTCTCAAAGTACAGATCCAATCTCTCTGCATCTCTCTACATGACATCCTTTCCAATGATAACTTTCATCAAGATCACTTAGCTCAACTTGAGTTACTTGATGAGCGCCGTCTTGCTATCCTTAATCATCTCCATGTCTATCAACATCGCATCAAGTGCGCCTATGACAAAAATTTGTGAGAATGAGATTTCAACATCAGAGACCTCATCCTCAAAGAGAATCAACACATGACCAATATGGATCGAAGTATACGAGGCAAGTTTGCTCCTAATTGGCTTAGACCTTTCATTATCACGCACAAGTATGGATCAGGGACTTATCATCTATCCTCTCTTGATGGACAACCAGAACTTGAGCCTCTTAATGCATTGCATTTGTGACCGTTTTACTGCTAGTCGAGTACTCATCCACTTGACACTTAACTTGAGCTCGTCCCTTGAGCAATCCCCATCCTCTTAGTCCTAATTCCTTTCATCCCTATTCCTCTTAACAATTCCTCTATAACCCTTTTCTGATGTATGGATGCTTCGTCCTAATAAAAGGGAGCCCTTGACCTTCTATAATCTTGTCCATGACTCACATTTCTGTAAAAACAAATCAAGATGTCAAAATATCCACGGTCACCATATCAATATCAAAATCAAAAAGGTAGACTGCTCCCTCGAAGGATAGCTATACTATCATTTGCTGTAATTAAATAGACTGCTCCCTCAAAGGACAGCTATTCAAAATCCCTTATATTAAACAAAATTCTAGACCACTCCCTCAAAGGATGGCTATGACTACTCTGGCAATAAACAACACTATCTTCGAAGCTTCCCACATTGATCAGCTTCACAACTGACCACCAATCAAATGACATCTCTATGCAGGCTTCTTGCATTGATCAGTCTGCAGCAAAAAAAAAATGCGTCATGGACTTGACTTACAGTTGTCTCAGGGTCTCCTATACAAAGGGGTAAAGTTATCTCTGCTCTTAAAACAGGTTACCCTTTCCTCCTCCTATCACCTGCTCAAGGGACTTCGAGCTCACTTTAATGTCAAAGTGATTCGATTACCGTTCTAACACAACATCTGGTCAATGACGTCATGCATGAATAGGGCTCTTGGTTCTAATAACCCCTATCTATGCTGTCATTTTGGTCCTTGTCAATGAAAGAGCAATATGCTTTTCACTTCTTCTACACTTTGGTCACATTCACCTTCATCACTTGTCAAACCTAATCAACTCAACTCAACTCTCTTTTTCAGGCCACTCCCATTTCCTATTCACACTAGTTTCTATGGACACCAATATACATGGAAACTATCGACTAGACGCAATTTATGTTAAGCATAAACCAATACTTGCTCAAGCATGAATGGACCTCAATTCATATTTAGCATACATCCATCACGAATATGGAAAATTGCTAGGGATGAAAGACCCCCTCAACCAATGTTGTAGAATACACCATTACACAATATGGAAAAGGCTGTAACATCATGTTTTTACCCTCATCATTTCATCATGACCAAGACCAATCTATCGACCACTTTGACCAGCTGTCTACCACTCGAACCCTTTGTCGAACTACATTGGTCTAAGGCCCTACGATCGGGGCTATGTAGGCAGTACTCAGATGATAGGACATCATCTGGGGTTAGCTCGACCACCCTTGTTTGTTCGTCTCTCTGATGGACAAACCTTCTATCCTTGACCATGATCTTTCCCTCGACCAAGACCAATCCAATCACTTTGACCCTTCCTCTCTTTTAGGGAGAACTACATTGGCCTGAGGCCCTTTCCATAGGGGCTATGTAGGCAGCAATCAGTTGACTTGGGGTCTTCTGAGGTTAGCTCGGCCACATCCTTTCATCCATTCCTCCACCTCGATCAATGACCATTAGAGATCATGCCTATCTCCTCCGACTTTGACCCCTTCCAGAGCAATGTTGCCTTGGTTGTTTTTGCATATATGCTACCTCATGACTGGTTAGCAAAATTGTGCGTAGACTATTTTTGACCCTCACAAGTATAGGATCGCAAGCCGGTTGATCTGTACTACTTGTGACTTTTTCATGTTTTTGGGAGCACTTCCTAAGCTTGGGATACCTGGAACACGACGACCATTTGGAGCTTCAGCTTAGATTGAATAACCCAATCAGTAGATGACTAAATGCTGGGGCTCAGTTACTTCAATTTTGGCACTCCTCGACCCTTGACCTATGACACTTTGACCTGACCATCTCGTGAAGTGGTATGCGTGCAATCACAACTTTTGTTGCGTTCACCCTCACAACCTTTTTCATCCTCTCTTTGTCAAATCAGCACCCGATTCCCAGTTCCCTTCCCTCAACTTCTGCTTGGAGGGGGAATACCTCATCCATAACTAGGTAAATCCTCTTATTTTTGTCTTGCAGTTCATTCAAACAACCAACAAGATGGAATCGACCTTATCCCACACCTGGGGCAACCACCTCCTGTTTTTGTCTTGCAATTCATCCAGAACAACCAACAAGATAAAAAGGGGCAAATGTAGACACTAGAATTGTGTCTAACCCTTGTCATCCTCCCCTTAACCCCTGTCGACCATTTTCACACAAGCCTTACCCCTAACAGCATGTAAGAGTGAGTAGAAGGCTAAAATTAGCCTCTGTCTCCATTCTACATCTGTCGACACCAGTCACTACTTGATCGACGTTGCCGACGTTGGTCACCTTTTCGGCCGACGTCAGCATTCCTGCCGGCATCATTCAGCCTTAAACTACATCCATTAATTCATTTCTCAATCCGTTATCCATTATTTGGTTGCCAATTGGTTTGGAAACCGGTTATTGGACCTTCGGCATCAAAACGTTTCTTTGATCTGAACCCCGCAGCAACGATCAACGAGTCTTCTTGCATCCAACCGAATGATCAACCATTTTTCTTGCATCCAATCAATCTATGATCAATCTCTTGTGTCTCTCTCTCTAGTATAGGAATTCTACTTCGGTCATCTGGCAACACAACAACAACTTCAATCATGTCTCTTATCATGTCTTCAATGTGTAACAGGTAAGTATATTGCTATGTGTTTTTGTTTTATTCTTCGGTTATTATTTTTTATTTACTGTCATCAACTCCTATTTAGACTTAGACTACAGCCCTGAGACCTTATTTCTTCCCTTATCAACTCTATCTACCATTCCAAAATATACAGTCACTCTACCCAGATCCCTATAAAAACCCCCAAACAATCCTTCTGACTCTTAAACTGACTCCTTAACCCTCAGACACCATTCTGCAACCCTAAAAACCTATCCAAACCCTGACCAGACCTGACTGGACCTGACCAGACTCGACCAGACCTGTCCAAGAACTATTGCCTCGACTGACGCTAGTCATTACCTTGACCGACGACGGCACTTTAACTGACATCGGCACCCTTCCCTGACTGACGCCGACACAGAGACCGACACCGGTGACTGTGCAGAATAGTTCGCTGAATATCAGGTATGCATTTTATTTTTCATCTTTTATTTGCTTTCATTCTATCTCTCATTTCTACCATTCAAATATTCTATTTTTAATCAGTGGGTTGATATCCCTTAAGGAAGTCTTTGTACTTCAGGGATCAAGCGTTTGCTTGACAGCCCACCGTCTCTTCGTCTAACATTTTTTTCATGTTTAGTCTATTTTTCTTTGCAGGTGTCATTCCTCCACAGCCAAAGAGGGGTACCTTCCAACATCTGATTTTGGTGCGCACAACCATATCCAGGTATCTTCTAGCCTTGACCATTTCTTTTAGTTTCTTAATTTCTTCTTTGAATGTAGAAAGCGATTTAGCGTAGAAACACCAAGAATCAAAATAAAGCCCAAAAACTTTTGATAATCTTATTGTGCATCAAACCCCTTTATCATCATCCAATATTCAAAGTTTCTAAGTTGATATGATGAAAACTTAGATAATACTTCTAAAACACACTTTGGAGCTGCATATCAAGAGCCACATCCACTTACGATAAGGTGATTGATATATGATGGAAGGTACAATCATTGTTTATTTAATTTCTCAATTTAGTTTTGTTTCTTATAGCCTTTACTCATAGAGGTGTTAGGCTTTTAAATGTTAGATATATATTTGGTATTGATTTTTAATCTTTCTAAATTTATAACCCCTGATTGTGATCCTAAAAATACATTTGGCATGCTCAATGGGACCTATAATCTCATAGTTATTCTTATATTTACTAAAGGTTTTAATTGTTTTAACAATAATTAAAATGTGTATGCTCTCATGTTGTGCCTATTAGGTGATTCCTAAAGATTAAACACTTTTTCATTATCTTCTATTATTTTTTCAAGTTTTCTATAAACAAGGAGGAATATGTTATTAACAATTTGTTTCTAGGTTTTAAGTCAATTTGAGCTCAAAAATATCATGATATTTGTAGGTGTTTTGTTTTTCTCTTTCCTCTCATGGATTACTAACTCATAGCTTGAGTTTTGGAGGATTTAAATTTTGACTTGGGTGACTATTTGACTTCTCATTTATGCAAAAATGAAGCTATTGAAAAGACACACAACCATAAAAACAAATTGGTGATATCTATGTTTTATATTGTTTATTTTCTATTTTTTTAATCTATAATTAAACACTTTTAAATATAAAAACTATAGAGTACATAAATTTTGAATTGGATGTCCATTTGACATCTTGTTTGTGAAAAAAAATTTGAAAATATACACACAAACATAAAAATAAATTATTGATATCTCTATTTTCTATTCTCTATTTTATGTGTTTTTTTGTTTATAAAGGCACTATTGAATCTCTTTTTTTGAGATCATAAATTTTAACTTGGGTGTTTTTTTGACCTCTCATTTGAGATAAACCAAAGAGATATAAAAAAATAAGTTTTCCACATACTTCGCTTTCCAAAGACCACATTTTAATTTTTTAATCTCTTTGTTGTAGAAACTATTATCAATGTTGGAGTGCACCCTTGAAGAAGGAGTTTTGGTACTTATCATTCCAATATAATACAATGGGATCAATCTAAGGATGTGGGTCACTTATGGTTGGAGTGAAATTCTAGAGAGGGTTGATTACATTGATGGATCACCTAAATATAACAATAAACTAATGCAACTTAAAAATAAAAGGGAGAAAGAAAACAAAAAATCAACCTAAGATTTAAAAAATGTGATGCACCAAATATGTTATGCTCCCTATACAATCCTATAACAACACTATATGATTTAATATGGACTAAATATATCTCACATATTATTCAAATTAGTCTTTTCATACATCAGTATTTCATATGATGGTTATAATTATATGAATAGGAATTGAAGGTATGACTAAAATATCTTATGTCAAGTATAATAAGTTGGTTTCCACAATAATTCACTAGCTTAGATAATTTCAACACAACATATAAGATGTATAAATTAGCCTCCTAATGGCAAGGTGAAAATAAAAATACATAAAAGAGGAATAACATGATCTATTATAGGTGTATATCAAATAAGCATCAAAATTACAAAAACATATGAGCATGAAGAGGGAAAATTTATATTTCTATTTATTCAAAATGCCTAAATCCAAAGTTACAAAAGGGAAGATTTTAGTCATACCCAAAGGAGGGATACTTACAATGCCATTTTGGACCAATATATAGGATAAGAAGAGGAGATATGGGAGGAAGAGTGAATTAGGTCTCATAAATGTTGAATTACACCTCAATTTCAGTTTTAAACTATAAAAATAGTGAAGAAAAATCAAGGCCATCATCCCTTCTCAGCATATTAGACCTATTTCTTGATGGTCTTCCAAGGAGTATGGCATAGTGGGGATTTTTTAGGCACATTTGACATTTTGAGAGGCATTAACATGCCAAAAATATCTATCTACCTCATCATTTGATAGTTACAATAGTAGAATATGTATTAGTTTGACTTCCATGAAACACTAACTAGCCTATATTTCTTTCTTACGTGCTAATTAGGCCTAAAACTACCTTGCTTTTCATAATGGTCATGAAATGGGCCTATTTACCTCAAGTTCTAAGTTAAAAGTGAATTTATGGCCTTTATTAATTATCCTTGTATAATTATACACCACTCCTTATCGTTTAACAAGATTTTTAAGGTACATCTCAATCATAGAAAACACAATCTCTCTCTTTATATTCATTGGAAAACCTATAATATCACCTGATTAAGAGAATGTTCAAGTCATAAGGCCTTAAATTATATTTTTATTATCTCATCAAGGCCTTATTTGATCATGGATATGCTCTAATGTGTCCAAAAAATCTACAATTTGTTCATGATCCTAATATTGTAACATGTATCATTGTTACAATGTGAGAGAGCTTAGAGAGATTCTTACAGGACTACTAAAATTATTATTTACTTTAATATACATAGCTATGAAACTATTTTTATGTTATTCATTGATGTAAATTCTATCTTGTTTATTCTAAAGTAAAAATATATTTCTAATCCTTGCTACATAGATCTTGCAACTATGAGAACCCTCCTTATGCCTTGGAAGACTATGACTAGTTTGCTAAAAAAATTCTCATAACCTTATTTAGGATTATAACTCACCATCATGGTTTGGTAATAACCATGACCATAATTGATATATTTAGTAATGTTTATGGGATCTTCATACAACTTTTACCACTACCTTGCACATATAATGTTAGACTCTTCATGAAATCTTGTTGCTTGGCCTCCTAAGCTTGTAGATGGCTTCATGTCTACAACTACTCTTTAATCCATGTTGATATCTCCTCCATAAATAATTTAATACATAAATAATATAATGGGATACTTATATATATACATATACATACATACATACATGCATACATACATACATACATACATATATATATATATATATATATATATATATACATATATATATATATATATACATACATACATACATACATACATACATACATATACATATATATATATATATATATATATATATATATATATATATATATATATATATGTATGTATGTATGTATATATATGTATGTATGTATATATATGTATGTATGTATATATATATATATATGTATATATATATATATGTATATATATATATATATGTATATATATATGTATATATATATGTATATATATATATATATAATCATTTGATTAAAAACACACCAATTCTAGAAATCATAATCATTCTTCACTAACCTTTTGGCCTGTACTCTGTCCAAAATAGGGGACATGAGCTTTCAAGTTAAACTGAGGATCTAGGTAGATTTAGACATATATCCTTGATTATTATTATAGTATAAAATATTTAGTGAGTATTATTTAGGTTATTTTATAATTAACTTTTTATCTCACCTCTATACCAGTTTCCAATCCTTAGATGCATCAAGACCTAGAATTGACAATTTTGGATTGTGTTGTAGGGTCTGATAGTCTAGAAAATCAAATAGATTTTATTTTAGGTATCATAAATAAATAAATATATATATATATATATATACATATATATATATATATATATATATTAGATAATTTTAAATATATCCCCTCCAAATTTCATCCAATTTAGATGGATAAAACACTAGATATAGATTTTTCAAGTTTCTTCGAACCCTAGATAGGGTACAGTCCTATATAGGCTAAAAGGGGTGATTTTTGAGTGCATTTAATTTTTGGAATTTGTGAGGTATTTAAATGATTTTTAATGGTATAATTCATGTCTATAAATATTTTTCCACTACCCTTTACATTTGGGCAACTCCCAAAGATGGATTCAAGCTTTTATGTTAACTGCCCACATGCTTAACTCAAAACCAAACATGTAGCTTAAGAGATTCTATCACTTTTATGATATTACTTGAATAAGGTAATAATTTTAGATATAAATTCATCACTTTTACCATACATAATATTTATGTAGGATTTACAACTCTCAAACACCAAGGACTTAACAAATTCCTACAATACCACTCAAAATTGGGTATAATTAAAGACTGACAACCTGCAACTTCCATTGAAAGTGGTTGATATAAAACCTCTATGGAGATTAATTATGGAAAATTTTTAATCCATATTCCAAGTTAAAATATGACCTAGGAATATTGATGAAAAATAATGTCAGAATCTGTTGCTCCTCTATTAGCTTGTGCATGCTTTATAATCCTCTTTTTGGCATGAATTCTATGTTGATAGGTTTTTGATCTATTTTATCCTCTATAGAAATGTTTAGTTAAATAATCAAACCTCCTCCATGTGTTGTAAATATAACATTACAATAGTTATAAACTAAATATATGATGTAACTATATAACATTGGAACTTGGAGTTGCTTAGATACCTTAATCAATGTTAAAATACGTTAATCATTGCTAGGAAACATAAAAAATGCTATGTGTATATAAATCAATGCCAAACCATTATAAAAATTGAATAAGGTGTCTTTGAGTCATGTAATAATTTTAATACATGTCATTGATCACCTCATTTCTCCATCATCTTTTTCTTGTTCTTGATACTTGAAACCTTCTTCATTTTGTACTATATCTATTCCTCTTAACCTATAGGATTACATGGAGATATTAATTAAAACATTACATGTTTATAAGTGATTATATGAATATAAAACCTCCATAATGATATTATACCATAATGGATGAATTATTAACAAGATTAAAACATCACAATAATTAGGCAGACCTATATCTCTTTATTTAACTTAACACCTAATAACTTCCCTTATTGTCCTAAGACATTTGAAATTGGTGATATGATGAGAATCTAGTCCTTTGGTGAAATTGATTAAATGTAAAATCCATTATTATTTTTTAATATCCTTCTTAGAGTGAATAAAACTATAATTCACTTTAAAAAATTTGCCTTTATGTGGGTAGGCATGTTTGAAGGCATTCAAAACTAGAACCTCATCCAATCCCCTATAGCCTTGAGATTCAATGAACTTGAAATCATGTTGGGAGGGTATTGATAATTTAGGTTAATAATTTTATTTAAATGAGACCATTTTATCCATAAATTTATTTTTTAAAGCAATTGAAACTTGATTCTTCCACTAAAACTGCAAATCTGCATTCTTCTCATTCAAATTCTCCCTGAATGTATATAAAATATTTGAAAATGGTTATAAATATTGTAAACCTTTTGTATGGTTATTCTATGGAATTTACACCATACTTTTACCCACATTAATCTTGTATTTAATTAAAAAAATCCAAAAATTATCATAGAGCAGGTTCGTGCTATCAAGTTTTTAGAAGGGTTTAGAGCCATTAAGGGTGTTTTGGCTAATTACATGCTACGCCCCTAACCTATCACATGTATGAGGATAGTATTAGCCAACTTGTGGCTTACTTATCCCTCTTTGACATTATATTACATTTATCTATGATTTCTTTTTATTATTAGGTTGGCTATGCTTTCTTTAGATTAGTAGGTCGGCCTATGGAGTAACCATGTCCTAGTTAGACTATATATAAAAAGTAGTGGGTAATCATTTATCATCATATTGTGAATTCTGCTCTTATTGAAGCTTGTGGAGGTTTCCCCCTCGAAGTGGCTTATCTATTATCATATATTTGGATATATTTTAGTCATATTTGGATATAATTTTTCTTTTATACTTAATTCTTGAAGTAATTTCATTACAAGTGGTATCAAAGCTGCAATTTGGGTAATCTTGTGGGCGAAACACTAAATTTTTAAATTTTGCGATATACAAAAAAAGTTTCAAATTTCTCTGAAATTTTTTTACTAGAGGTGTGAAATAATCACATTAAGTTTCCATTAAAATGTCAGCTCAATTGGATCTATTTTTCAAAAGTTATCTCTATTTTATGGTTTTTCATAAAATTGCTCTATAGTGCGTAATTCATAGAATTTGTCTGAGTTGTTTACATTTTTATAAAGCTTAGAAAAAAATGGCTATGGTTTGTTCTTTGTATATTTTTATTTGAGGCTGAAATAATTCTAAAATCAACTAGTCAAAGTTGGGTCAAAAGTGTCAATAAGGGTCGACATCTTAAAACCCTTTTATGGCAAGTCCACAAACTCGAGGCTAAGGAAAGGGTGCTGAAAATATAGGTAAAAATCCTAACAAGGATGAGATGGAGTCAAAAGGGGGATGTAATAGACCCTTTATACCAAGGTTTTCTGACATAGATCACAAAGTGAGCTAGCTTGACTATAGTGTGCAAGGCATTCAGAGTGAGGTGCAAGACATACAATCTAATATGCAATCCATACAAGATAGTTTGGGAGATATCATGAAGGTTTTGAACATTAATCAGTCAAATCATCAAGCTAACTCTATTTCACAAACCCACAAGGGTGGTTCTCCTAACCAGTCTACTTCAAATCCAACTCCATGGCCACAGAGGAACCTATTACCAAAGGTGGATATGTGCAAATTTGATGGAAGAGATCCACTCAATTGGCTTAACCAAATGGAGAGTTTTTTTGACCTACATCAGATTCCAAGTGGACAGAAGGTTACCATGGCATCCTTGTATCTTGAACTTGATCAATTCATTTGGTATCGATGGTTGTGTGCTCAAAAGAAAAAGATGACTATCAATGTCACCTGGTCAATTTTTACAGAGGAGCTACAATTACACTATGGAAATAGTGTGACAAATAATTACTTCAGCCAGTTGGCAAAATTGTGACAAACTAGCTTTGTTAAGGATTATATTCATCATTTTCAGAACCTATCCTTACGTGTGGAGACAATTTCTGAAGCAAACTTGAATGACCTATTTTTGGGTGGACTCAAGGACCACATTCAACATGAGGTATGCATGTTTAATCCACTTAATATTTTTGAATCTATTATCCTAGCACGTAGAGCTGAGGAAAAATTCATAGCCAACAAGAAGCAACCATTCACTCACTTCAAAGATCGTATCATATCATCACCAACATTTCCTCCCCCTACTAGATTGACCCCTCAGCAAATTGAAGAGAAGCATGCAAAAGGATTATGTTTTGGTTGTGATAGCAAGTGGAGTGAAGGACATAGATGTGCTGAGAAGAAGTTATTCTACATTGAGGGACCAAATGAAGATGAAGAAGCAGATGATGCCTCCAATGATGATGAGGAAGATATAGAGGAGGTACATGAAGATTCCCAACCTACAATCTCTTATCATGCACTTGTCGGTATTAGCACTCCACAAACTCTTAAGGTGGTGGGTTTTCTCAAGAAATAGAAGGTGATAGTGTTGATTGATTCAGGGAGCACACATGACTTTATAAACCATAAGTTGGCCACTTGATTGAACTGTTTCATCTACCCAGCACCAGAATTTTAGGTCATGATTGTAGATGGTGGCACAATTAATTGTTTAGGCAAATGCCATATTATTAAGCTTACTATGGGTGGGTACAATCTCGACTCTCCTATGTTTTCTATTCCCATGGGTAATACAGACATTGTTTTGGGAGTCCAATGGATCACAACCTTAGGTACCATTGAGATGAACTTCCAAGAACTATTCATGCACTTTCATTCTAAAGGTAAGAAAATTGAACTACATGGATTACATGCAAAATCTCCATAATTGGTTAGTTCACATGCTAAAAAAGGGGGTAGAGGGAATTATTACATGATTATGCTCCATAGAAGTTCAACCCACACAGGTATCTACACATCCTGATCTACAAATAATTCTTGAAGACCACTCATCTATTTTTGGGGCCATGCCAAAATGACTACCACCAAAAAGAGAACATGATCATTCCATTCAACTAATTCTAGGTATTCAACCACCAAATATCAGACCATATATATATCCATATGCACAAAAGAGTGAAATTGAAAAGATGGTCCATGAGATGCTGGAGGCAGGGATCATCAAGCATAGCCAAAGTGCATATTCATCACCAGTGGTCATAGTGCAGAAGAAGGATGACACATGGAGGATGTGCCTAGATTATAGGGAACTCAACAAGTACAGCATCAAAGATAAGTTTCTTATTCTAGTAATTGATGATTTACTTGATGAGTTGCATGGTGCTAATTAATTCACAAAATTGGATCTTCGCTTGGGGTACCATCAAATTAGAATCAAGGAGGAAGATGTTCATAAAACTGCTTTTAGAACACATGAGGGCCATTATGAGTTTTTGGTAATGCCATTTGGTCTTACAAATGCACCATCTACTTTTCAAAGATTGATGAACACTATATTTAGGCCTTTTTTAAGGAAGTTTGTGCTAGTTTTCTTTGATGACATATTGATTTATTGTCAGACATGGGAAGCACATCTACAACATGTGAAACAGGTGTTGATAGTTTTGGAGAAGCACCAAATTTATGCAAAGCCATCTAAATGTGCTTTTGGAGTACAGGAGGTAGATTACCTTGGTCACATTGTTTCCCATGAAGGGGTCAAAGTTGATCCCCAGAAGATCAAAGTGATAATGGAATGGCCCATGCCAAAAATTCTCAAAAACCTTTGAGGGTTTCTTAGACTAACAGATTATTATAGAAGATTTGTGAAAGGTTATGGTAGCATAGTAGCTCCACTCACTGCATTGCTAAAGAAGGATGCTTTCCATTGGAATTATGATGCCACCAAAGCATTTGAGAAACTCAAAGTAGCTATGTGCACCACTCTAGTTTTGGCTACTCCAGACTTCTCACAAACATTCACTGTTGAATGTGATGCTTCTAGGTCTGGATTGGGGGCAGTACTAATGCAGGAAGGAAGACCCATTGCATTTGAAAGTCATCAATTCAAAGGTAAGAATATACAAAAACATATCTATGAGAAAGAAATGATGGCTATTCTTCATGCAGTTAAACAATGGAGGCCTTATCTGATGGGTAGACACTTTAAGGTGAAAAGGGATCATGATAGTCTCAAATACTTTTTGGAGCAAAGATTATCATCTGAGGAACAACAAAAATGGGTAGCCAAAATGTTGGGTTATGATTTTGAAATCATCTACAAGAAGGGTAAAGATAATGTAGTAGCAGATGCACTATCCAGATGGGATGCATCCACAGAAGCATTACTTTGCACAATGTCCATATTGCAAGCAGATTGGGTGGATGAAGCTAGGTTAGAATGGGAGAAAGACAAGGATACACAAGTTCTATTCAGAATCTATAGCAAGGTAATTTATCCTCTGACAAATTTGAATGGAAAGGTAATGTCTTATGGTATAAGGGTAGGTTATACTTGTGCAAAAATTTAGAGCTTAAGAATAAGATTCTTGCAGAGTTGCATGCATCTCCACTTGGGGGACACTCAGGGTTCTTGAAAACTTATCATAGAATTAATAAATAATTATTTTGGGAAGGACTCAAGGGGGATGTACAAAATTTTGTGGAATAATTCTTGATATGCCAACAGAATAAATGTGAAGTAGTTAAGACCCCAAGTTTGTTACAACCATTAGCAATTCCTAGTCAAAGGTGGGAGGAGGTTCACATGGATTTCATCACTAGTTTGCCTTGTTCTAAAGGTAAGAATTTTATTTTGGTCATTGTGGATAGGCTTACAAAATATGCCCATTTTTGTGTTCTCTCACACCCATTTTTAGCAAGTACAATCACGGCTATTTTTATGGAAGTAGTTCTCAAATTACATGGAAGCCCAAAAATAATTGTAAGTGACTGTGATCCTATTTTCACTAGTAATTTCTGGATTGAACTATTTTCTTGTTTGGGTACTCAACTAGCTCATAGCTCATCTTACCACCCCCAATCTGATGGACAAACTGAAGTGGTTAACAAATGTTTAGAGGGGTATCTCCATTTTTTTGTATCAGATAAACAAGAACATTGGGTTAAATGGCTACCACTTGCAGAATGGTGGTACAACACATCTTTCCATACCTCTTATAAAATGTCTCCCTTTCTAGCACTATATGGTTACCATTCACCTTCCATCACTTCTTCATTAAAGGTGCACACCAAGGTTTGAGATGTGGAAGAGCACATTCAACATCAATAAGAGGTTTTGGCTAGTTTGAGAGAGAATTTGGCCTTGGCACAAAATAGGATGAAGCAACAAGCAGATCAACACCGGAGTGAGCAAAATTTTGAGGTGGGTGACAAGGTATTTGTTCATTTGTAGCCTTACAAGCAGATGTCCTTGAAGCAACAGAAAAAGGACAACAAACTTGCTCCAAAGTATTATGGCCCTTATCAGGTTCTAAAAAAAATTGGAAGTGTAACTTACAAGATCGAGTTACCTCATTCATCTCACATACACCCGGTATTTCATGTTTCTTGTTTGAAGAAGGTCATTAGATAGAAAGTTTCTGCCCAGACAAAGCTCCCAAAACTAGATGAAGAAGGACAAGTCATTTTGGAACCAGAGAAGATCCTCCAAACACGTACTAAGAGGTTGAGAACCAGAGAGATTAAGGAATATTTGAACAAGTGGAAAAACCAAAGCAGTGAAGATGCAACTTGGGAAGGTGAAGAATTTCTGCAACAACATCCAGAGTTGTTCAATGTTGATGACAACGTTGGTTTGAAGGGGAAGGGCATGCTATGCCCCTAACCTATCACATGTATGAGGATAGTATTAGCCGACTTGTGGCTTAATTATCCCTCTTTGACATTATATTACATATATCTATGCTTTCTTTAGATTAGTAGGTCGGCCTATGGAGTAACCATGGCCTAGTTAGACTATATATAAGAGGTAGTGGGTAATCATTTATCATCATATTGTGAATTCTGCTCTTATTGAAGCTTGTGGAGGTTTCCCCCTCGAAGTGGCTTATCTATTATCATATATTTGGATATATTTTAGTCATATTTGGATATAATTTTACTGTTATACTTAAATCTTGAAGTAATTTCATTACATTACACATGGTTATAGGATACTAATTCAGATTAAATGCAAAAAAGTGGTTCAAAATAGGCCTCATCACATCCTCCAAAAACAATATTTTACCATGAAATTATATAAATATTATTTCAACCAAAATCATGCCCCAAATGATGATTTTTAAAGGCTAATTTTGGTCTTAAGTGGTTGTTCATAAAGCTGAGGGGATATTTATCTCTATTGACACCTAAAACATTTTATTGAGTAACCTATTCTTCTAATCTAATGGAATTATTTTTCCATGCATCTCCTAAACTATTTTATCATGTTCTATAAAATAACCTATCTAAGCCTATGATGGAGATTTGATTCAAAAATTTCCCTTATTTGAGCTCTTTTAAGCATGAAACTCTTGTATAAGACATGAAATGGATAGTACATGGTGTAATTGACCCTCCATGACTCTTGCTTGACCTATACCTATCTATATAGTTATGTACACCTTAAAAAAACCCTCAAAGGTTTTGCTTTTTCTCATAAAAATCTCAATTTTGGAAGGTTTTAATGTCTTTATGCTTCAAATACTTTTTATTTTGTAGGTTTGACATTTACATCCTACAAAATTTCTTGAAAAACTATCAAACATGTATGCTCTTAATTGAAATGGTATAGTTCTAGGTTATTAAAGACACTTTGCATGTTTAAAGAGGAAATTAAGGATCAAACAAACCAAAAAGGGATAAAATAAGCCATTTAATGCAATTTAAATCTCTTTAAGGGGATTAATGGAGTTTATGGGGTGTATCTTGGTGTTTTTGAGGCCTTTTTAGGAATTAAAATGGGGTTTTTATTTCAAGAATGACTTGAATAGGCTAAAAGATGTTACATTATGACCCTTTTATACCCTCTCATACACTTGAAGACCTATTTGAATGCATTTATGACCTAAAAAAATCATTAGACACATTAAAAAATTAACTCATGAATGAAACCAATGAATTTAATACCTTTATTTTGAGAATAAAATTGGTGCAGTGGCCAAGTTTCGAATGCTAGGGTTGATATTTGGCCTAGGAGGCCAAAATATCAACATTTATAGCAACTCACAAGGGTTTCTTGCCTACAAAGCAAAGAGACTAGTTGTCTTTATAAGTACATTGGGAATGGATTAAAAATGATAATCAATATGGATCAAACACCCTACTATACTAGCCTCAATAAAATTGAAAAAATCATCCTCAACAATAAAGAACGAGGAAAGAAGGGCAACCAAAAAAATGTGCAATTGTACTTAAGGAAAGGAAAACACAAACAAAACTACTAAATACATGTTAAAACAAAACTTTGAGATAATAAAAACAACCAACCTACCTTAAATTATCCAAGTATAAGGTTATCTGCATAAATCCTTTGTAGATTTTGTAAAATATTTACCTTTCCTAATCAAATTAGAATGTTTTTCATACTTGAGGGCACTCAACCAAAGGTGTGGAAATCTTGGTTATTATTATAAAAAATTGGACACCATAATTGAGTGACATTAAAAACCTTGGCCATTATGATCTTAACTTTTTTATAACCATCAAAGTGTTTTTGTCATAGTCATGTTGGTCTTATGGTAATAGGCATTATGTCATTCTTGGTAGCTTGCAGAGTTCTTAGAGTGGTCTAGTTGGAATTGGAGTCAAATCATATAGTATTGTTATCAAAATTAATTCAACATGGTCTCTTTCATGTGTTTAGTATAGGCTAACATTGTTTTGATGAGATTGAGGTATTCTTTTGTCTTAGTCTTATATCATGTTCTAAGATTGTGGTGAGATTCATTATCAAAGATCAAATATGAAAGCCTAATATCATTATATATGGTTATTTCATGTTATTTTACATTATTTAATGTCATGAGATTTTTACCTAGACCATACATCTTGACCAAAGTGTTTCAAGACTCCTTTTTTCACATTTGGAAACCTTTATAACTGTCCATTCTCCATTTATAACATCCAAACAAGATATAATGTATAAATTGTCAATTGAAAAGGATGATAAATTATCTAGTACATAATTTCATCACCATACATGTTATGAGAAGCTCCATATCCACCTGGTTCATGGCTCTAACATGATCAGAAGGGGAGATATGATAGTTATACTAAATAAACATGGTCTGTAGAGTGATCATTCTAAAAAATTTTAATCAAATATCACCTTATAAACCTATAAAAGGATCTCTTAAATAAATTTATAATTATATTCATGCATTGGAAGAATTGACATACCCAAAAAATGCAAAACCCTCCTCCATTTCTCCATCTATGAAGGACATTTTCAAACATTAATTTCATGAAGTGGAAAGAGAGTTAGATATATTTATCTTGGGAATTTATATGGGCCCTTATTCCCTTAATATTAAAATAATTATTTTTTAGTTTGAAATTATATTCTTTATGAAAAATCATTAACAAACTAATCATCCTAAAACCCTCTTAAACCCCCAAAGGTAGGGTTTTTATTGTCTCAACAAGTTTGTAGGTTAATGGAGGAAAATATATGGTCTTTTGAAATCCTCATGGGTCTTCATAGTCATATTAAATCATATTACACCTTCATTTGGAATTTTTGATCAACCAATATAGTAAAAGTGTTGTGTTTTGTTCTTCCTAAAGGTGGCAGATAGGGTCATTGAAGATAAAATATGTTTCAATACATAAAGATGATGGTTTTCATCTCTAAAACATTGTGTCTAATATTAAATAAGCCACTTAGGTATTTTAAATGAAGTATCTAATCCTAAAATGACCAAACATGAAATAAATATGAACTTGCAAGTTTGTGTCAACTTGAAAATGTGAATTCTACTGCCAAATAGGGTATTGTTAAAGGATTTTGAAACTTGAAATGAAAATAGAGTATCTAAAACATATATGGATAAAAATTTCACAATATAAAAATTATAATCCAAGCCCATATTAATTCTTTAAGTACTTTTCGTATGCCAAAATAAGGGTACAATCCTTAATAAAGAAGGTACAAATCTATATGGTAGTATTAAGAGAGAAGTTATGAAATTTTTACCAAATGTGAGATATATGAACATATTTAGATAGATTTAAAGGTATTTTAAATTAAAATAAAATTTTATTTACTATATGTATCTTTAAAACAATTGAATAATCAAGGAACAACAAGAAAACCTTCTTTCATCTAATACTATCCTTGACTATGTGCACCTATAGGTCAACCTACAGGAGCATAAGAAAAGAATAATTTTGTTGGGGTAAACATGAATTATAAATGTATTCAAAAGTTTTAATAAAAATTATTAATAAATAAATATTTAATTAATTCATTATGAGGAAAAAACAAGTAGAGAGATAGCCAAGAATGCAAGTGCTAATAGATTATCAAAGTGTAGGCAAAACATAAGAGTTTACTTTTGTGTATTCCTCATGTGTAAAGGTCTTCAAAAAGTTTGAAAATATTCACATTTTCATTAATTATAATGGTAAAAAATATATATAATTTATTTTGGAAGATATGATGACCCAAAAACAAGGTATCAAAGATCCAACTCATAATGCCCATGCATAAGCTTGCCTACACAAGTTTGAAAGAAAAGTGAAACTTTGAGTTAGAAGTTGAATAATAAGGATGGTGTTAAGTAAAAAAACATGAATAATGTATCTAAATTGATATTATTCTTTTTTAAATATGAAATTATTCATATTGAACTATTCTCATGATTAATAAGATGATAATCTTAAAGAAGACCTAAAGGTCTACTAAAAGATACAACTTTGCTTCCAAGAATTGAAGAACATATGAAAGATTGGTATTGATTTTAGAGTTGTTATGAAAAATTAAATTTTTTTATGTTAATTATAATCCATGGATTGTGTTTTTGATGTTTAGAGGTTGATCAAAAAGGACAATGAAACCTATAGCCTATGACATAGTCCTCTTTCATACACATAATTCTATTTTTTTGCTTGGTGGGAGTTCATTTGAATTAATAATGAATATCCATTTGTTATAAATATTTATGGAAGTTAATATGGACCTAATATATGTCTTGGTTTTATTTTAAGTTCCTCAAAACTCTCCCCATCCTTATTATTTGCTCTCGGTCTACTTAGGCCTATGCTAAAACAAACGTAGGGATAAAAACTTGTAATTTTCATAAATTTATTCCAAACCATGAAATTGAATGAAAAATTTCCATATAACCTTAATTATGGTACCCTAAAATATATTTTTTGTTTTATATTGGTATATTATGGTCTTGTATAGTCTCTAGTATTGTGTCCTTGTTTTAGAACTAATTAAGAAAGATGGGTGTTGGGTTAGTAGCTCTACATTAGGATTTGAGTATTAAAATTTTGGATGAATATATAATGGGATAAAGGGTAATAAAATATTATTTTATTTTTCCTATAAGTGCTTTAAATATTTAAAACCTTGGAGCTTTGTGTCAAAATAGGGCTAAAAGGAATAAGCCTCCCTAGAGAGCAAATGTGAGAGTTGTGAATGAAAGTTCATAATAGAGGTGGAAATATGATGGGATATGGATATTAAATAAGTGTATAAGTAAATAATAGGCATTTAGAATCCAATCATATGACTTGTAACTTCATAATTAATCACAATGGGTAGTTTCAAGAGCTCAAGAGTGAGTCATCAAGTAAGAAAAAACTCCTATTCCAACTTGGTGAAGTCATCATCAAAATAAGTTCACACATGATGACGATATATTAATGACTATTTTTTTTTTTAATAATGTTTTTAACTCATTTCATGAGTGCTTGGCAGCCATCATTGGCTCTTCACATCTCTCTTTTCTCTCTCTTCTTCTTTCTCCTATATGTATGTTTAATTTTGGAATTGTAATGGATTCTTCCACTAGGAATATGGCATATACCTACTCTTTTGTATACCTATTGATAAATAAATGAATATTTTTAAACTCATTATATGGATATGTAGTTTGAAACTTTGAATGGTTGATCTAAGAAAGTGTAGACTTAGCTCACCTTACTTTGTTGTCATATTCTTCTTGCCTTCTTGTACTTTATTTCTCTATTGAAGGTTTTTAATAGTGTCATCAAGGGTTTCATATGGATTAAAAGTACATAACATGTTATTTTATACTCTCACATTGCCTTACCTAATTAAAAATAATTGATGTAATAGGCTCTCTTTAGGAGAAGTGTATGTTTATTTTAGCCTTGTACATCTTAATACACATGAAAATTAGTGGTAAAGGTCACAAAATTTGGTGTTAGTTCATATTTTATTTCTCCCTTGTCATTTCAATCTATTATATTAGTGATTGGTCCTAAGTGATACATCAATTGAGTTATCCCTTATCTAGATGTTCAATACACTTTTTAGGTCACCCATAACTTAGGATTTTTCCTGTGTAGCTTAGATTGAGAGGAATTTAAACATTCTCTCAAAGGGTTAAAATATATGTTATAGTAGTTATGACATACCAAATGGGACAAGAGATTTCATAAATTGAAGATTTATTGGTTTTGATCTTTAATATACTAACCTTTGGAGGTATAAACACAAGCACCAATGGTGACTCTAAGTTCATTCAGTTATTTTTAGTAGCCTAATTATTATTTCAAGAAATTAGTCTTTTTATTTTTCCTTTCACATGAAGTTTCATGGTTGAGTTTGGAGTGGATTTCAATTTTACTCCAAGTTGGTGATCCATATCAGGTCTATGTTGATCCCTATCAAGATTTTTTTAATCCTTATGAATATTATGATGACCATTATCAACCCTATTGAGCCATACCAATCCTAAAATTACTCCAATTACCCCCCATATGGATCTAGTTATCAAGATAAATAACCTTGTTATCAAGAGTATTATCCTTCCTCTTTTCCTCAATAACCTTAACAAGCTTGTCAAACTTCATATCAATATAACCAATATTTACATCATTATTATATGCCACCTCCCACCATAATTCAGCCTATTTAGTATCATATTCACTCCTTTAATCATCTTTGTCAAAGCTATGCTTCCCTTAGTTAACATAATTACATTTCTACTCATTTTATCTCAAGCTTCAAACAAAATCTTTTAGGCTATGAAAGGCATATGATAGATCTTGATAGATAAAAGGATATGGTATAGTTACCCCAATTCATCTCATTTAGAATATGAAAGATCCATTACATCTTGTTAAGGATAAGTGGGAACCTATTGAGATAGATAATTACCAAATGCTAACCAATGACATGCTAGATATAGGTGGATTAATTCAGTGTATAGAGGATAATTTAGTGGTTCATGAGAGGAAAAAATTTGAGTACTATCAACGTAGTGTGCCTTGTACTAATCCACATAATCCCTCTTTTGGTTCACCCTTTCTTCCTTAAAATATCAAATCAAGAGAGTTTCAAAGTCTCCTAAGTCCTTCACCTATTCCTTAAGTTGGAGTTGTCTATGAGGACCAAGATAAATCAGATGAAAGAGTTTGATTGGTTCTTGTTGGTAAAATAATGAGTAAGTCTTAACACAAAAATCTCTTCCCCTTCCCCAAGAGCTCCCCAAAATTTCCTTTCAAATTCCATATTGGAATCAAGTGGTGGAGTAATGGGATAAAGAAAATGGAAAAGGCTTAGATTGGTAAATTGAGGCCAAAGAGGAACCTTTGCCTATTCAATCCCCACCCATCCCTATTGAATAACCTCAAACCTTCCCATCATATAGGTAAATCAAATAAAGCATCCAAAAGAAGAAATAGATCTTTTTTGATAAGTTTTAAGACTAAAGCATATTGAGATTTGAGGGATTGATTAGTGAATGGAAGGAGAAGAATGATAAGTTTATTGATGTCAAAATCCCAAATCTTACTCATGAGCTTAAACAACCCATACCTGAAGAATATGTTCTATTAGAGGAAAATCAGGAAGCCCAAGTTATAGTTATAAGTGAGACTTAAAAATACTATGAGGAGGATAATTTAAGTAAATATGATGAAGGAATCATCATTGGAATACCTCTTGGGGAAGAGAGAATCAAATTAATATTTTAATATGAAGATAAAGTTGATATTGATGATGTAGATGTTCTTGAAGATATGGCATCAAACCTTGAAAGAGAGGACCTTCTCCAATGTAAACAAGTCTTTAGTTAGGTTTTTGAAGTAGAATAAGAATCTCATAGGGAGTCATTAAAATTGTCTAAAGATAATTTTGAACTCTGAGAACATGATTAAAGAGGTAAAAACATTAATTACCTCTTAATTATTATTATGAATACATCTATATCAACTCCCATGAAGATAGAATAAAGTATAAATGAGATAGAACAAAGTGAAGTTTAGTTAGAGGACTTGTTTGAATTCCTAAGAATAGATTATACTCTTCTAGAGTGAGGTTATGGTCTGATTCAACTCATAAAGGTAGTTCTTCAAGTTTTTCACTTTAAGAAGATACCTCATTTGAATTGGAATTGTTTGATGTTTTCAAGTTAGGATATCAACCTGTCAATCATTTTTTAGATACCTTTTCACTCTTGAAAGATAATGTAAATATCTATTGGGCTCAACTTCCCAAGGATCAATAAGTATTTCTTATTGATTCCAAGTCTACAAGTATATTACAAGAAACATATCGATCCATTTAGTTTGATTCATGAGATCTTGAATAGGTAAAATTTTGTCATGAGCTGAAGAATGATCAAGTGTATATTACTACAAGAGCATGTCCTATATGCTACTTAGCTTGAATGGAAGCTAAAAAAGAAGAAACATTACCTATCATGTTCATTTTAGAACATGAATATGAGCCTAAAAATGTCCAACATTAGCCTAAAAACACACTTATGATCAATCATGATTCAATAAAAATAGGGGAAGTATACAACATTGATTTTAAATAAGAAGAGGATGTAAAGGTTAAAATATAGTTTACCCTCTTCTATTCTCTAATGGATGCCATCAAGCTTGATAGTCACATGAGCTTGGTGAAAAAGGTAGATAGTTTTCTCTACTAGTTAATGGTTTATTTTAAGTCTATCTCAAATTGTTAGATTAGGTTAGTATATGGTATTTTTATTATCTCTCCTTCCTCCATGTGTTTTTGTACATTTTTTTACTAGGTATAGTTATTTATTGTTTTGCCAGTGTGTCTTCCTTTTTTTGGTTGTTGTGTTTTGGTGGAGACATAATCAATTATCTATATATTATTTCAAGTCATTTGTAATCAGGTTCAAGGTTTAATTAGGTCTTAATTTGAGTGATAGGTGACCCCATATCCAAATGGATGTATAAGGCAACTTGTCTAGATGCATAATAAACATGAAATCGTATGAAATCTCCAAATATGTTGGCCAAAATTTTCCACCATAAGTGAGTGACATTTAAAAATTTGGGCATTATGATCTTAACTTTGTTGATAGCCATCAGAGAGTTTTTGTCATAGTCATGTTGGTCTCATGGTAGTAGGCATTATGCCATTCTTGGTAGCCTACAAAGTTCTTAGAGTGGTCTAGTTGAAAGTGGAGCCAAATCATCTAGTTTTGTTATCAAACATCATTCAACATGGTCTCTTTCACATGTTTATAATAGGTTAAGGTTGTTTTGATAATATTAGGGTATTATTATAGCTTAGTCTTATAGCATATTCTAAGATTGTGGTGAGACTCATTATGAAAAATCAAATATGAAGGTATAAAGATATTTTATAGAGGTCTTTCATGTGATTTTGAATTATTTAATGTCATTACATTTGTACCTAGACCATACATCTTGACCAAAGTGTTTCAAGACTCATTTTCTAACATTTGGACATTTATGTAACTACCCATTATCCATTTATAACATATAAACAAGATATAATGAAGAAATTATAGGGGGGAGGATTGGAAATGATATAGGGTAAGAGAATCTCTACAACCACCTAGTTCATGGCTCCAATAGAATCAGAAGGGAAGATATGGTAGTTTTATTGAAGAAACATAGTATGTAGAGTCCTCATTCCAAAATATTTTTGGTGAAGATCAACTTATAAACCTCTCAAATAATCTCTAAAATAATTTTATATTCATATTCATTATTTGGAAGAATTGGCATATGCATAAAAGGTAAAAAACCTCCTCCATTTTTCCATCAAGAGCTTTGCAAGCTAGTGAAGGCCATTTTAAAATGTTTATTTAATGAAGGTGAAATAGGGTATATAAATTTATATTGGGGGCTTATAGGGCCCCTTATTCCTTTTAAATTATATGAATTATTTTAATATTTGAATGGTTGTGCTTTATGAAAAATCATTAAAAAATTAAGTAGCCCAAAACCCTCCTAAGACCCCATAGATAGGGTTTTTATTTTCTCAACAAGTTTGAAAGTTAATGGATTTAAATAGATGAAATTTTGATATCATAATGGGTTTTAATATTCAAATCACATAATATTACATCATCATTTGGCACATGTGATCAACCAATATGGTAAAAGTGTTGTGTTTTGTTGTTCCTGAAGGTGGTAGACATGGTTGTTAAAGAAAAAATATGTTTTCATGCATAAAGATAATGGTTTTCATTTAATAAACATTTTTTTTGATCTTAATTAACCAAATTATTTATTATAAATTCATTATCTAAGCCTAATATGATTAAACATGAAATAAATATTAAATTACAGGTTTGTGTCAACTTGAGAATGTGAATGCCTTCTGCCAAAAATGGTGTTGTTGAAGGATTTTGAGTCTTGAAATGAAAATAGAGCATTTGATACATATATGGACAAAATTTTCACAATATATACATGATATTCAATTTCCATAGTCATTTCCGAAGTACTTTTCCTTTTTTAAACCAAGGGCACATTCCTCAATAAAGAAGGTACATACCTGTATGGTAGAATTGGGAGAGAGGTTACAAAATTTATATAAAATGTGAGATATATGAACATATTGAGCCTAATTAAAATGAATTTTAAATTAAAATAACATTGTATTAAATTTATTTAACTTCCAATAAATTTAATAATTAGGAAACAATAAGAAAACCTTCTTTCATCTAAAGACTATCCTTGACTATGTGCACCTACAGGTCAACCTATAGGAGCATAAGAAAAGAATGATTTTTTGGGTAAAAACTAATTATAAACACAAATATATAGATAATTAATTATTAGGAACAAAAAATTAAATAGATAAATAAGAATACAACTGTTAATAGATTATCATAGTGAACATAGAATAAAAGAGTTTTTTGACACTTTTATGAATTCCTCAAGTGAAAAGGTCATCAAACAGGTCAAAAATATTCATATTTTCATCAAGGATAAGGGTAAAGAACATAAATAATGTATTTTTTGAAGAGATGATGACCCAAAAATAAGGTAGGAAAGATCTAACTCAGAATGCCCATCCACAAGCCTGCCTACACAAGTTGGAAAGAAAAGTGAAATTTTGACTTATAAGTTGAACAATGATGATGGTGATAATTAAAATATATCATGAATAATTTATATAAAGTTATTATATTATTTTTTAAATATTAAATAATTCATATTTAACTATTCTTAAGCTTAATAAGCTGATAATCTTAAAGAAGATTGATAGGCCTGCTACGAAGATACAACTTTACTTCCAAGAATAGAAGAGAATATGAAAGATTAGTATTTAGTTTAGAGTTTGGATGAATAATTAAGATTTTTAGGAGTCATTAAAATCCTTATAGGGTGGTTTTTTTTAATATTTTGATCAAAAAGGACAAAGAGACCTACAACCCATGACACGGTCCTCTTTCATACATGAATTCTACTTTTTCTACTTGGTGGGAGATCATTAGGATTTATCATGCACACAAAATTAGTTTAAATGTTGAGGTAAGTAAATAAATACCTAATATATATCTTGGTTTTATTTTAATTTCCATAAAACTCTTTCTATCCTTTTTTATTTTCTCTCAGCCTACTCAGGCTTGTGCTAAAACTAACCTAGGGCTAAAAACTTACAATTTGCTTAACTTAAATTACAACCCATGAAATTGCAATTAAATTTTAAATATGAAATTATTTAGTGTAAACTAAAATATTTTGGTGCTTTTGGAGCATTATGGTATGGTATTGTATGGTCTTTAGTATTGTGTTCTTATTTTAGGCCCAATCGAGCCTAATTAGGAAATATGGGTGTTGGGTTAGTAAATATACATAGGGAATTTTGGATGAAGATGGAATGGGATAAATTGTACTTAAATATTCATTTATTTTTCATAAAAGTTTTGTGAATATTTTAAACCTTGGACCTTTTTGTCAAAATAGGGCTACAAGGAATAGGCCTCCCTAAAGAGCAAATGTGAGAGTTGTGAATGAAAGTGCAAAACAAAGATAAAAAGATGATGAGATATGAATATTAAACTAGTTTCTAATGAAATAATAGGAATTTATTATCTAATAATATTACTTATCACTTCATAATCAATCACAATGGGCAATTTCAAGACCTCAAGGGTGAGTCATCAAGCAAAGACAAAACTCATATTCCACCTTGGTCAAGTCATCATCAAATTAAGTTCACACATGTTAAGGATAGATTAAGGACTATTTATTAGTAAGTTTTATTATTTTTAACTTGTTTCATGAGTGTTTGGTAGCCATCATTGGCTCTTAACACCTATATTCTCTATTTCTCTTCTTGTTTCTCTTATATGCATGCCTAATTTTGGCATTGTAATGGATCTTTCCACTAGGAGTATGGCATAGTCATTCTCTTTTTTATGCCTATTGATCAATAAATGACTATTTTTACCTTATTCTATGGCTTTATTTAGTGTTAATATTTGAATGTTTGATCTAATCATGTGTAGACTTAGATCACCTTGCTTTGTTATCCTATTCATCTTTTCTTCTTGTAGTTTGTTTCTCTATTTCAAGTTGTGAAGAGTGTCATTAGGATTTTCATGTGGATTAGACATGGAAAACATGTTCCATTATACTCTCATATTGTCTTACCTATTTACAAATAATTGATGTAATAGGCTCTTGTTAGGAGAAGTGTATGTTTATTGTAGTATTATAGGTCTTATTACACATGCAATTAAGTGGTCGAGATCACAAAATTTGGTGTATCACCACCCCATTTTATTTCATAGTTTATTTATCCCTTCTTATTTTAATATATTAGATTAGTGTTGATTTATATGTGATACATCAAATGATCTATCCTTTATATAGAGGTTCAATCCACTTTTTAGGTCACCCATAACCTATGATTATTCTCACGTGTATCTTAGATTGAGAGGATATAAAACATCCTCTCAAAGGATGAAAATATATGCTATAATAGGTATTCAATCAATTGATAATATAATTATCCAAGGACATAAACAAAATCACTTACCCAATCCAATTTAATGGAAGTATAACTACCTTGGAGTGGATGGGTAAGTTGATTTTACTCTTATTGGTGTTTAATCTCATACTTTGAATCAAACATGATAAGTGGTGACATATCCTTTTTGGACTCAAACCAAGATATATATTTGATAGGATATCCTCTTGTAAAGATAAGGTTTGAACAGTCAAGGTTTCCCTCATACTTATATTGTATTGGTCCATCACTCAGTTGATTAGGGCATTCTTGTTTTGATGACTAAATTGGAATCTCACCCACTTCCACTTATTGTACATGATGATCATGATCTTCTTATTTAGGATATGTTGGTGTGATTTCAAGGACTAAGTATAAATCCTCCATCTCATATCAAAATTAATCTTCTTCCAGTTCTTCTTTTCTCTTTTCAATGTTGATTTCTTTCTTCCAATATAAATTAGAAATCAAGCCTTATTCAAGAGGATGAAGTGTGTTATCCTAAAATTGATTTTACATTGGATTTTAATTAATATGGACTAAAATGTATCTCACATACTAAGTTATATTCTATTGAATTGATTTAGGATCTTCTTCCAACTCCTCTTGGTCATGAGAAGTCATGTCTTTGGCTTCAAGCTCTATCTCCTCTTTATCAATATCAAAACCATACACAGTAGATTGATTGTGTTCTTATTATTCCATGCTGAATGGAAGTTCATACATTCAAGAAAGTACTTCATCATCATCCCCCTGAATGCAAATCTTGATTAGATAAAAATGGTTTATCTTCACCAAGACTATCTTTTTTCCTCTCTATCTTTGTTTGTTTGCTCAATATTCTACTATTCTAAATGATCATACTCATCCTCTCCCTAAAAAAAGTTTAACTTCTAATTTTTCATCACACAAATAAGATAAAAAATAGCATAGTGTTCCTCTTCTACCTCAAATGAATCCTCCTCTTTCCCATCCAACTAGCTATCTCACTAGATAATAGGTCTTCTTGGGAAGAGATAAATGGTGCTTAGATAAGTAAGCTAACTTGGGATGGGAGTTTAAAGAGATCAATAAGATTATTGCATAATAATTGGCCTTTGAGAGGGATACTCATGAGGAATAAAATAATAAGTTTTCACAAGTGAAAGATTTTTCAAATAATAGTAACCTTTGAATCTTGGGTTTTTATTTGATTCTACTTTTAAAACATTTTTAGTTTCTTGATCAAGAGTGGACTCACCAAGACTTGGCATCTTGAAGTTAGTATTTTTGGTCTAATAAGGTTTCCATGGTTGAGAAGCTTGAGGATTTTGATGAAGTAGACTTTCAAAAATTGGTTTAATTTGGTGGATGATACTAAATATTGGCCTTTTGATAGTGTACCCTAACAACTATGTCTCTTCTTACATACACACATGTTGATTAGTCATGGATTTGTCCACATGGAAAAAACCACTTTACTTAGAGTAGAGGGGAATGTAGAGGACTGATTTGGCTCATCAAAGGGATGATACATAATCTAAAAATCTTTATTAGGATACTAATGATGGAGGGGAGGGTAAAATTCATGATAGGGAGGTGGAAATTTTGAATATCCCCTAAAATCAACCATATAAAATATCTCTCATGGCATTAAAATGTTGTAGATTAATTATAAATAATAAGTTTATTAAAATCACTCAAATTTTTAATTGAAAATAATCCCTGGTATATTAAAACTAATTAAAGTAGACTCAGAGTCTACACTGGTATTTGTAGAAACTACCTCCAAAGTTTGATATACTAAACAAAACATCAATAATTATCTAATAGATGAATGTAGAGTACCATTAGGGATGCCAAAAATTATTATTAGTGTTGTAATTCACCCTTGGATAAGGAGTTTTAGGACTTCTCCTTCCAACTTGATATAATGGAATCAATCCTAGGCTATGGGTCACCAATCATTGGAGTGAACCTCTAGAGAGGGTTGGTTCTATTGATAGATCACCTAAAGATAACATTTAAACTACTAAAACCTTCAAAGAAAAGGGAGAAATAAAACATAAATTGAACATAATATTTAATAAAGGTGATGTACCAAATATAGTATGCTCCCTATACTATCCTCATAACAACATTATATGACTCAATATGGACTAAATATCTCTCACACATTCTTTGAATTAAGCTCCTCATACATTAGTATTTCATATGGGGGTTTGTTATTCTATTAATAGGACCTGAAGGGATGACTAAAAGGTCTTATGTCAAACATAATAATCTAGTTTTCACAATAATTCACTATCCTAGACAAATTCAACACATCATATAACTTGTATAACTTAGCCTAATGATAACTGTTGACCATTTTTGGTGTAATAGGCCAAAAATTGGTCCCCTTCTTTCTCTACTATTTCAAGCCAATTCATTTTTGTTTTTGCACAAGTCCAAGAATTTTCTACGGACTCTGCATGTCTATTTCTACAAACTTTGTAGGTCTATTTCTATGGACTCCGTAGGTATATTTCTACGGACTCTGCAGGTCTATTTCTATGAACTCTATAGGGATGGAATTTCTACAGACTCTACAAGTATTGATTTTCTTTGGACTATGCAGAGCTTGGTTTTCTACAGACTCAATAGTGGGTTTTTCTATGAACTCTACAGGTGTAAACTTTTGATAGATGAAGAACCAGTTAAGAGGGTGCAAGGTTTTACAAAGATTCTTCATACTCTTGTCTAAAGAAATTTATTAGGGAAGAGAGCTAAAATGGTTCAAAAGATGCTTTTCCTTAAGGTTGGAAGAGTGGTTCAATGACATAATCTTACCAAGAGTTAGCACCTTTGAACCATTGAACCGGTTCAACACTTAGTTCAATCGCTTGGTTCAATCGGCAGGTTCAACACTTGGTTCAATCAGTGGGTTTAAAGGCTTGGTTCAAAGGCTCGACACGCAATGTTGAACTGTTGAACTAGTTCAATGGATTGGTTCAAGCGAACGGTTCGAAGGCTCGATGTGCAGTGTTGAACCATTGAACTGGTTCAATTGGTCAGTTCAGTGGCTTGGTGCAAGGGAGCATCCTAAAGCTGAAGAGCAAGTGCCCTTGTGGAGGGTAGTTTTAAGTTAAAAAGCCCTTGCAGAGGGTAGGAAGCACTTCAAAAGAAAAATGTCCAAAAAGGGTAAGTTTCTTAGATTTTTGTTTAGTCATGAATTCTTTCAGACTTTTTGTCTAAAGGAATTCCTTCAGACAAAAGTCTAAAGAAATTTGGAAAAGGGCCATGACACAAAACCCAATAAAATACTCCAAAGGGAAGGAATCGAGCATGAGATCATTCTTGCAGACATTTTGTCTACGAGAAAAAAAGAGGCCAAAAGAAAAGCCCGACCAAAGAGGAAAAAATCCCACAAAGTAGAAGAGCCGAAGTAGGGAGAGACCTGATAGAATTTACCAAGGATGGTGATGTCCCAGAAGTCATCAATTTTAAGGAGACAGACTAGCCGTTTGGTATTCAATTTTAAGGTGACAGTTGTGTGAATGTCAATTTTAGGACAATGAAATAGCTATTTTCTTTTGAATTGCCTGAATGCCAACCATGAAAGGAGCCCAAAGAACATAGTGACCCACCAAAATATAGCCTCGAGGGTTGAAGGATCTAGAAGAAGATAAAATAGGAAGAAGACAAAGAGCCTAGAGAATAAAGAGAGAAAAGTGCCAAGTGTAGAAATAGGCAGATAGTCCAAGTGACGAAGGGAGGTACTAATTCAAGAAGTTACTCTAGCAGGTGATATAGTGTCTATGAATTGATCATTAAGAGGTGAAAATGGCTAGTGACTGGACCCATTTTCTTCATTTTGAATTAATGAGCAGACAAACAGTGTGGCTCATAATTTCTCATTAATGTTTAAGTAGCCTACTCTTCCCAATGATTGGGGGGTGCACATGGGTCATTTGTAAAAAAGGGTGCCAAAAGGCCTCCTTCCTTCCCCTATATATTGTATACTTTTCTTTTGAAAAAGGATCTTTCACATTTGTAAGGTGAAGCCCTTGCAAATTTTCATCTAAAATCAATAAATGCATTTTTACCTCTATTTTAGTTAGATATCTCTGTGCCATTCTTGTAGGTGATAAGGAGACATATATTTAGAAGTATAGAGATAAAAGAAGCTACTATACAGTGTGCCTTTCCACAACACCTTTGGTGAGTCTTTGTTTTCTGTGTGTTCCATTAAAGCCTCCCTTTTGAGCTTCCCACAACCTAGTCCTTCTGCCAGTATGAAGTTTACGTATGTGTTTGTCTGGCTTCAAGTGTGAGTGTGAGTAGGTTTAATCATTTGGTGCATCACCTCTTTTAGATTAGTTTTATTTTCTTGTAATCTTTCTCCCTTTTCACCCCCCATTATATATCTATATACCTATATTAGCAATTATTGGAACAACTCAGATGCATCAAAGGGAGCTAGCCCTTACTTAAAGACTCTCCCCTCTAGCTTTGCCAATCCCATAGGTGAGAGGGGAGTTTCCATTTTGACGTGTGGAAGGCATGAGCTCGGCCTCCTACCCCAGGTGCAATCCACTATGTCAACAATTTTTGGTATGCCTGGTGGGACTCAATTTTTACACTCAGCAAAGTTTCAAGATCGATGTTGGTCCTATTACAACAAATCAACTATTTTTAGCATCTGGCCACTCCACTAGTAAGAACTTCATTTTTTTAAATCAAAGACTAGTCTGACTTCCTATGCCTAAAGTCACCACATGATCTGATTCTAAGGGTGTTCCTTTCAACTTTATTGAGTTGCCTTTAAACTTAGGAAAAAGACTGAGGTTTGAGAGGACCCATCCTTATTTAGCAAACCACCTTCCCAGACCTACTGTAAGGAACACATACATAGTAGGGCCATAGTTACATCCCGTCATAGCTATGGCATTGCCCTTCGTGACTTTTTGTGGTCAGAGTCCTTTGAACCTCAAATGTTATGACCCAATTCTAGGAGAAAACCTAAAAAATGTGCCTTCCTTTGATGGAGAGGGGCCCATTACAGTCATCAAACACATCAAAAATATTGCTAACCTTTACAATATTCACAATGTCACTGAGGAAAATATTGCAATCAGATTGCTGGCATTGTCTCTCAAGGACAAAGCTCTTGATTGGTATGGAACTTTGGCTATAAATTCAATTAGTTCCTGGAATGAATTGGGTACTCACTTGACAAACCATTTTGGGGAAAAAAGTGACCATCTCTCACTTGCTGAGCCGCTGACTACCATGAAAAGAGCCCCACATGAATACATGCAAGATTTCAACACTCAGTTTTAGAAGACATGGGATAAAATCCCCATTTTGGTAAGACTAACTACTAGATATGCTTTCCTATATTACTTAAGAGCACTAAACAGTGACATCGCTGTTATGATATAGTCCATGGGAGGACATGTGCTGCCTGCCACCTATGACATAGCCATAGCAGTTGAAAATTGCTTAGTGTAGGCTGGGAAGATAAATCCTAGACCCCATATGCCACTTTTCTCAAAATGCTACCTCTAATTCAAATTGATGCCCCCACATTAGCTCCTCTGCCTAGCATAGAGAAACTAGCTGCTACTCCATCCAATGAACTTCATGAAGTTAAGAGTCTATTGCAAAGTATGTCAAATGAACTTGTGGCTCTTAAAAGGCATCAAGCTCAAAGCAACTGACCAAACCAGGGATACTAGTAGTATGGTCAAGCTCCTAGACCCCCTTTCCAAAATTACAATCAAGGATAGGGTCAGCTTACTCAAACCAGACCCTTTCAAGGCTACAACCCAAGTTCCCCTTCATCATCTAAGGTCATGGTGCTATTCAAAACAATCTAGTGCAGGAACAATGAAGTTTTTCAACCATGGGATATGGTCAGGAGCAAGCTATTTATATAAATGAGGTGATGGGTTATTTCCCAAATGTGTAAGAAAATTAGGAAACTACCCATTCCCAAGTCTTTGATGCTCCAATGCAACCCAACACGAGTAGCAGTCAGGGCCAGCCTGATTCTACCCTCATGAATCATCTAGAGGGAGAATTTTAGTCAATTATGTGGGTTCTGCAAGAAACTAGGCTAACTATGTTACAACCAAAACAAGATTCAAAAGAAGGGCAATGGAAGAAGCTCAGGATAATACCCAAGTGTTAGCAATGCCTTCTTCATCACACACAAATCAAAAGGTCCCAAGGTTCAGACCACTAGTTTTACCTCCAGCTCCTTGACCTGCCCCTTAGGCTGTAAATAATTTTAAAGAAATTTTGAAGGAAGGCAACCCTTGAGTCAACGTGGTTGACCAGATGAAGAAGCTACACATGAACATCTCCTTGTGGGATTTGCTGTCAATACTGGGGTAGAAATACATGTTGCAAAAGGAATTGCATGAGCTGGATGAATGAGCTATCCCAACATAAGCTGACAACATTTTGATGATCAATGGACAGTGTTCCACCTCAGGTCAGACCCAAAAGGAAGAGAAAGTTCCTCCTTTTTATGTGTCCTTGGTTATAGGATATTTTTGGGTGCATAATTGCATCATTGATAGCAGAGCAAGCACCTCAGTGATGCCCATATGCATAGCTGACAAGTTAGGCTTAAAATATGAAGAAATGACCAAGGTAGTCATACAGCTAGATGGAACCCTAGCAAAGACAATTGGGGTGGTAAGAAGTTTGAGCTTGACATTGCATGCTTGCCCAACTTTCTCAATCCCTCATGATGTGGTAGTGGAAGATGTCCCTCCCTACTTTGCCATCTACTTATCTAGGGATTTTACATCCAAGATAGGCAACTACTTAGTAGCAAACTAGTCTTATCTATTTTTTAGAACCAAGTATGGGACTAAAGTCAAGATTGAATCTAAACCACTCCTTAGAGATCATCTAGAACCTTACTCATTCAAGGTAGTAAATTTCAGCTACACCATCATTGACCAGGAAGAGTTCTAGGTAGACCAATCTCCATCCTCTACCCTTGAAGGAGTTGCAGACCTACTCTTGGATGAATGGGGAAGTGACAACTTCAATCGTGATCCCTAAAAATCCATAGAGGAGGTGGGCATTGGAATTTATTGCATGCATAAAGAGGGTACTTTTTTACCAAATCTGATGAAGGCCAGCTAGGAGAACTCAGGTCTATGGTAGCTATTCTTTGATGGTTCAAAGAGTAAGTTGGGAGCTGGTAGTGGAGTGGTTCTAGTCTCTCCTTCAAAAGAGAGGTATTTTTCAGCCTTTTATGTCCAATTTTCTTGCATATGAAATGTTGTGGAATACGAATCCCTCATCCACAGTTTGGAGTGGGTGAGGAAAAGAGGAATCAAAGAGCTACAGGGGTTTGGTGACAGTGAGCTGATTGTCAACCAAGTAAGAGGCTAGAATTTGATGAAGAATTCTCTAATGAAGTCTTACAAACATAGGGTATGGGACTTAGTGCAAAATTTCTTTGCTTTCAATATTTCCTCCATCCCTAGAGAATAGAACAAGTAGACAGGTTGGCAACAGTTGGTGCCCAGTTTGATATTCCTCAGGAAATAGGCTGAGACCATAGCTCACGTCTCTTAAAAGTAGTGATCCAACCCTCTATACCTGATAACATCACCAACTGGTAGGTTTTCAATAGTGATCAACAAATAACATTATTCCTACAAGAAGAAGTGAAATTCACTACAAAAAACTAGGCAAAGCTATAGCAGCAATATGGCAGCTAAATTGTTCAGCTGAAGAACAATAAACTCCCTAAAGGTTTGGTCACTCTAGAGAGTATCTTCAATGGAGATGACCAATTGAGAAGCGACAAGGTGTGCATTGCAACAAAAGAGGAGCACCATGAGACGGTGGAAATATTCAAGGACAAGCTACTTGCACTTGGAAAAGTGTGCATGGACCATGAAAGGTAGGCCTTCATCTTGTTGTGCCAAGAATTTGCCGATATTTTCACGGAGTATAGTGATTTGAAGGGTTTTGAACCATGTTTGGCTCAACATACCATTAAGCTAAAAGAAGGTGCCAAATCAATCAAGTAGAAGTAGAGGCCTATCAACCCAATGATTGAGCCTCTCATGCGTAAAGAGCTCACCAAATTGATTGAGTCTAGGATAATATTTCCAATCAAACACTTGTCTTGGTTGGCCAATCTTGTTCCTATCTAGAAAAAGAATGGGGAGATCAAACTGTGCATCAATTTTAGAGACCTCAATAGAGTCTCTTTGAAAGACCATTATCCTCTCCCAAGCATGGAGAAAATCCTTCAAATGGTGATAGGCAGTGAGCACTTCTCCCTCCTAGATGGGTATTCAGGATACAACCAAATTTTGGTGCAGGACTATGATCAACACAAGACAGCCTTCATAACCAAGTGGGGAATGTTTGCTTACATGAAAATGCCTTTCAGACTGTCTAATGTTGGTGCCACTTTCCAATGAGATATGGACATGGCCTTTTAAGGCCTGATGAATAAGACCATACTGGTATATCTTGATGATGTGACAGTTTTCTCCAAGAAAGTGAGCCAACACATGAAACATCTAAGGCAAATATTTGAGAGGTGTAGGGAGTTTGGTATCTCTCTCAATCCTAAGAAATGTTTGCTCACTGTCCATGAGGGGAAGCTCCTAGGTCACATTGTTTCTTTAGAGGGTTTGGCTATTGATCCAGAGAGAGTTCACTCCATCCTAGAGCTATCCTTACCCAAGCACAAGAAAGGCCTGCAAAGCTTCTTCAGTAAGATAAATTTTATATGGAGATTTATCCCAAATTTTGTAGAGATGGTCAAGCCATTGACCTCTATGCTGAGGAAGGGTGAGGAGTTCACATGGATAACACAAAGAAAGTACCATTTCAAAGAAATCAAGTAGGCCATAGCTTGGGCTCCTACTTTGATCAGCCCTGACTTCACCAAAGATTTCAACCTCTACACCTTCAGCAATGAAGAGGTAATCTCTGCCATGCTTGCCCAAGCAAGTGATGATAACCTTGAGTAGCCAATTATATTTTTTAGCCAAGGCCTAGAAGGTTTTGAAGTCAGATACACATATGTGGAAAAGAAAGTCTTAGCGGTCATATGGAATCTAAAGAAATTCAAACACATGTTGTCCAATAGCAGAATCCACCTCATGGTTCCACATCCTAACATCAAAGCTTTCTTGATCAACAGAGACCTAAATGAGAAGAGAGCAAGGTAGATCACTAAGGTGATGGAATATGATGTAGATATCAAGATCACCAAACTAGTAAGAGGGAGAGGCCTATGTGAACACCTCACTGCAGACTTTAAGTAGTAAAAAGAGGACATTCTACTAATCCTTGATGTAACTACAATAAAAGAACTAGCTGTCATGAAGGATTGGACATCAGATGTGAGGCATTTCCTTCTCACTGGTGAGTACCCACACTCACTTGACAAGACCAAGAGAAGGTATTTTAGACTCCAGTGTCTCCTTTATGCCCTGATTAATGGAGTGCTTTTTAGAAGGGATCTCTCAGGAGTCCTTTTAAGATGCTTGGACTCAAGTCAAGCCAATAGGGTGTTTTCTGAGTTCCATGTTGGACCAGTCGGTGGTTATTTTGCTCCTAGAGCTACTATAGTGAGAATAATGAGAGCTGGCTATTTCTAGCATACTCTTTTCAGGGACACCCATGCCTAGGTATAAAAGTGTCAGAAGTGCACACTTTTAGATGGGAAGTAATAGTTGGTTTCCATGCCTTTATAGCCTATTCAGGTGGAGTAGCCATTCATGCAATGGGGCCTGGACTTCATAGGGATGATTAATCCTCCCTCTAGTGCTAGACACAAGTGGGTCCTGACCACCATAGATTATTTCACAAGATGGGTAGAGGCTATTGCTCTGAAGGAGGCCAATGAAAGTTTAGTCTTGGATTTTTATGAGGACCTGGTGGCAAGGTTTAGGGTTCTAGCAACCATAATGTTAGCTTTTTTGGGAACTAAAACAAGTGAATGGGCATTGAGATATGGTATATATCTTAGCACTTCATCCAATTACTATCTGCAAGGGAATGGACTGAGTCTACAAATAAAAACCTGATCAGGATCATCAAGCAGACCATGGAGGAAAATCAGAGGACTTGGCATGCTAGGTTGAAAATAGCCCTATGGGTAGATAGGGTCACCCCAAAGAGGGCAATTGGCAACTCACCATACACGCTCATCTATGGAAGGGAAGCTAGGCTCCCCATTTCACTCGAGTTACCAGCCTTGGATCTCACTTGATAGCTATAATTAGAAAAAGGAAATAACATGGAGGTTAGGCTATGTGAGTTGATGGAACTCCAAGAGACAAGGGACCAGGCTATGGCTTCTATGATTAGCCACTATCAGCAAATGAAGAGACACTTCAACAAGAAATCTTTGTCAAAAGGTTTCTCTAAAGGAGATATTGTCTTGAAATGGGATGAAGACTAAGCTAAGCCTAGAAAGCATGCAAAGTTTGATGCCCTATGGAGTGGCCCATATGTAATCACTTAGTGAAAGTAGCATAATGCATTCTAACTCTCCAGGTTGGATAGTGAGGAACTGTATACCCCAGTTAATGGGATACATCTTAAGCATTACCACTAAGCCCCTTCTTCATCATGTATATATTTTCCCTTATTTTTTTCCTATTTCCCTAAGTGATTTCTACACATGTTAGTATTTTTATTAGATTTGTGTGTGTTTTCATTTCCTTTTGAGGTAAATCTTTGTGATTGGTTCTAGATTTATCAGAGCTTTTGCTAATCCTTAAGTTACAATCTGACCCCGTGCCCAATGGATTTTGAGGCAACTGGCTTCTAAGCATAACAGGCATGCTTCCCCTGAGAGTCACTAATTTGTTGACCATTTTTGGTGTAACAGGCCAAAAATTAGTCCCCTTCTTCCTCTACTATTTGAAGCCAATTCTTTTTTATTTTTTCACAAGTCCAAGAATTTTCTACGGACTCTGCAGGTCTATTTTTACAGACTCTACAGGTTTATTTCTATGGAATCTATAGGTCTATTTCTACGGACTCTATAGGTTTATTTCTATGGACTCTACAGGGATGAAATTTCTATGGACTCTACAGGGATTGATTTTCTATGGACTCTGTAGAGCTTGGTTTTCTACAAACTCAGTAGTGGGTTTTTCTACGAACTCTACAGCTGTAAACTTTTGATAGATGAAGAACCAGTTTAGAGGGTGCAAAGTTTTACAAAGCTTCTTCAGACTCTTGTCTAAATAAATTCATAAGGAAAGAGAGCTAAAATGGTTCAGAAGACACTTTTCCTTAAGGTTGGAAGAGTGGTTCAATGACATAATCTTCCCAAGAGTTAGCACCTTTGAATTGTTGAACCAATTTAATGCTTGGTTCAATCAGTGGGTTCAACACTTGGTTTAATCAGTGGGTTCAAAGGCTTGGCATATAGTGTTGAACCGTTGAACTGGTTTAATGGATTGGTTCAAGAGAACGGTTCAAAGGTTTGGTTCAAAGCCTTAGTGTGCAGTATTGAACTGTTGAACCCATTTAATCAGTCGGTTCAGTGGCTTGGTTCAAGGGAGCATCCTAAAGCTGAAGGGCAAGTGCCCTTATGGAGGGTAGTTATGAGTTTAAAAGCCCTTGTAGAGGGTAGGAAGCACTTCAAAGGAAAAATGGCTGCAAAGGGTAAGTTTCTCAGATTTTTGTTTAGTCATGAATTCTTTCAGACTTTTTGTGTGAAGGAATTCCTTTAGACAAAAGTCCAAAGAAATTTAGAAAAGGGCCGTGACACAAAACTTGAGAAAATACTCCAAAGGGAAGGAAGCGAGCGTGAGATCATTCTTGTGGACATTTTGTCTATGGGAAAAGAGGCTGAAAGAAAAGCCCAACCAAAGAGGACAAAATCTCGTGAAGCAGAAGAGCTGAAGTAGGGAGAGACCTCACAAAATTTTCCAAGGTTGGTGATGTCCTAGAAGCCATCAATGTTAATGAGATGGACTAGTCGTTGGGTATTCAATTTCAAGGTGACGACTATGTGAACGTCAATTTTAGGATAGCGAAATAGCTATTTTCTTTTGAATTGCCTAAACGCCAACCATGAAAGGAGCCTAAGGAACACAGTGACCTACTAGAAGATATCCCTGAGGGCCGAAGGAGCCATAAGAAGATAAAATAGGAAGAAGAAAAAGAGCCCAGAGAACAAATAGAGAAAAGTGCCAAGTGTAGGAATAGGCAGATAGTCCAAGTGACGAAGGGAGGTGCTGATTTAAGAAGTTACTCCGGCAAGTGATACAGTGTTTGTGAATTGATCATTAGGAGGTAAAAATGGCTAGCAACTGGACCCATTTTCTTCATTTCACATTAATGAGCAGACAAATGGCATAGCTCATAATTTCTCATTAATGTTTAAGCGACATGCTCTTCCCAATTATCGGGGGCGTACATGGGTCATTTGTAAAAAAGGGCACCAAAAGGCCTCCTTCCTTCCCCTATATATTGTAGACTTGTCTTTGAAAAAGGATCTTTCACATTTGTAAGGCAAATCCCTAGAAAATTTTCACCAAAAATCAATAAACACATTTTTACCTCTATTCTGGTTAGATATATCTGTGTCATTCCTACAAGTAACAAGGAGAGTTGTATTTGGAAGTGCGGAGATAGAAGAAGCTACTATACAGTGTGCCTTTCTATAGCACCTTTGGTGAGTCTCTATTTTTTGTGTGTTCCATCAAAGCCTCCCTTTTGAACTTCCTATAACCTGGTCCTTCTGCCAGTATGAAGTGTACGTATGTGTTTGTCTAGCTTCAAGTGTGAGTGTGAGTAAGTCGAATCATTTGGTGCATCACCTCTTTTAGAGTACTTTTGTTTTCCTGTAATCTTTCTCCCTTTTCACCCCCCATTATATATCTATATACCTATATTAGCACTTATTGGAACAACTCAGATGCATCAAAGGGAGCTAGCCCTTACCTAGAGACGCTCCCCTTTAGCTTCGCCAGTCCCATAGGTGAGAGGGGAGTTTCCATTTTGACGTGTGGAAGGTAGGAGCTCGGCCTCCTACCCTGGGTGCAATCCACTATGTCAATAATAACAAGGTCAAAAACAAAGGACATAAAAGAGGAAGACCATGTTTTATCACATCTGTATATCAACTAAGCATAAAAATCACACAAAATTGTTAGCATGAAGAAGGTAAATTTTAGTTTCTATTGATTCAAAAGTCTTAGAGCCATAATTACAAAAGGGTAAAGTTTAGTCATACCCAAAGGAGGGATACTTAAAATGTCATTTTAGACTAATATATAGGAGTAAAAGAGGAGAGAGGGTAGGAATAGAGAACTAGGGATCATTAAATATATATTACACCTCAATTTTAGTTTCAAATCAAAAAAATAATCAATAAAAATTAAGGTCATCATCCCATATCAATGTAATAAGCTTGCTTGCTTGATGGTCTTCCAAGGAGTCTGGCATAGTGGGAATGTATTAAGAATATTTGACCTTTTGAGAGGCATTCACATAAAAAAATTAGGCATACACCTCCTCATTTTAAAGTTACAATAGTGGAATACGCCCTTATTTTCGCTTTATGAAACATTAACTAGCCTATCTTTCTATCTTGCATGCTAATTAGGCCTAAAAACTACCTTGTTTTCCATAACTATAATCAAATAGGCTTGTTTACCTGAAATTGGCATTAATAATTGAATTTATGACCTCAATTATCCTTTTATGCCACTCCTTAGGCTTTAATTACCTATTTAAGGTACATCTCAATCATGGAAAACACACTTTGTCTCTCTCTATATTCATTCAAAAACCTACAACATCAATTGATTAAGAGAATGTTCAAGTAACAAGGCCTTTAATTCTATTTTTATGATCTAATAAAGTCCTTATTTGATCATGAATATTCTATAATATTTCTAAGAAACATATATTTTGTTCATGATCCTAAAATTACAACATGTATCATTGTTATAAGGTGAGAGAGGTTATAGGGATTCTTAGAAAACCACTGGAAGTAGTATTTCCTTAAATATACACAACTCTGTATCTTTATTTATATTATTAATTTAATTTACGTCCCTATTTTTTAATTAAAACATTAAAATATCCTTATAATCCTTATAACATATACATTGCAACTATTAGAACCTTGCTCTTGCCTTGGAGGACTATGACTAGTTTGCCAAATGTTTGCTTGCACCCTCATTTTTTCTTGTTTAGGATTATAAGTCACCATCATAGTTTGGTAATAGGCATGACCGTAATTATTATCTTGATTCATTTTTATGATATTTTCCTATAAATTTTACCATTACCTTGCACTTATAATTTCAGAATCTTCATGAAATCTTGTTGTTTGGCCTCCAAAGGTTGTAGATGGCTTCATGTGTAAAATTGCACTTTAATCTATATTTATATCTATTACATAAATAATTTAATACATTAGGAATATTTTGGGATTATTTTTATACCTATAAGCATTTGATACAACACACAAAAATTATATAAATCATAATATTTCTTGACATACCTTTTACCCTGTACTCTATCCAAAATAGGGGACATAAGCTTTCAAGTTAAATTGATGATCTAGGTATATTTAGACATTTATCCTTTATTTATTTTTTAGTATAAAATGTTTTTTGAGTATTATTAATATTATTATATTGTTTTTCACTTATAAACTCACCTCTATACTAGCTTCCAATCCTTAGATGCATTAGGACTTGAAGTTCACAATTGTTTACTATGTTATAGAGTCTAATGGTCTAGAAACTTAGATTCTCTTATATATACCCTAAAACCATGAAAATTATAATACACATATTATATATTTTCCATATCTCCCCTTTAAATTTAATCTAATTTGGATGGATAAAACATGAGATATAAATTTTTCAAGTTTCTTGAAAACCCTAGGCAGGGTATAGTCCTGTACAAGATGATAAGGGTGATTTTTTAGTGCATTAATTTTTGGAATTTGTGAGTAATTTTTATTATTATTCATGGTATGATACATTTATATAAACCTTTTTCCAGTTCCTATGACATTTTCAAAACTCCAAAACATGGATTCAATTTTTGAAGTTGATTGTCCACATTTTTAACTCAAACCAGACTTGTAACATAAGAGATTCTATGACATATTTTTTTATTTTCATAAGGTCATACTTGGAACTATCCATTAATAAATTTAACCCTATATCTCTTTATGGGGGATTTAAAAATATCAAAAACCAAGGCCTCAACAAATCATCCAACACCACTCAGAATTGGGTATGTTTAAAGACTAAGAACCTACAACTTCCATTGAGAGTGGTTAACATGAAACCTATATGGAGATTCATTATGAAAAATAGAGAATGACCATACCTATTTCCATATTTATAATCCATGTTCCATGTTAGGATATGATCTATAAATCTTGATGTAAAATAATTTTTTTAGAATCTCCCCCTACTTTATAAGCTTGTGGATGCTTTATAATCCTCTTTTGGCATGAAGTTTGTCTTGATAGATGTTTTATCTCTTTGATCCTCTCTAAAAATGTTTAGTTAATTAATCCAACCTCCTCCATTTTTTTTCAATAGAACATTCCAAAAGTGATATACTAAATCTAAGATGACACAATATAACATTAGAACTTAGAGTTACTTAGATACCATAATCAATGTTAAAATACATTAATCATTGTTAATAAACCTTATACATTGTTAAGTGTATCTCAATGAATGCCAAACACTTATACAGCTTAAGTAAGGTGTCTTGGAATAATGTAAACCTTCTAATGATTTTAATTGATCACCTCAATACTTCATCACCTTCTTTTTGCTCTTGATCCCAAATAGCTTCTTCATTATGTACCATAGCTACTCATTAACCTACAAACTTGAATGGAGGTCTTAATTAAAACCTTAAATGGTTATGAGGGACTCTATGAATCTACAACCTCCATAAGGAGCTTAGACCATCATGGAAGAAATATTAACAAGATTGAAACTTTAAAATAAGTATGCAAACCTATGTATCTCTTTACTCAGCTTGAAACCTACTAACCTCCCTAATTGTCCTAATATGTTTATAATTGGCGCTCTAATGAACCTCCTATTATTTGGTGACATTGAAGATAGGGTGAATCCATTGGTCTTGGTAAATATCCTTTCTAGATTAAATAACACTATAATGAACTTTAAAAATTATACCTTTTGAGGTCAACATACCCCAATTTATAAAAAATAAAGACCCTTCTGATTGTTTTGAACTTTATCACCAAAATCTTGATAATTTTTAATTTACTAGAATATCAAGATCATCCACACTTGATGAAATTAGCCCATTTATTCATGGTTTTGTTTAACCTTGCCTAATATTGCTAATAGTTGACCCTCATATCTTAAGTTGTAGGATTCATGGAATCTCTTATAGATCATGTTTGGAACTTACAGATTAACCATACTCATAATTCTACTAGTCTTGAATTTATGGTAGCTAGCAGTTGGATTCATGCAATGAAACCCTCCTTTAGCAAACCCTAACTTAGACCTTTGATTTGAATTCAAATTTTAGTAGGAATAGATTTGGTGGGAATGTTTTAAAGCAAATTTGGAATTAATCCTAATTTCTATGCTAAGGTTTGGTTGCATTTTTTAACATGACCAAACCTTAATCTAAAAATCAATCTTAGTCCCCTTTTATTTCCCTCCTATTCCCTATATTTTTAACATAGTCTAATGTTTATGTCTATAGGATATTTTATTTTATCATGGCCCCCTTTGTCATATGTTTAGCCTAAATTCTTAACCCTAAGGCCCATTCATATTTATCAACATAAATAAGACCTTAGTCTTAAAATGTTAGCCTAGTTCCCATATTAACCCATGTCTTAACTTAAACACGTCACTTTTTTATAGATCTGATGGCTCTCACTACATCACAAATAAAGATATGATAGAGTGTAGGAATCTTGATTAACTTAAAGCCTTGATCAATTGAATAAATCCTATAATATCACAAAGATCATGAATGATGATCCATGTTTTAGTGGGACTAATGATCAGATAGTGTAAGATCATCATTAAAGTTAAAATGCCCCTTTTATTAAACATAAACTTAGCCTAAGTTTTACCCTAATGTCTTATTATGTTTATTAATAAAATGAAACCTTAGGATAAAAATTATGCTATGACCTCAATATATGAAAGGATCCAATCAAAGGTGAGCATCTAGATCTTAATCGATAATCCATGGTTACTCGCATAGGGTTAATCTGATAAAATGAACATAACACTAAAAATTCAAAAGTTTAGGATCCTTGTGGAGCCACCACATGGCACTCCCACATTTGAGATTAATTATAAAGGAACCCCATGCATTAAAATTTGGACTTAACCTAAGTTTTTATCCAAAGGTTCATTGCATTTATTTGAATGTAATAAACATTAGGCTAAAACCTTGGGTTATAGCCCTAAATATTTTAAGGGACTTATTTTATTATGCTTATAAACTTAAGATTTTTGTATTAGTCTTTTTTCCTTATGACATGGTCCTGAGTTAACATGATCTCCTTTATGGTTGAAGGAACCAATGGCATGCATCTCGAAGGATCTTAATCAATGGCTCTTACTTCATTACATAGGATGATCTGATGGAGTCGTTTAAATCCAAGATCTATGGACCAAATAGATTTCATGAACTCAAATTTGACATTCTCAAGGCCAAGATTGACATTCATGAGGTTGTTAAATTTAAGATCATCAAACCTAATGATTAATGAACTTAAATTTGACATTCTTGTGACCATCATTTGATGCCTATGAGGTTTCCATTGATTAATGTGAGGCCATCAAATTCAAGCCCATCAAATATATCGCTTAGTCATATAAATATGATTTGTAAACAAGGATAAAGTCTACTTCTTATATTTAAAATCAATGGGACCCCTTGAAAGATGTTCAAACACTTAATATCTTTAAAATTCAAATGATAAAATGATCTCATGATCTAAATGCTTGCAGACATATCTTTAATCTAAGTATATTTCCTAAGGTTCTAATTGCATTTATTTAAATACAATGAACCTTAGGCTAGAGAATTATATTAAGTCTTATTTTAAGAGTTCCTTGTGACATAAAACTTAGCTTAAATTTATTTTAACCTAAGGGTTCATTATGTTTATTGATATGATAAAACCTTAGGTTGAAACCTAACATTTGGACCACTTATTATTTGGGCCCCTTTAGGCATATTCTAAGAACTTAGCATAAATATCTTTGCCTAAGTTTATGTTATTTTTATTAACATAACATAAATTGTAGCCTAAAATATTTAGCCTAGGTCCCTTTTATATGTATTCTAAAAACTTAGGTTAAAATAGTTTAGCCTAAAGTTTAAGACTTGTTTATTAACACAAAATAAACCTTAGCCTAAAGCATTTAGCCTAAGTCCCTTCTTACATCTTGACTCTAATTAAAGTTCTTTATATGTATAGGATTGATGGATCTTACTTCATCATGGAGGATGATCATATGGAGCAAAAATAATAGATGAATCTAAAGCATATGATCCATCAAACCAATGGCATGCATCCACCTAGATAGAGATCAACAGTCCATGCTTCAGTAGGATGAGTGATCAGATGGAAATAATTGTCAAGGACTACTCAGTGAAATCTCTAGGGCCTATAGTATCAACACATATAAAGCATGTGTTCACTATATATAATATAAAGTCTAGAAGTCCCATGAAGATACTAAGTGGCACAACCATAAATCCTGACATAAAATAGGAAATGATTCCCAAGCCCTATGATTATGATCAATAATCTACATTGATCCATAAATGAGTATCTGATATCATGAAGGAAAAGTTATATTGTCAAAATAAAATGACTAGTCCCTTGATTAATTTATGAAACATGACATAAAAGTTGCCAAATAGATGCTACATGGGCACCACACAAGCACAAAATGACAAAATTAAAGATTTTGTATGCTTGAAAAGGCAAAGGTATAAAGGCACGAGTCTCAATCAAATTAGAGACATGAATGATCCTAAGTATGAACTACCATCACTATTAAATATTTAAAAATCCTTAGTCTGTAAACAAAAGGCCCTAATTGAAACTTGGATTAATCACAATCAAACCAATAAGAGTTCAATTAAAATCTAAGTAAGAACAAGTTAATTCAGAAGGTACTTGAGAACCATTAGTAAGGAATTTCAAGTTTCATAATCACAGTAGATAATAGACAACAACAAAGTGATGAAACTAAGTTATATCAAACTTTAGACAATGAGGGAAGGGTTTTTAAGGATACAACCCTAGATACTATAGCCTTAAATAATGGGAATATGAATTGGTCCAAACACTTTTAAAACATAAAGGAGATGTAATCCATTACAAGGGAAGAATATAAGAATACAACCATCATGTATAGATATAATGACATGGTCTCTACCCAAATTATTAGCCTCCACTATGCTATCACCAAGCTTGAGGTATTACATTGCATCAATGTCCTTGCTCCTCTTTTTATTGATTATAAAATCAAGCAAGACTAGATAGTCCATGAGCATACTTTAAGAAAAGTGGCATACATTTTTTCCCTTGATTTTAAAAGCTACTATAAATTATTTAATCCTTAGATAGACCTACCCACCATTAAAAACTGGACTATAGAGCATAACCTAAACACAATCCTTGCCCCATGGCTACTCACTAGGAACTAAGTGATCTAGGAATCCATAAGAAAAATCCCAATTGTCTAATTTAGGGAGGGTATTAGGATAATTATGACCTTTTTAAATAGGTTATCTTGATCCCTTTCCACCACACATGTTGATAAAGTTTGGGTGCCCTATATTTACTTCATGATTGATAAGGGACTCACTCCCCCATTAGGTGAGATGATTAATATCCATTTGAAATTAAAGTTTTTAGCCATCAAAAGAAAGACCAATAATTAATTTTACATGATGTCCTATCTGTTTGATGCCCTCTTGGCCACTACCAAGATCCAAAACTTCAAAATTAGTCACCTAATGGGAGACCTACTATCTTTCATCATTATTCCAAGATTCACATATTCAAATATGGACATAACATGCCATTCATTTGTGATTGTGTTTATCCATCTCTAGTGGAGGCCATCATAGGAATCCCCATGAGTAGGGTTAGCCCATTGTTTAATATATATGGTGAAGTAATAGGAGATATATGATTATACCCAGATTGCATAGTAATAAGGATAGAGGGTACTTTGACAATCCCTACAGGTTACCCATCTATGTGCTTACCAAGATAGCAGAACAAGAATTTGTGTAAAAACTCCACGGTATAAATGGATTTTACAAGGAGAAAAGGAAGGGCCTCCTCAACCCCTTTCCTTTGATAATAAGTAGAACTATGTTGCAAAATTGGGAATAGATGGATGTTATTACTAGACATAAGGCCTTATTCACCCTATAAAAACATGAATTGAGGCAGTGGGACCCTGATGAGAGGGTCACCAAAAATTTGATGTCCAAGACCATAAACAAGGCCTATGAACACTAGCCTAGTGTCTATGACCAACTATCATCAAGACCTCTAGTTTTTTAGAGGTATTAGCTAGATCAAAGAGGCATAACATTAAGATAGAGCCCATGTTATCTAGGGGAGATGACAGGCCATCAAGTGAGATATGGAAAATGGGTCCCCTATAATATCACTTATTTCTTATACCATCCTCAAGACCCCTTATAAAATAGACACATGTTAGAATGCAATAATCTCAAGCACAAGTTACACGAGGAACTAGAAAAGACAAACTAGAAGATAGACCTAGTGAAGGAAGATCATCTTCAGCCCCACTTGAAAGGCCATAATCTTTAATATATTTCTTGGATATGGTTACACTAGCCCCTAATGAAACAATAGAGGATGACATTAAGGTGCTTGATGAATCATATGGGTTAGATGAAGAAAATGAGAAAACTAAATAACCCCAAGCTCAAGTGGAGCAAGATGAAAGAAAATAAGTTACTTTGGACCTAGTTATAATAGCATCCTCACACAAAAGAAAATAAAAGTTGACATTGGTCCTAGTTTGGGGAAAGAAGCCCAAATTTACCTTCACCCACCCTATGAGTGAACTCAACTTGTTTAGTGATGAATACCCCATTCATGGGCCAATTATCCTTAAATGGTTCATTTATGGGAAAATTCAAAAGATTCCCATTTTATCCCACTCATGGGATTTGAACCAAACATTTGACATTGATGTTCATGAGGAAGTCAAGTTCAGGATATTGACTTTGATGAAGGAAAGAGAAGAGAGAAAAATAGCTATCATAGTAGGATTGAGCGGCACTTAGATGGACACTTTATGAGCCTTAATCAACACATAGGTGGAGACTCTTGAGCCTCCTAAAGTCATAGAAACATTAGTTAATGTGTATTTCAACCCAAAAAGTGTAGGATTGGATAGGGTGATAACCAACAGGACCATGGTTAGAGATGAAGAACTTACATTTCAAAAGGTTGAGCTAATTTTTGGTTTAAATCCTATTGGAGGTCAGAGGCCTAGCGATCATCCTATTCATGAGGAGGACATATAAGGACAAGCTGATTCTCATTCAACTTAAATCAAATTAGGTATTAGGTGCATAAATCAAAAGATACATAACTTGGAGAAAGAAAAAGAGAATCTAGAGATAGGCTATCTTGTCAGTCCTAGAAGCAATAATCAAGATGTTTGAGGCATCATTTTATGACATATTTGACCCCTTGGAGTCTATGAATCTAAGTCAGGATGCATCAACCTATTAAAATGAACCATCCAAGGGTTTATTAACCCAATGGTAGATCTTAGAAGTTAAAATAAGGGAGCTTATCAATTTATTGATTAAGGGAAAGATTCCTAGCTTTAAAGCCATTAGCCTAGCCCACTTAAATGTAATATTAGGATATTTTTTGATAAGATACAAAGCTTGGGTACCTATTCAAAGATCCTAGATATATTCTTAAGGGATGATGAGGAACTGATAGCCAAAATAAAACAACTCCTTAGTACCATTCTGGCCAAACTTACAAAGTCAACCACCCTAAGCATTATTGATGATGATGAATATAAACATAAAGCCACTTTGGTAATGTAAGAAGTGAGGAACAAGAGTCAGGGCCAATCTAAAAGGGATAACAATCAAGTCATAGGCATGATCTTCACTATTGAAGAGAAAATTGATGAATCTAGGAGCATCAAGGAGGCCATGTGAAGAAATGATAGGGACTTAAATGACTTGGTTGATCGAGAGGATGTTTGTATCTTAAAGCCAACTGTTTATTTGGAGATTGTTAGTGAGAAACATCAAATATCTATGGAGATTATTCAAGAACAACAAGAGAACCCTTAAGCCAAGGGCTCACTAGATAATTGATGATATTCCATTTAATGTAAAACATTGTAATATTTGAACGTGGAATATTCTTTTGTAAAGTCATATGCTAGTTTGTTAGCATATTTGCCTATAGGTCAGTCCATTTTGGAAAGAGAAGTGTATTCCAAAAATTTGAAGAAGGAAAAATGTCCTTATCTTTGCACATGTTTAATCTTATGAATGATTGGTATACTACCTAAGTTTCCTATAAAAGGTGGTATTATCATTTTGTAAAGGGAGGGAGTTTTGAGCTAAAGCTTGTATACTTTTGAACAGTTAATATAAGAAAGGAATACTAAAATTTTTGTGCAAATTTGTCTTTATTAATTGTTACATGGATTCTCTCTCATTTGCTTATTTTATGTCTTAAATTTGAAAGGGTTTTATGAATTTTCATTATGTATCATTGATATAGGGTTGATAATTGTGTTGATGCTAGATTAGTTAAATGTTCTTATACTTTGCTTTGTTTTATTTTCTCTACTTTAGTATGTGTAATTCTATTTAAATATAGGAGTAAACCTTTAATGCAAATTTGGTTCATACTTGTATTGTTTCATGTTTTCCTCAAATATTTGCCTAGTATATGGTGTGATTTGAGCATTTGCTACTTTACTTTATATATTGGTTAAGTGATTTTTTAATTGAAACTCAAACCTTGTCATGAAATTTATGGAAAAGATCAACAATCACATTATTTCTTACCCTTCCTTTTGCTTATTTTTTGACTAAATCACTTTAGTTTAAATCTCATTGTAAATATTCATATAGATTAGAGTTAGTGTATAAATTTAATCATAGCTCACTAATATCAGCATAGATGATTCAAAATTCACAAATATGATGGACCATGGTGGATCCAAAAAAACATCAATACAATCTTATGGAATAGTTTAATTTACTTTTCCTCTATTTCACCATAGGTAACTAGATAACTAAAACCTACTACTCATGTTCTAATTTCTTAGAATCCTAAAATGAGAACTATTCTTTAAACACTAAGAGTACTTATGATACATGTAGAGGAATCAATAAGATGATCTCCACTAGTGATAGGAGGGATTCATATGTTAATTTGTTGAATCTTTGCAAATTTTAGTGTGCTTTGATATAATATTAGTGTTATCTTTGCACTTTTGCATGGTTATTTTCTCAAAAGTGTGAATATAATTGATATTTTTGGTCTTTGACCCATATTTGTGCTTCCTTTAGATAAATACCTAAGTTATTTTAGGATTAGATGGTTAATTATAGTAAGGATAGCTTAAGATTCAAGAATCCATAGTATTTGAGGTTAGAATAGCTTGTTTTGATCAAAGATCGGTATATCTTTCATAGATCTAGGTTCATATGGGCTTGGAATTGTAAAGGTTAACCATATTTACATAATTGAATGTATATTTTAGATAACATAGTTAAAATTTGATGCCTTTTTTATTCATTACATATATCTTTAGAAAATTAGCATAATGTGCAAATTTGAGTCTTGTTCTTTGTAAAGGATGGTTTGACACATCGTATCTCAAATGGGATCCAAGATCTCAAGCTAGAACTACCAAGAATCTAGAAAATATCACACTATGAGACAAGGGAGCCTCTACTTGAATTGGAAGTCCATAGGAGAGACATATGAGACAAAGGTAGATGTAAACATTCAAAGTCTTTGCCAACTTTACCACTCCAAGGTACTCCTTCAATCAGCCTTCATTAAGGAATGGTCTAGTTGGGAAGTTCTCCTATCAATGTAAAAGGTGAAATTCATGACCTCCCTCATAATCTAGAAAATTATTTCCCAACTTTTAGTCCTAGTGGTAATGTAAAGGCAAAAGAACATGTTAAATCATTTAAGGATACATTGAGATTGTTAAATGTAATTCATGAGAATGTAGCATATAGACTATTCACATTTAAATATGCCTCATATGAGTGGTTTCTAAACCTAAATAATGATTTCATCACCACTTAGGATGAGTTTAATAACATCTTCATTGACCAATTTGGCAAAATAATTATTCCATGTATCATATATCAATAATTTACCACCCTAAAAAGGGATACTAAAAAACCTATAATAACTTTCAATACTAAGTTCTAAAAGATGTATAGTAAGACCATTGACACTTATAAACCTAATAAATCATTAGCCTTGGACATATATAGAGATGCTCTTGATTCCATGACCTTAGTATTCATAAAGAGGGTTGTAGGTCGAACCAACACACTAGCTTTAGCTTATGCTAAGGCTATGATCATTAATGACCAAATACAACCTCAAGGTCATATATCCTATTATGTTCCCGATATCAACCCATATATGCCTACCTTGAATGTCTTTCCTAAAAATAACTAGAATGTTCCTGCTCTCAACCAACTCCCAAATCTAAACTAATTACCTTTAAGACATGTTACTTCTAAACAAGTTTTGGGGTTCTTGAATCACCCTACTAACAATGGATTTATTTCAAATTATCAAAGGATCTTAGTACCATCCACTAGTACCAATAGAAACCAAGTTAATAATTAAGAAACCCCCAAAATTAAGAATGAGTCCATTCTAAAATTGTCCATAAACTAAGCACCAACTTCCTTCAACTGTAAAAATAGGGTGGTAATACTGGACAAAATTTTGGTAGGAACTTCTCTTTTCAAACATTTAATAGGCCCAATAATAGGTTTAATAGTGTTAGTTTCCATAATAATAATAATAGTGAACCATCATTTAAATATAAGACTATGGATATTAATCTTATTGATATTTATTTGCATAATTATTGTAGAGTCCATTGTAATGCTACACATGGTGAGATTGATTGCATTGAATTTTGTAAAGCTTTTGAAGAATTCTAAGAATATTTGGACACTTTTGAGGTAGTGCCTAACAAAAATAATGGTGTAGGTAAATTAGGATCCAAGCCTACTGACCAAAACTTCATGGTGGAGACATTTGACTTTCCCTTCCAAGAAGACAACAAACTTGATGATGTTCTTGAATAAGTTCATGCCTTCTAGAAATTCTTAAGAAGACATACCATTTAAGGAATAAATAATATAGATAGCCTTTGACTACTTCTACTCCAAATAACTTTAGCACTCCTCTAGATACCACTACAGATAATAATCTAGAGCCTCCAAAGGGAAGTACTCATAAGCCTAGTGCTGATGCTTCCAATTTTTCTAGTAGGACTAGTTATAACATGGTAGAGGACATGAAGAAAATTAAAGATAATATTACCTTACATGAATTTACACAAATCTTAGAGCAAAGGGATCTATTTCTAGAATCTTTGTCCAAGAAATATAATAAGATGTCCAAGACTAACAATGCCAACATGGCTATGTATAAGGCTAAAATAGAGTCCCCACCCTTCTTATTTATAGTCAAAATGTTTGGTAAGAATTTGTATAACTTTTTGTTATATTTTAGTGATTCTATAAATATCATTCCTGTAGGTGTTTGTAAATAGCCTATTTTGACCCCCATTAAGTCTAATAGGGTTGTCACCCAATTAGATAAGTTTAGGGTCAAGGTGGTTGGAGAATTGTTAAATGTCCACATATAATTAGTTTTTGATCCAAGGGTCAAATAATTTATAGATATCCAAGTAGTGGATATCCATGATGCTTATGGACTACTTTTGATCAAAGAGTGGACAAAGGCTTTAAATGGATATATCTCCATAGATTGTTCACACCTATAGATGCCTTGGAAGGGAGTTTCCAACTAGATTAAGGTTCAAAGGAAGATAAGAATGAAACATATTCTTTGTGAGTATAACATTTTCAATGAAAGGGTCAACATAATTGATTATGATTTAGGGGTTTTCACCCAAGAAATCACTAAGGTATGTGATCCTAAAGATTCTAATATTGTGCTTGGGATATGTAAGTTATATTTCAATAGGGCTAGGTGTAGAGCTAAATCTAGAGTAGGCATTGTTATAATTGACCCTATTGGTAAGGAATAACATGATTCTTATATAATCTAGTTTCCTTGCACTAATTGTTGGGAAATTGATGGTAAATATTGTCATTGATGTCCATAAGGCATGTATAATGACAAAGTGGTCTAATGTGCTTCGTGTAGTGAGATTATTACATGAAGGTTCTTTGGATGAATTTATGGTGGCATGGGTAATGGTATGGACATGATCTTAGAATTTTTTTTTCATTTTTATATCCTTTTCATGAGGTTCTCATGAAGTATGCAAGTCTAGTAGGTTTGACCATGCATGGTTACGTATAGGGTTTTGAGTCATATGGCTTTTATGCCATGGTATGGAGCTCAATGTGCTTATAATATGAATTTTGGACATGTATAGGATTATTATAGGTCAGATATATGGTTTTTAAGATGTGGTTTGTGGTTTGTAAGGCAGTTTGGCCATTGGCCTAGTTGGCCTAGATGGGCTTGTGAGGCCTTGTAAAGGGTCAAAGAGGGATTTTAGAATTATTTATCCTAAATTTGAATGATATAAAATTATATAGGTGTGTTAAATAATATTTAAAAATTCATAGGTCATAATATGAGAGAGAAAGTTAGAAATGACTTCATGTGCTTCAAAGTGTGCTCAAATGATGCATTTTGAGCTTGAGAAGAAAGTTCTCACATTCTTCAGATCATGTAGAATTTTCATGTGGAGTTTATCCTTTTTAAGATATTTGGGAAGGTTAATAATAAGGTTTTAAAAGCATTATTTCATGTATTAAGGGCCTATTATTTATGAATGATTGCTAAGAAGGTAAGCAGGTTTTTATGTGCAAAATTCCTACTCTTAGACCCAATATTGAATATTTTTCTTCTTGATGATTAAGAAGGTGGTGGATGGTCATAATTATGTCTAAAGTTTGTATATAACTCATATAGGATTATAATTATGGGCTTGGTTAGTCTTGACTATCTGTGGGTCCCACAAAAGAGTACTTCTTAACAATGTTTTTGATATTTTGAAAGATTTATGAAAGTAAGTAGGGAAACAATGGGTGTGTGATGAATCTTATAAAATTATCAAAACATTCATAATTTTTTTTAGGAATATTCATTTCTTTGTGTCAAATTTATAGGTCCTCAAAGTTGTTTAGTCAATATGAAGGAAAGGGTGCCATGAATGAGAAAAACTAGTCAGAGTGAGAAGTGGAATTGGAAGGCCTAATCAGTGAGTAGGGATGGGTATAATATGTTGGTGGTGATTTAGGGGATGTATTACATATTTTCATGTAAGTGGTATTGTTACTAGTCAATTGGACATGAGTGAATGGTTGACTCATAGTTGGCCATGATGTTTTTCCTAGCAAAAGGAACCTAGTTTGGATGATTGATTTTGTTTATAGGGTAGATGGTCATATCAAGTATTCTTAAGGATTGAAGAATTTTGAGGAATCCTCAAAATAATTTTTTATAGATTTTTAAGGTTTGACTAATATTTTATTAGTCAAATATAGTCACACAAGTGGAGTTATGCTTCATTTATGAAGTGTTTAAGGTCTTATGGCAAATGGTGATGAATCAAATGAACATATTGGTGTTGTTTAAGATATAATTAATATTGTTGGAATGTATTGAGTTAGTGTGAGGTGTTAAAATGTGAAAGCCAAATTGGCTTGTCAAACTGTGTTAAGATAATAAAATAAAGACATGAGTGATTGGCCTGTAAGACTAATGAATGATGCTAGAACATGAAAACCAACCTTTGTAGGTTTATATATAAGACTCAAACAATCCAATAATGTGATTTATAAGTTTTGAAATCATCCTTTCATGTACAAGAGATAATCTTCTATATGATTGGACTTTGACTGAGAATGACTAATCTAAGTGGTCATCTTGAGAAAGTTGGTTTGAAGCTATTTGGCACATATAATGGTGACTAATAGATTTAGTGATTTTATTTAGGTCATATAAGACATGAAAATGTGATTTTTTTAGGTGATTATTTGAGAAAATAATCTATGTGCTTCAGTTCTAAAAGATAGCATTTTTTGTGTTTTTAAGCCTATTGGTGAGTAGGATAGAATGGCTTGGTTCAAGGTAGGAATTGGACCCATGTAAGAGTGAGAAAAAATATATTGGAGGTAGGTTTGATGTGTTTCATTCATTTATATAGGATAAAGATGGTTCAAGAATTTTAAGGTGTAATGTACTAATGGAGGGCTAATGCATTAGGCCTAATTGAGATCTAAAGGATGATTAAGCTTATTTTGGGTTATGAATGACCTATAGAGATATTTTACCATTTATTTAACATGTATAAAGATATTTTTTAAGGGTAAGAAAAGTATGGTAAACATCTTGGCTGACCAAGATGGGTTAGATGATGAAAGTGGTATAAGTACAAGGCCTAATTGGCTTATTTGAAGTAGTGAAGGGAGTGTGAAGCTAAGAAAAGGAAAGAGCTCAATCAAGGAGTAGAGGTAGGTCATTGAGGACCATTAAAGGGTGAAGATGATCATTCATTCTTGTCTCATCAAGTTGATGTAGAAGGAAACACAGGTCATTGGACCTAACGAGCCTAGAAGAGGCAGATTAAGCAAGTTAGCCCTAGAGGTTGTTTGAGAGAGAATGAGGGGTGAAGAGTGAAAAAAAAAGGAGTCCATCATCAGGTGAATCAAAAATAAAATAAAAGATGGAGAATAGATAAGAGGTATCCAAGTTGATGCTTGGTTGCCTAGGGGGTTGTAGCCTCCTTGCTAGTTGGAGCTAGCTAAAGGTCAAGTAGATGCTTGACTAAATTGAGGTGTGGATGCTCTTTGATAAGTTGATGCTAGTATAAATATTGAATCTTGTTTTTATAGGAATATATTAAATATTACAAGGTTTAGTGGGTTTTATTTCTCATGACAGTTTTCCACATAGATGATGTGTTCATATGATGTATGATCTTGTTTATGCTTTCAATGTATAAGCTTTCATGTTCATGTTGTTAGATCAAATTTTTGTATGATGAATGGGTTTTTGAATTTAATTTGCATTATTGTGTAATAATTCACCCTTCCTCTTAGCAGCTACATCCAACAATTAGTATCGTTTCAAACCTTTGGAAGAGGCTTAATATCCTACAGGTGATCTTAAGTAGCTTGAAGTATGATGTTCATCTTATTTGTAGTGATGGATAAGTTTGTGAAGATCATGTTTGAGGTCTGCATGATGGTGTTATCAAGGTTAAATAAGAAGGATTCTATTAAATCTAAGTCCAAGATCAAACCTATATTGATAGAAAAAAGGACCTTAAAGACATATTGAAAGATAGTCCTATTTGTATTAGGTCTCCATGGGACTTAATGAGGGTATGAGAGCTAATGAAGCTTTCTAATTAAGAGTGAATAGTTTGTGGGTACCTATGCATGGAGAAGACTCATAAAAAATGGAAACAAATTATATGATATGGTCTAGTTCATTAATAGAGATCTAGAAGTTTGTGTTTTTGTAAGAAAATCTCCATAAAAGTTGACCGTGTCTCAACGTCTCTTGATTAACAGACTAGTGTAACTTTCTAAGTTGAATGGTGACCTTAGACTCTCAAGGTGACTGATCAAAGTGTATGATAGTTTTATTAAGGTAATATAACATTTGTAGATGGTTTGAGAGTAATTAGATTGATCCCAGATTTGAAGATCTTGCTCAAGAGGTGAAATATAATGATTTTAGGGTTTCAAGATGAGTTATGATTACAAAACCTAAGTGTGTTTGAGTGTAAGGTAATTTTCAAAGGAACCCAAGTCAGAATAGGGGTATTAAAGTTGAGGATTGGCTTTCAAGATCAATGTTCTTCAAGATGAGAATTAGTCTCCATAAGGTCTAAATCTTGAAGTTGAATCAAAGAATGAGTTGACATGTTGAATATGTCATAAGGGTGTTCATGATGTTTTAAGAGGGTATCAGTGTTCTATATATAACAAGTTTTGAGTTTCCTATCAAATCTAGAGAGTGCTTGTTGAATTTGATTCTTTGAGTATATATGAAGAGTCTTTAAGAAGATTTCTATGATCTAAAAGGTTGAATATGATCTTAGGATCATGTAGATTTAATTCACTCATTTTGGTATTCTATATTGAGTGTTTTGAAGGGAATAATGCATATTAGATGTCTGAAAAAGATCAAGTATATTCTCAAGTTTAGTTGGTTGTGTGTCACCATATGTTTTCATGAAGTACTTTGAAGAATTATTATCCATAATGGCTTGTGGTGTCTAAAGGATAGATGGTTTATGAATTAAGTATCATATGGGAGCTATTATTTATTATCTTAGATGTTCAAGTTAACCCAAGAAGATAGTTGGAAGCAAGAATGGTTTTAGAAGGAATGTTCAAGTCTCTTGGTTCTAAAGTGTCATTTTGATCAATTTTTTATGCCTTAGTTGAGTAGTGATTTGAAGGAAAAGGAATAAGTGGTTTTTTTCATGACTTGAGGGAGGGTGAAAAAAGTCATTCCTAGGTGGTTTGAGGTCTTGATATGCTCAAACATGAGTTTTGTGGTCAAAAGTTAGAGTTGACCAATTTTGGCAGTGATGACTACCTAAAAAGTGCTCAAGTTTCTCATATAGTGTTATAAGGTGGATATAAGTTTTAAAATGAGTGACTCAAGTTAGGTTTTATGTGTCAAAAGAGGGAGGATGACTTGGAGATTTTTAATAAGTGCTCAAATATGATTTTGATCATTTGGTCAGGGTGTCTACTGTAGATAATGAGCCTATATGCATAGATCGCTTGGTTTCAAGGGTCACTTGAAGAATGAAGATGTGTCATGAAGAATTTTTTTATCAAGAATTTTTGTACAAGTGTTTAATACATTTTATAGATGGTTTCCTAGGTTGATGAATCTTTTTGTGTCAAATGGAGCGTTTTGAGTGGTCTCTGGCTCTTCTTCTCAAGAACATGTGTTTGGAGATTTAGAGGAAGTCAATGTTCCAAAAGGTATGGAGGCTTGAAATTTGACACGGAAGTGATTTTTTATGGTCTCCAAGTGTGGTATCTAGTTTAGGTATCAACATTGACTAGAGTTTCACTTTGTACCAAGTGTTTGTCTTAAAGCCCTAGTCATTTAGGCATGTTTGGAAAAGTGGTCAAAACTTAGAGTTAAAGGTTGGAATATTCAAAAATATTTGAATGGGAAAAATGGGTAGTTTAATCAAGTTTTACAGTGGTTTTTAAGTGAGTACATTTCATTTTATTCAAGTTTTAGCTCACTAGGAGGCTTAATTAGCTAGTAGGCTAAGGAAGGAAGTATGATAAGGAAGATGAGTTGGAGGCTCATTATTGGCATATCTAAGGGGGCATGGTAGTGGACCTAAAATATGGAGTTTCATGGATTTAATTCATTAGGGTAGAGATTTATGAGGTCTACAGTGCCTAGATATGGTTACAAGGGGTCTAAATAGGACTAATGAAGAAAATAAAGATTGTTGAAAAAAATTTCCAAAGAAGGTTAGCATTTTTGGTTCAAATTTAGCATTTTGATCTATTCTAAACATGATTTAGGTGTGGTGCTATTCTTGGAGTTCCCTTGGTGTTCTATGTGGTGCCTTAAAAGTGATGATAAGTGAGCTTGTATGGAGATTTGGTGCTCTTTTTTTTAATTTAAAGAGATGGTAGCTATTCCTCTAGGTCATATAGTTGTGCATGGGTTATGTACACTAAAGGGAAGCCTACAAAGTAGATCAAGGTCCTAGGGGGAGTTGTGTAACTATGTAATTGGTGATAGGTCTAAGGATATAGGTATCTTGGGAATAGTTTCTAAGTGTAAGGACATTCCAAGGGGGAAATGTGCTTGTTTGAGGTTAGAATGGTACTCTTTAAAATGTATTCCTCAAGGTGAGGTTGATTCTATGTGTTTATTGTAGCTTAATTGTTTGATTTATATGGTGCCCAATGTTGAAGGGTGTCCACTTTGTCATTTTGGCAAAGGGGGAGAGATAAAAGGAGTGTTGACATCAATGACAAAGAGGGAGATTGTTGAGAAATTGATGGTAAGTGTTATCATTAATGTTTATAAGGCATGTATAATGATAAAGTGGTTTAATGTTATTGGTGAAGTGAGATGCTTGCCTAAAGGTTATTTTTGTGAATGTATGGTGGCATGGATCATGGTATGGACATGGTCTTGGAATGTTCTATGCAAATTAGAGTGGTTTCATGAGGTTCTCATGAAGTATGCAGGTCTGGTGAGTTTGATCATGCATGGTTGTCTATAGGGTTTTGAGTCATATGGCTTGTATACCATGGTATGGAGAGAAGTGTGTTTGGAATATGAATTTTGGACATGTATAAAATGTTGAGAGGTTAGATAGATGGTTTTTAAGAGGTGGCTAGTGGTTTGCAAGGCAATTTGGCCATTAGCCTAGTCGGCCTAGATGGGCGTATGAGGCCTTGTAAAGGGTCAAATAGGGATTTCAGAATGATTTATCTTATATTTACATGATATATGCTCATATATGTGTGTTAAATTATATTTACCAAGTTAAAGGTTAGCAGATGAGAGAGAAAGTTAGAGATGACTTCATGTGCTTTAGAGGGTGCTTGAATGATGCATTTTGAGCTCAAGATGAAATTTATCACATTATTTAGCTCATGTAGACTTTGCATGGGGATTTTATAATTTTTGATATATTGGGAAAGGTTACTAATAAGGTTTTGAAATTAATATTTTATGTATTAAGGGCATATTTTTTATGATTGATTGCTTATAAGGTAAGCAAGTTTTTATGTGTAAATTTCCTAGTCTTAGACCTGAGAAGATATTTATGTTTGATGCTTAAGAATGTGTTTTATGGAAATAATTGTGTTTTAATTTTGTATATTACTCCTCTAGGATTTTTAGGATGGGCTTGGTTAGTCTTGACTATTTGTGGGTCCCATAAAAAGGTGCTTCTTAATAGTCTTTTTGATATTGTGAAAGATTTCTGAAAGTATCCAGGGGAAAAAATGGGTGTGTGATCAATATTATAACTTGATTAAAACATTCATGGAAAGTTTTATGAATATTCATTTATCTATGTCAAAGTTATAGGTCCTCAAAGTTGTCTAGTTGATATGAAGGAAAAGGTGCCATGAGTGAGAAAAAATAGTTAGAGTGAGAAGTGGAATTGGAAGGCCTAATCAGTGAGTAGGGATGGGTTTGATATCTTGGAGGTGATTTATGGTATGTATGCCATATTTTAATGTAATTGGTATTATTCCTAGTCACTTGGAGATGATTGAATTGTTGATTCATAGTTGATCCTAATTTTTTTGTTACCAAAAGGAACCTAGTTTGGATGATTGAGTTTTTTTGTAGGTAATATGGTTAGATAAAGTATTATTTAGGATTTAATAATGTTGAGTACTCCTTGAAATACTTATATAGATATTTTTAAGGTTTGAATAATCTTTTATTAGTCAAATATAGTCACACAAGTAGATCTATGCTTTATTTGTGAAGTGTTTAAGGTCTTATGACAAATGGTGATCAATAAAATGAACATATTTGTGTTGTTAAAGATATAATTGATATAATAAATATTTTTAAAATCTGGAGAGTTAGCATGAGGTGTTGAAATTTGAAATCCAATTTGGCTTGTCAACTATGTTAAGATAATGAAATAGAAACTTGAGTGATTGCTCTATAAGACCAATGAATGATGTTATAAAATGAAAACTAACATTTTTAGGTTTATATAGAAGACTCAAAGAGTCCACTAATGTGATTTATAAGTTTTGAAAACATCCTTTCATGTATAAGAGATAATATTCTATATGATTGTACTTTGACTGAGTATGACTAGTCTGAGTGGTCATTTTAATAAAGTTGGATTGAAGCTATTTGGCCTATGTAATGGTGAATAATGGATTTAGTGATTTTTTATAGGTTATGGAGGACCTATACATGTGATATTTTCATGTTATCATTATAATAAAGCATCTATGTGCTTCAGTTCTAGAAGATAGTGTTTTTTGTGTTTCTAAGTCTATTGGTGAATAGGCTAGAATGGCTTGGTTCAAGGTATGAATTGGAGTTACAAGTGTTGTGGACCCATGAAGGAGTGATAAATAATATATTTGAGGTATTTTTGATGTGTTACATTCATTAATAGAGGATAAATATGGTTCAATAGGTTTGAGGTGTAATGTGTACTAATGAAGGCCTAATGCATTATGCCTAATTGAGATCTAAAGGAGGATTAAGCTTATTTTGGGTTATGATCGACATATGGGGAGATTTTCCCATTCATGTAACATGTATGAGGATATATTTTAAGGGTAATAAAATTATGGTAAACATCTTATCTAATCAATATGGGTTAGATGATGAGAGTGGTATAAGTACAAGGCCTAATCAGAGGTATCTAAGTTGATGCTTTATTTCTGAGGGGGTTATAACTTATTTACTAGTTGGAGCTAGCTTAATGGCAAGTAAATACTTGACTAATTTGAGGGGTGAGTGCTTCTTGATCAGTTGGTGTTGGTATAAATATGGAATATTGTATCTATAGAACTATAGTCTATATTTCAAGTTTTAGTGGGTTTTATTACCCATGCGAGTTTCCCACATAGATGATGTGTTCATATGACGTATGCTCCTGTTCATGCTTTGGATATATAAGATTTCATGTTTATGTTTCTAGATCAAATTTATGTATGATTAATGGGTTTTGTAATTGAAAATGCATTATTGTCTACTGATTCACCCCCCTCTCAGTATCTACTTCCAACACTAATAACTTTGTAGAATATGATGCTCTCATTTTTTGGTCTACAAATTGCCATAAAAAATAAGGTCAAGGAACTATTAGTTTATGGTGATTCATAACTAGTAGTAAATCAAGTAAGAAGCAAGTATCAGTGAAAACTGTCACACTTCAAGAGGTATAAATGTAGAGTTTAGGATCTATTAGAATCTTTTGATGCCTTCAACATCATTTCTATCCCTAGGAAGGAAAATAGAGATGCTAATAAACTTGCCTCTACAACAACTAATCTCATGCTTGACCAAGATTCCCCAAACTTTAATATTGAGCATTTATACCCTACCCTTCTATCCCAAACAATGTGAATCATTTGTAGGTCTTTAGTGATGACTAACAAATATTGAGCTTGATGACTAGTTTAGAATCATTTTAGGCTCAGATCATTGATGCAGCTAATGAAATTATGTTTAGAGAAGGCAAGTTTGATGGAAAATTCATTCAAATAAATGACAACAAAATCCCCAAAGGGATTATTACCTTAGAAAGGTTATTTGATCAAGACAAGATATATTAAGCTTCTAAAGTTCCCAAAGTAAGTGAAAAGGACTAAAATGATATTGATCTTAGACCCCAAGATTAACCTCAACTAGTTAACAATGGAAAATCTTGCATTAGTACTAAAAATAAAAGAGCCAAAGAGTTGTTGACAAAATATAAATTTGTAATAGCTTGGTCTTATGATGACTTGAAGATATTTGACCCAAGAGTCATCACCCATACTATACCTCTCAAGGAAAATTGCAAACCCTTTAGGTAGAAACAAAGGCCCGTGAACCCTATATTAGAACCGATGATCTTCAAAGAAGTCAAGAGATTTTTAGATGGTAGAATTGTATTTCCCATAAGTCACTCTACTTGGGTGGCCAATCTGGTGCCAATTAGAAATAATAATGGTGAAATTAGACCATGAATTGACCTTATAAATTTGAATAAAGCATTTGAAAAGGATAATTATCCTCTTCCCTCTCTTGAATAGGTAATATGAATTATTTCAAGTTCATCCATGATGTCATTTCTTGATGTTTTTTTAAGAAACAAATAGGTGTTAGTAAACAAGGAAAATAAAATGAAGATAACATTCACAACTAAGTGGGGTACTTTTGCATATAATAGAATTCCTTTTGGACTAATAAACATAGGAGCCACTTTTCAAAGGGACGTGGACCATGCCTTCCAAGGCTTGATTGGTAAGTGTATCATTATTTACATGGATGATCTATTTTTTTTTCCAAGAACAAAGAGGATCATTTCATGCATCTAAAACAAGTATTTGAAAAATGTAGAAAGTATGGGATCTCCCTTAACCCTAAGAAGAGAATTATTTTATGTTACTTAAGGTAAATAGTTAGGCCATGTTATCACTAAAAATAGGATTTTTATATATCTTGAAAGAGTGGAAACTATATCTAAGATAAAGCCTCACAATAGTAGAAAGGAATTGAAATCATTTTTTGGTAAAATGAACTTTGTGAGAAAATTCATTTATGGTTTTACAAATATTTTCAAACCATTGAATCATATGCTAAAGAAAGATGATAAAGTCTCATGGAATAAGGATTCTGAGAAGGCCTTTGAGGACATAAAAAGTGCAATAAGCCAAGTTCTAGTCTTAATAAGTCCTAACTTTTCAAAAGATTTTTATCTCTACTTTTTTTCCTTTAACTAATATATTGTTGTAGTTATAACTTAGAAAATAGAAGGATCTAACCATATACTTTATTTCATGAGCACTAATTTTAAAAATGTTTAGTTAAATTATCCTTTAATTGATAAAAAAACCTTTGCATTGGTTAAAGCTATCAAGAAATTTAGGCACTAAATTATTAGGAATAAAGTGCATGCCATTATACTAGACCCATCTACTAAGATAATACTCAACCAATGTGAACTTGAAGAATGAAGAGATAAGTGTATGTTTGTTATTGAATAATATGACATAGAGATGAAGACTGCAAAACTAGTAAGGTGTCAAGGATTGATTTAAATGATTATCAATACTAACCCTAAGCTGAGTATTATGCAAGTTGATCATCAAATATTCCAAGATAATGAATGGTATTGCTCCATCATTCATTTACTAATCAATGGGACTTGTCCTATAGGGATACCATAGAGTAGAAGAGAGATCTAAGGCTCAATGAAACTCATTATCTAATAAAAAATGGAGTCTTATACCAAAATAACTTTGAAGGTATATTGTTGAGATGTGTTTCCAATGAAAAAACTACTAAGGTAATGAGAAATTTCCATGAGAAGCTAGGAAGTGGGCATCCATCTAGGAGAACAATAGCTCAAAAAATCATCAAGGCTAGCTACTATTGGCCAACCATCTTCAAAGATGCTCATAAGCATGTGAGAGAATATCATTCATGATAGATCTTTAACACTAAGGAGCCAAAGGTATCAACGCCTTTACAATTAGTCATGATTGACAAACCCTTTACCCAGTGGGAACTAGAATTTGTAGGGGTAATTAACCCTAAGTCATTATAAGGTCACAAGTATGTTCTAACAGATACTAATTATTGCACTAGATGGACTAAATTAGTAACCACCAAGCAATGTAGAATAAAAGAAGTTTTCAAGTTTTTAGAAGAAATCATATGCACTAGATTTGGGACTCTAGTCTCTTTGGTATGTGATAATGGGTTAGAATTCACATCCATAGAGATGATAGAATGGGCATATGATAATGGTATTATCCTCAAATTCTCATCCAACCATTATCCTCAAGGTAATCGAGTGTCTAAATTAATGAACAAGAACTTGATGAAAGCAATTAAGAAGTCTATTGTAGACAAACCTAGAACATGGTCTAAGCTTCTTAATTATGCCCTTTAAGAAGATATAATAAAAACCAAGCAAGATCTTAAATCATCCCCTTTCTTTCTAGTATATGGCCCGTAACCTATATTCCCCATCACACTCAAGTTACCAAGCTACAGATTCATGAAAGAGTATATAGAGGAAGACTAAGAATTTAAAAAATCAAGGATATTTGACATTATTTAGATGGAATATGCATGAGAAAAGGATTTGCTAACTTTAGCAGACACCAAACTATAGTAAAGAGTTAGTTTGACAAGAAATCAAAGATTAAGGTGTTCAAACACGGAGACTTTGTTCTCCTTTAGGATAAAGCATTTAAGACAAAAGGAAAACATGGTAAGTTCATACCTCTGTGGATTGGCCCATATCATATTATAGATACACTTAGAGATAACACCTTCAAACTAAAAGATATATAACTAGAAAAGTTCACACTACCCACTAATGGGAAATATCTCAATCATTATTTATTTATTGCTCCTCTTGGGGTCTTCATGAAATAAATCTGTAATATGATTAGAGTTAGCGTAGATAAGCTAGTTAGTTTCCTTCATCTCTTTTCTTCATGTCCCTTATTTCCACATAAGTATGTATATATTTATTTTCTTCCTTCTTTGTTGTTTTTTGTTGTGTGTTTGTTTCTTATTGCTTTGTTCCTTTCTTCTAATAAGTCCTTTTGGACAGCACTTAGCTCAAATTTCCTTAGTTTGCTTGAAACTCTAAAAATTTAGAAATGCTGGTAAAACCCCATACACATCTTGACCATGGATTTCAAATAGGAGATTAATGTTATTATTTGTATAAAATAGTAAGAACCCATGATTAGGTTAACCATTACATAAGACTTTAAACATTTTCTTGACCTGAACCTAGGTTTAAGAATAATTACACATATAGAATGAAATATCAATCCATTAAAGTATAGTCATGCTTGAACTTAACAAACATCCTTTATTGGGATAAAGGTTTCCACCATAGGTGATTATCTAAGGATCAAAAATTTTACCAAATCCTTAAACATGGCTACCTTGGTTCCCAACCTTGTTGAAAGCCTAAAAGACCCAAAAAAATTAAAAAAAGAACTTATTGCAAAATTAAAAGCTTCTCAACAAAGGTGATTTTCGTGATCTCCATCAGGGCTATGGATGCCTAACTGGTAGTAGAGGAATGCCCAAGCCTTCCCTAAACTAGAAGCATGATTCTTAATGAATATTTAAACATGTTCCAAGTCAGAGTTAATGATTAAAGGTATGAGACTTGGAAGTTGCCCCCTGAATCGCATGGCAAACAATAAGTGCAATCAAACAAACACATATCATGGCTATGTATTTATGTTTGATCCTAATTATTCACTTGAAAGACTTTTTTCAACCATGAACTAATATTGATAATGGCATCAATCAATTAGGATGAATGATTTAGTTATTTGTCTGAACCAAAATATTTAAGTTTTAAGATACTTCTATGTTTTCCCTACAAGTCACAATTTTTTGAGGTCACCATACCCCATTTTTTAAAAATAGGGAACCTTGTGATTATTTTGAACTTTAGCACTAAAATCTTGATAATATGCACTTTACTAGAATATGAAGATCATCCACGCTTGATGAAATTATCCCATTTGTTTATGGTTTTAATTTAACCTTGCCTAATTTTGGTAATAGTTGACCCTCATATCTTAAATTGAATGATTGATGGAGTATTCTATGATCATGCTTAGAACTTATAGATTAACAATAATCAAACTTTTACTAGTCTTGAATTTATGGTAGCTAGCAGTTTGATTCATGGGATGAAACCCTCCTTCAACAACCCTAACTTAAACTTTTGATTCAAATTAAAATTTTGGTAGGAAATTTTTTTAATTTGAATCATTTGAATCAACTTTAGCCTTAATCCTAATTTTTATGCTAAGGTTTTGTCATGTTTTTCAAAATGACCAAACCTTAACCTAGAAATCATGCCTGGTCCCCTTTTATTTTCCCCCTTCCATTCCCTATGTTTTTAATATGGTCTAATGTTTATGTTTGTAGGATATTTTACTTTATCATGGCCCCTTTTGTCATATGCTTAGCATAAAGTCTTAACCTTGAGGTCCCATTCATATTTATCAATATGAATAAGATCTAGTTTTAAAACATTAGCCTAGTTCTCATATTAACCTACATCTTAACTTAAGCAGCTCACTTCTTTATAGATCTGATGGCTCTCACTTAATGACAAAGAAAGATCTGATAGAGCATAGGAAGCCTAACAAACTTAAAGCCTCGATCCATCAAACCAATCTTGTAAGATCACCAGGATCAAGATCAATGCTCTGTGCTTTAGTAAGATTAATGATTAGAAGGCATGAGATCATCATTAAGGTCAAAGGTCCCCTTTTATTAAACATAAACTCAACCTAAGGTCTCAATGTGTTTACTAATACAATAAAACCTTAGGATAAAACTTATGCTACAGCCTCAATATACTAAATCAACCAATAAAATACAAGCATCTGGATCTTAATCGACGGTCTGTGATTACTCACATAGGGTTAATTTGATAGAGTGAACATAAATTGAAAATTCAAAAGCTTAGGATCCCCTCTGAGCTACCATGTGGCACTCTTGCATTTGAGCTTGATAACAAAAGATCCCCCTACATTAAAATTGTATCTTAAGCTAAGTTTTTATCATAAGGTTCATTGAATTTATTTGAATGAAATAAACCTTAGGATAAAACCTTAGGTTATGGACATAATATTTGAAGTGACTTATTCTATTATGCTTGTAAACTTATGCTTTTTATCTTAGTTAATTTTTATTGTGACATGGTCTTGAGTTGATTTGATCTCCTTTATGGTTACAGGAACCAATGGCATGCATCTCCTTGGATCTTAATCAATGGCTCTCACTTCATCATGGAGGATGATTTGATGGAGCATATTAAATCTAATATCTACAGACCAAAGGGATTTCATGAACTTAAATTTGATTTCTTATGACTACCATTTGATGTTTGTGAGGCCATAATTGACATACATGAGGCTATCAACTTTAAGCTCATCAAAACTAATGATTCGTGAACTTAAATTTGATCCCCATGAGTCCATTATTGATGATCACAAGTTTGTAAAATTTAATCTCGTCAAATATATTACTTAGTCACAAAAATATGCTTTAAAAACATGGCTAAATTCTACTGCTCATATTGCCAATCAATGGGACCCATTGAAAGATGTTCAAACACTTAAGGATTTTTAAACTTTAAATGATAAAATGATCTCATGATCTTGAGCTAAATACTTGAATATATATCTTTAATCTAATTTTATTTCCTAAGGTTCCAATTGCATTTATTTAAATACAATAAGCCTTAGACTTGAGACTTAGATTAAGTCTTATTTAAAGAGGTCCTTATGACATAAAACTTAGATTGAAATGCTTTTAGCCTAAGGGTTCATCATATTTATTGAAAATATAAAACCTCAGGTTGAAACCTAAAATTTGGACCACTTATTATTTGGGCCCCTTTAGGCTTATTCTAAGAACTTAGCATAAATATTTTATCCTAAATTTTATGTTGTGTTTATCAATGCAACATAAACCTTATACTAAAATATTTAGACTAAGTCCTTTTTATACGTATTCTGAAAACTTGTGTTAAAATAGTTTAGCCAAAGGTTTATGATGTGTTTATTAACATGAAATAAACCTTAGCCTAGAGCATATAGCCTAAGTCCTTTCTTACATCTCAATGCTAATTAAATTTATCTCTTTTTGAAAGATATATGGCTCTCACTTCATTGTAGAGGATGATCAGATGGAGTGAAAAAATCCAAATTAATCTAAAGCATATGATCCATCAGACCAATGGCATGCATCTGCTTGGATAGAGATCAACAATTTGTGATTCAATAAGACTGATTGATCTGGTGGAGAACAATTTTTAAGGACTATTAAATAAAATCTTGAGGGCTCATAGGATCAACACATAATAAGCATTCATTCACTACACATAATATAGAGTCCATAAGGCCAACTAAGGTGTCAATTGGCACAACCATGGATCCTGACATAAAACAACCAATGATTCTCAAGCCCTGTGATTATGATCAATGGTTTTCATTGATCCATAAATAAGGATCTGATAGCATGAAGGAAAATTTGGATTTTAAAAAGACCATATCTAGTCCACTAAGTCATTTATGAAAAATGCCTTGAAAGTTGCCAAATGGATGCCACATGGGTGCCTCACAAGCATAAAATGATAAAATTAAAGATTTTATGTGCTTGAAAAGGAAAAGTTATAAATTCACACGTCTCAATCAAATCCGAGACATGAATGAGTTTAATTCCAACCTACCATCATAATTATATATTTAGAAATCCCTAGTCTCTATATAAAAGGCCCTAATTTGAACTCAGATTAATCATAATCAAACTGAGAAGAGTTTAATTACAATCTGAGCAAGAACAAGTCAATCCAAAATCTACTTGAGAACCATTAGTAATAAATTACAAGTTTCATAATCATGGAAACTCATAGACATAAAAAAATGGATGAAACTAAGTTGTATCTAAATTTATACAATAAGGGAAGAGTTTTCAAGGATATGAACCTAGATACTACAACATTAAACAATGGGAATAAGAACTGGTATAAACTCTTTTCTTCCATTAGGGAGATGCAAGGTCTTATAAGGTAAAAATATAAGAATGAAACTATCCTATATAGATACATTGACCTGGTCTCCATCTAGATGACTAGCCTCCACTATGATGCCACCAAACCCAAGGTATTACACTGCATCAATGTCCTTGTTCTTCATTTTATTGATTGTAAAATTGAGTAAGAATAGATAGTTCATGAGCTTACTTTTAGAAATATGGCATACATTTTCCACCTTAATTTTTAAATATAATATAAATAATGTAAGCCCCAACTATACCTACCCACCATTAAAAAGTGGACTAGAGAGCATAACCTAAACACAATCCTTGTCCCATGGATGCTCACTAGGAACTAAGAAATCTAGGACCCCATATGCAAAATCTTAATTATCCAATTCAAGGAGGGGATTAAGATAATTATGACCTTAATGAATAGTTTATCTAGATCCCCTTCCACCACATGTTGATAAAGTTTGGGTCACCTATATTTACTTCATGATTGAGAAGGGACTCACTCCCCCATTGGGTGAGATGATTAATATCCATTTGAAATCACAGTTCACAGCCATCAAAAGAAAGACCACCAACCACTTTTACATGATGTAATATCTATTGTATGCCCTCTTGGCCATCACTAAGATCCCAAACATAAAAAATTGGTCACCTGATGGGAGAAATATTATCTCCCATCATTATTCCAAGCTTCACATATTCAAATATAGACACAACATGCATTTCATTTGTGATTATGTTTATCCAGCTCTAGTGGAGGCCATCACAGGAATCCCCATGATCATGTTCAGCCCTTGATTAATAAATATATGGAAATAATAGGAGATATATGGTTCTACATAGACTTTATACTAATAAGGATAGAGGGGGTTTTGACACATCCCTATAGGTTACCCATTTATGTGCCTACCAAGATAGCAGAACAAGAAGTTACATACCAACTCCTTCATAGTATAAATGGATTTTTTAAGGAAAAAGTGAAGGGCCTCCTCCATCCCTTTCCTTTGATAATCAGTAGAATTATGTTGTAAAACTAGGAATAGCTGAATGTTATTTCTAGACATAGGGACTCATTCACCCTACATAAATATCACTTGAGGTAATGGGACCCCGATGAGAGGGTCACAAAAAAATTGAAGTAAAATACCATAAAAAATTCCTATGAACACCAACCTAGTGTCCATGACCTACTATACATCAGGACCTTTAGTTTCATAGAGGTATTAGCTAGATTGAAGAGGCATATCATCAATCTAGAGCCTAGGTTGGCTAGGGGAGATGACAAGCCACTGGGTGAGATATGGAAAATGGGTCCCATATAATATCACTTATTTCTTAGACCATCCTAAATACCCATATATAATATCCATAAGTTAGAATGCAATAGCCTCAAGCATAAGTTGCAGATGGAACTAAGGAAGAGAAACTAGAATAGAGACCTTGTGAAGGAGGATCATCTTCAGCCCCACTAAAAGGCCAGAGTCTCTAATAGAGTTCCTAGATATGATTACCCTAGCCCTTAATGAAATAGTATAGGATACCCTTAATGCACTTGCTAAAGCATATGGATTAGATGAAGAAGAAGAGAAAACTAAAAAACCCCAAGCCCAAGTAGAGAAAGACAAAGGAAAATAATTTACTTTAAACCTAGTTCTAATAGCACACACACATAAAAGGAAGGTTGAGTTGGCATTGGTCTAAATTGGGGGAAAGAAGCCCAAATTGACCTTCACCCACCCCATGAGTGAGGTAAACTTATTCAGTGATGAATGCCCCATTCAAGGACCAATTATCCTTCAATGGTTTATTTATGGGAAAATGTAGAATATTCCTACTTTATCCCACTCATGAGATTTGATCCAAACATTCCACATTGATGTTCATGAGGAATTCAAGCCATGGATATTGGATTTGATGAAGGAAGAGGAAGAGATAAAAATAGTTTCCATAGCAAGATTGAGTGGCACTTAGATAGACACTCTAGAAGCCTCAAGCATCACATACGTGGAAACTCTTGAGCCTCCTAAAGTCACAAAATTATTAGTTAATGTGTAGTTTAATCCAAAAATAATAGGATTGGAGAGGGTGATAACCAATAGGACTATGGTTAGAGGTGAATAATTCACATTTTAGAAGGTTGAGCCATTATTTGGTTTAACTCCCATTGGAGATTAGAGGCATGGTGAGAATCCTATTCATGTGAAGGACATAAAAGGAATAGTTTATGCTCATTTAGCTCAAATTAGAGTAGGCATCAAGGGCATGAAGTAAAATATACAAAATTTAGAGAAAGAAAAAGAGAATCTAGAGATACATGATGTCTTGTTGGTCTTAGAGGTAATAATAAAGATATTCAAAGCATCTTTTTATGACATGTTCGACTCCTTAGAGTATATGAATCTAAGGTAGGATGAATTCACCCAAAAAAAATTAAATAGTTAAGGATTTATTAACCCAATGACAGAGCTCAAAAGATAAAATAAGGGAGCTTATCAACATACTAATTAAGATTAGGATTCCTAGCTTCAAAACCATTAACTTGTCCACTTAAATTCAATATCAGGGATAGTTTTTGATAAGATCCAAAGCTTAGGTACCTAGTCAAAGAGTATAGTTAAACTCATAAGGGATGATGAGTAACTGATAGCCAGAATCAATCAACTCCTTGGTACCATGATGGCCAACATACAAAGTCTACCTTCCTAGGCATCATTAATGATGATGAATACAAACACAAAGCCACTTTGGTAATGTAGTAAGTGAGGAAAAAGATTTAGGGCCAATCTAGAAGTGATAACAATTGAGTTATGGGCATGACCTTCACTACTTAAAATAAAATTACTGAACCCAAGAGCATTAAAGAGGCCATGGATAGAAATGATAGGGAATTTAATGACTTGGCCAATCAAGAGTATGTTTATCTCTTAAGGCCAAATATTGATTTGGATCTTGTTAGTGAGAAACATCAAAGAGCTATGGAGATTATTCAAGAGTAGCAAGAGAGCTCTTCAATAAAGGACCCACCAGATAATTGATTATATTCCATTTTATGTAAAAGATTTTAATGTTTGAACATGGAATATTCTTTTGTAAAGGTATATTCTAGTTTGTTAGAATATTTTCCTATAGGTTAGTCCATTTTTAAAATATAAGTTTATTCTAGAACTGTGACGAAGGATAGTATTCCTTATCTTTGTACATGTGTAATCTTATGACTGATCAATATACTGCTTGAGTTTCCTATAAAAGGTAGTATTACCATTTTATAAAGGGAGGGAGTTTTGAGCTAAAGCTTGTATGATTTTGAGAAATTAATATAAGCAAGGATTAATAAAATTTTTATCTAAATTTATCTATATTAATTGTTACATGGCTTCTCTCTCAATTGCTTATTCTAAGTCTTAAATTTGAGTGGTTTTTATGAATTCTAAATGTGTATCTTTGATATAGGGTTGCTAATTTGTGTCAATGCTAGATTAGTTTAATGTTCTTAGAATTTGATTCATTTTATTTGATTTGCATTAGGATTTGCAAATGTTATTTGAATGTAGTAGTAAATCTTTAAGGCAAAGCTAGTTCATACTTGTATTCTTTCATGTTTTCCTCATATATTTGCCTAGTATATGGTGTAATTTGAAAATTTTATACTTTACATTATATATTGTTTAAATTCATGTTCAATTAAGATTCAAACCTTGTCATGGTATTTATGGCAAAGATCAATAATCACATACTTTCTTTCTGCCCTATCCTTATTTTTGCTTATTTTCTAAATAAATCACTTTAGTTTAAATCTCATTATAAATATTCATCTAGATTATATTTAGTATAGAAATTTAACCATAACTCACTAATATCAACATAGATGCTTCAAAATTCACAAAGATTAAGGACCATGGTGGCTCCCAACCATCAATCAATATAATATTTTTGAATGAGTTTAATTTGCTCTACCTCTATTTCACCATAGGTAACTAGATTACCAAAACCTACTACTTATGTTTTGAATTCCCAAAATTATAAAATTAGATGTGTTCTTTAAACATTAAGATCACCTGTGATACACATAGAGGCATCAACACTACCTTTATGTGTACATGCATTCTTGAAGGCATTAAAAACTAGAAGCTCATCTAAACCCCTATAGCCTTGAGATTAAATTAACTTGAAATAATGTTGGGAGAGTTTTTAGAGGTGATGTGGATGATTTTATTGAAATGATACCAATTTATCCATGAGAAAACTCTTTGTGATGCAATACAAACTTGATTCTTTCACCCAAACTACAAATTTGCCTTCTTCTAATTTAAATTATGCTTGAATGCATATAGAATCCTAAAGAATGGTTATCAATGTTTTAAAAAAAATTATGGTTATTTTAAGATGTAAACCATAATTTTACACCCATTCCTCTTGTATTTCATCAGAACATGCCCAAAACTATCATAGAGTAAGTTCATGTTATTAGGGTCTTAGGAGGGTCTAAAACCATTGAGAGAGTTTTGGATGATTACACATGATTATAAGATCCTAAATAAAATTAAATTCACATAAATGGTTCCCAATATGCCTCCTCACATCCATTATAAACCATCATGTACTACCAATATAAAAAATAAGAATTCATATAAAATTGTACCCCAAATGATGACTTTTGAATTCTAATTCTGCTCATAAGTGATTGTTCATAAAGCTAAGGGTCTATTTCTTTCTACTAACACCTATAAAATGCTCTTTATCACCCTAATATCCTTATCTAAATTCCATACTATTACATGCATCTCCTCATCTATTTTTCCACGTCCTAGAAAATAGCCTATCTAGGCCTACAAAAGAGATTTGAACTAGTTTTTTCCCTTGTTTAAGCTTTTCTAAGCATGATTTTTTTTTGAGACCTACAATATATAAGACATGGTGTTATTGATCATCCATGACTCTACCCTAACTTTTACCTATTTTTACTATTCCATGCATCTTAAGAAAACCCTTACAACTTCTACTTTTTTCTCATGGAAAACTCATTTTTGAATGTTTTCTATCTTTTTTCTTGAAATCCTTATTATTTTTATCCTTATATGGACTTATTTGAAACTAGAATCCTATATAAATTCTTCAAAAACCATAAAACTTGTATGCGCTTACTTGAAACAGTACAATTTTGGGTTACTAAAGACACTTTACATGTTTGGAGAGAAAATGAAGGATGAAAGAAGCCAAAGAAGGAGAAAATAAGCCATTTAATGCAATTTGATTCTTATTGTATGGATTAGTGGATGTGATGGGGTGTATTTTGATATTTATGAGGCCTTTTTAGGCACAAAAGTGGGGGTTTTCTTTCAATAATGACTTCAATAAGCTAAAATATGTTACATTATGACATTTTTATACCCTCCCATGTATTTGGAGACTTGTTTGAATTCATTTATGACCTAAAAAACTAATTATACCCCTTAAAACCTTATATCATGATTACAAGCAATGCGTTCATGACCTTTTTTTAGAATAAAATTGATGCAATTGTTAAGTTTCAAATGGTAGGGGTTGATATTTGTCCCAGAAGGCCAAAATATCAATAGAACCTCAGCCAAAGAAGTGGTGTTAAAATCTTGAAATGAAATATTTATACTTTCTAAGCATATAAATTTGGTTTTTTATTTTTTTTAAACATTGTCTATTAAATATTTTTCATTCTTGATTTTGGTATATTTTTCTTCCTATAAGTTGTTTGTTTTATGTGATCATTATATGTACGCTCTCCCCTTGTGGGTGACATAGAAACATGAGGTTCCAACTTGTTTTTATCCAAAATATTTTCCAATTATACTCTTCATTTTCCCTTTCGATGGATTCCTATGAATTAGAATGAAAATACCTTCCATGTTTTATTTTTAGATTATGCTAATTGGATTTCATTACCTTCTTTCAAGTCTATTAGGGTGAAATTATTGGGATTCCATTACCCAACATTCATACCTAACCCCATTTATCTATTAGGGTATATAAATTGAGAAACATACCATAATAAATGCGTAAGTGGTTATGAATTTTATACACACTGTGATGTGAGGGGATTTGATGCTCCAATACCTAGGGTTTTCTTACCCTCAAAGTTCTAAAATACCGGTAGCACATCATTAAAATCTAATGAATGAAGTGGTCATGAAGGAGATAGACACTCCCACAAATAGCTCATTTTTTGGTCTTCATTAATGGATTTTTTTCCTTCTTACCATAAGGAATATCAATACCATATATAAATATAAGTAAAAATATATATTAATAATATTTTAGATCCAAAACTTAAAATTATTTAGGAATGTAAAGGAAATAACTCCCTAATATTATTCATCATAGATGAACTATGAGAGAGGGTGGGTTTCTCACCTAAATCTAAATATTTTTAATTAATTAATCATTAAACTTTTCTTCTCATAGCAATTTGTTTTATAGATTAGTCACTATTCTATAAAAATGATCTACTACTACAATAGGCTCATCTTTTTTGAATATGGTTGTGTGATTTTTATTCATACCTATTTTATGTGACACCTTTTTGAAACTCAAACCAAGTCTAAATGATACCAGTTATAAACCTAGTCTATATATATAAACTTACACACCAAGGTGTTATTTTAGATGATATTTTGTGATTTTATAACAACTTAATCTTATACACTTAGAAAACTCAGAACTTGGATATTCCTATCAGCTATCTACCTTTCTTACTTACATAAATCTCGTATTTGCTCTATCCTTGTGTTGTTTGGCCTATATCTCTTATTCTAACCAATCTTATATTGTGACCCATGTCTTCTATCTTCTCCAAAATGCTTAAAATATACTTATCTTCCATCTCTATAGGTTCTCAACCTATATTTTTTCTCCTCCTCTAGGGATACTAATGTATGGGTTAGAAAGTAGTACCGATGATACAATCTTGACTTGACACAAGTGTCTAGTGCCTTAAATTCATCCAATTTTCAAATGAAATATATCCTAATGGTCAACCTAAGTGTTTTAATGTGATTTATTACACCAAATGGATTTATATAACTACAAAATCAACCCTCATTCATTCCTCAACTGGAAAAAGAGCAAAGAGACAAAGGCACTTCTCAAAAGCACACTATCAAGCATTTAATTGATCAAAACATACTTATTTACATACTAGTCATAGGTACAACACATATACAAGTCTAAATTACTAAAGGGGTAGCCCAAGAAGTCAATTTTAAAAGTTCAAATCTAGGTCACTATTATAATTTATTTTAACATATTGTATGATTCACACACAAGCCAACACATAGCTAAAAATACATAATTTTTAGGGATTATTTAGATTATTAGATATGTAGGAGACATTCTTTATAGTGGGGTCATTGGGGTCAACTTGACATCATCTTCCCACTAACAAATTTACCCCCAAGGTCACATTGAATATAGAAATCTAGGGTTTTATAATTTCACAAGTAATAACTATCCATGACCTAGATTTGAATGTGCTCAAGTGATGGTGAAGTAGAACTCAAAAACATCCAAGTGGTTGTATCATGTTTCACTAGATATTCTATACAATACACTATTTTTGAACTTGGATAGTATAATTGACATAATCATCCTACATTAGTGTTACTATCAAGAGAGCCAAAGGCATCAGATCTAGAATCTGATGACTATTGTAGAATCTAGTTATTTCCTTATTTCAACTTATTCTATATCAAAAACTACATTAACATCAAAAAAATTAAGTACTTCACTTATTTATCATTTTATATCTATCATAGTTTTATATTTAGACTATCTCAACATAATAAAATCATTGTATGTTTATATCTAAATTTAACATCTAATTGGCTTGCTATAGATCTAAGTATAACTCTTGTGCCATTTCATTTATACATACCCATTTAATTATAATCTATGGCTAACTTCAACATTTAGATTTCATTTAGGGTTAAACATTTGGTGAACCCAATATTCAAAAATTAGACCATAAGTTTTCTAATCTATGTACTCTTTTGCCAATCTTAAAAATTTCATTTACGAAGAAATGGAAAATGTTAGTGAAAAAACCTAATTTTAAATGGAAGATAAAGAGGCATTGATTATTCATATCAATAATAATAAGGGATTAATAGATGTACTTTTTTATGTTACAAGATATGAAATAAGTAAACAAGATAAAACTAAGGATGTGTAACTAGTAATGGTGAATCCTTAGAAGGTAGTGTAACTCATCCCACACTTATCAATCCACCTACATCTACTGGAGGCATAAATTATGTGTTTAAACCATTGTTCCTTGATACTAGTATTAATACATCTATCATGGAATTACATATTGTTTCAACGCAAATACTGATTTCATTGCCTAATACTACTGAAAACATGTTTTCTTCCTCTTTGGTCACTACTCAACTTGCTAACTTAAATTCCACTGGGCCTATAATTAAATCACTCCTTAAATTTATAAAAACCTTAGAAGACAAGATTAAAAACATTAAACAAAAAGGATTTAAAATTTCCTCATGTCATATATTCTCAAGATGTGTTACATAAACCTATTGCACTTGAAATCTCTTTATAGTGCTTACCAACTGGATTTGTTGCACCTAAGTTGACATTATATGATGGAAAGGGCTATAATAAACAAAATCTTCAAAAAAATTATGTGACATGCCTTAACTATGCTTTTAATGATAAAATTTTGACTAAATTATTTCCAAGAAGCCTCAAGGATTATGATTTGAGGTGGTTATATGATTTACCTCTACAATCCATAAAATCATTAAAACTTATTTTATACCATTTCTTATCAAAAAAATTTATTAAAATTTAAGAAAATAGGTTTCCTATGCCCAAATTACAAAAATCAAACAAGCAACCAATGAATGATCAATGAATATGTCTTGATATATATGACAATGCTAGCGAAAATGACCAATCTTATTTTTAGGTAAAGAGTTGAAATATATATTCCATAAAAAAATTATTGCTCCTTTACATGTGTCCATTATTTTTAACAAGTTAAAATATTTTTATGACTTATGCCATATTATAAGAGACCATGAAATGAAGCTTATGTCATTGAATAAAATCATGGTGTAAACATACCAACTACATCTATATCTAGTACCAAGTTCATAATTAAACCAAGTTATAAGGTATATCCTCCTAAACTTATAAGGGAACAAAACCATAATTTTTAGCATAGTTTCACATAATCCTCATCACCTTATCCTATCTAATGCATTGAAGAGATAATTTACATGTTTACCTAAGTACCCAGTTTCATTACTCCCATGGTTACTATAATTTCATCTTATATCTCTCCTTAATCATATTGAGGTTGATATGCATTGACCTCTACCCAAAGGATATGCTAAAAATATTTATTATGATTATCAGCAAGGACCATGACATTATACAAGAAGATGTTTTACCTTTAAACATAGGATCTAAGATCTTATTGATAACCATAAACTTAAATTTTAGGATCCTCTAAAGAAATTGGATTACAACCTAGTGATCACCATAAATATAAAATATTTAGCAATCCTTTGCAAGACCATTCTAATAAGGAACTAAAATTCAAAATGGAATATAATGCACATCTTCCTCCACCACATTATTAACACATACTAGATGAGGTTATTAGTACTTACACATGACACATACATCCCATGGTTCAAAAACATTCTATTTATATTAATGATAGTGAAATTAAGGATGATGATTTTGATATCCATTCTATATTAATTCAAGCATACCTTAAAAAACACCCCATACACAGTGTTATTATTGATAATGGTGCAAGAAAAAATATTTTTGCCATGAAATTAATTGTGCACTTGGGTTATAGTCATAATGACTTACAACCATCTATAATATTAATTAAAACATTTGATGGGACCTCCCAAATATTTATTTGTGAGATTGACTTACCTTTATAGGTTGGTCATGCACATGTGGTTACTACATTTTAAGTTATCCCTTTCACAAGCATCTTTGATATGTTGTTTAGAAGACCATGATCTTCGATCAATACCTTCTACAGTACATGGGGGTGTCAAATACATTAATGAAAATTAGGTAATTATATTTTTTATAATTCTATTCAAGCATAATCATGAATAAAATTTACTTATACCTGACAAATAGACATCAATCCTACTAAGGCTAATTCATCATAATAGGGTAAGTAACAATAAATCCCCTTTAATATGTGGCCAATACTTGAGAGACCATTACATTAGATACATATATTAGATTCTATAGAATCCTAATATTTTAATACATAGATTGTTCAGATATCTAACTCACCTCAAAATGATCATATTACTACTATACTAAAGAAACAAAAAGGGAATCAATGATGGGTTCCAAAAACCCCTACTTATATTATGCCTATTATTACTTTATGACCATAGAGTCCTATTTTACTTATGTAGAGAACCATTGATACCAAAATGATATATACTATACATATAAATACTCATCGATAATATAACCCATGTATTACACTAGATTCATAGTGGGGAGATAGTTATGTCCTTCTATTAGATGGAATCATATGATGATCTTTCCTACTCCAAAAATACCAAAAAAAAAAAAAAAAATCTAAAATCTAAAAATGCTTTTGGCACTTACATGTTCTATTAGATCCTTGTTATCCACATGTTAGTTCCACGTTGATAGACAACATACTTATTTAATTCTACACAAACATATGTGTCATAAGTATACTTTAGTGTGATATAAGAATACATAGACACATGATACATTCATATTTTAGATGTTAGACCTTCCTTCTACTCATGTCATCTAGACATTGGAGACATCTACTTATTCAATCTTGATACATGTAGGTTATATGATTTAATGATTATTATACATTATAATGTTTAAGCTTACGTATGTACTTACACATGACTATTATCCATGATTATACTTACATAAGGTACTTGATATATTATACACATGGCATACTTTTTCTAACATAGTGGATCCATGGGATAATATGGCATGTCTAGTTTGGTTGACTATGATTTACTTTATGCACTTTCTTGAGTGTCTTATATTCCTTTTTCAAGCATTTGAATATGCTCCTTTACTTATGGCCCTCGTGCCTATGTATGATTTCATTGACATTTGCATATGTCATTATTTATTGTATGGATATTTGAATTTAATCCTTACCTTTATGTGCATTTCACTAATTCATGTCCATTCAATGTTGTAACATTTAAACATGCTCCTTATTTGGGGTCTCCTTAGACGATTGCCTTTTGACTTACTTTTGAGTGATATTGTGCATGTGCTTGTTTGATTTTTGATCTTGTATTGTTACTATCTATATGTTTCCCTAATAAGTATTCTAAAAATAAAAATTATTAAGATAAATTATCACATGAGGATTGGATGATGTTTGGGTTAAACTAATTATTCAAATAGTTCAGCTCATAGCTATTTACCTAGTCATGTTTCCTTCTATATGCTACATGGTTACATTCATAGAGTATACAATTGTCTTATCATTTTGAGGTGAGGTAACTACCAATTCATATATTTTAATCACCTTAAATGGGGTGAATATTAATGTGGAAATGTCACAGGGACATGTTCTCCACATAGTCATAGTTTCTAGGTTATAGTGGGGGATGTTTTGGAAGCATGTTTTCCACACTCATTCAATATATGGTACTTATATAAGTTTTCAAATTCAATAGGGGCACATAATATGGACATGGCTTCCAAAAATTCATAGTTTTTATATTAAGTGAGGCTATTCTTTGGAATCATGTTCTCCACATTCATTAGTATGGTACTTATATTAGTAGGGGCATGCTTTAGAAACATGTTCTCCACATCTATTCAATATTGAAAATATCTAGTTTACAATGAAGGAATGTTTTGGAAACATTTCATGCACATTGGTACTTATATAAATTTTATACTTCTCCATTTATAATGGGAGTATGTTTTGGGAGAATGCTATCCACACTTAGACAATTATCTGAATTGGCCAAAGAACACAGTTATATGATTCATATTCATAGTAACGATAGATTCCTATACATTGGTACTATTATATACATAGATTTATCATGAGAAATATCTAAGTTGAATATGTTATTAAACATGTTCTTAATATTTAAAAATAGAATTCATTTTCAAATTCCAAAGCTCTTTTATGAACTGTTACCATATCACTTACTTATTCATAATGATATCCCATAAAGTTTTATAGACTTTTATTGAGATAATATATTGTAGTAGTTGGTTAAAAAAAATTCATGTTTGAGGTGATAAAATCATTTTATATTTCCAAATTTTTATGTTGGTCTTGATCATCTAGCCTTACTAAGTTATAAGTATCATTAGGTTTCACCGTTGAGATTATCTCATCTTCTAGGTGGAAACTCACTTTTGATCTAAAGTTGTGGGCACATGCCTTATAATATATATATCTCTCTATCTCCTTACATATATTAACTTTAAATATTTATCTATATTTATCCTAAGCTTAATTTTAAAATATTTACAATGACACATATTTTTAAAAGCAACTTTCCAATAAGTAAGTTAGTTACATCGACAACTAGGTGTTCTCCTAAACCCTGTTCTTTAAATTTAAATATATTTAAAGTACATTAAATATATATTATATTAATTTATTTCATATTTTAACATGTTCTTGTTTGTATGTCAATCACCAAAAAAACACTCAAGCTAGGTACATGCAAAGACAAGGTGTGCGTACACACCTAGATACACATTCCTTTCATTTAAACTAGAAAATTCATTACTAGATTAAAGGGGGGAGGATATCTAGATGATATTTTTTAATTATATAGAAACTTAGTATTGTACACTTGAAAAACATATACCTTGGATATTCCTCTCCATTCTCTACCTTTCCCATTTACATAAATCTCACATCTACTCTATCCATGTGTCACTTGGTCGATATCTCTTAGTCTAACTAGTCTCATATTGATGACTTGGATCTTATTTCTTCGATATAATTCTTAAAATGTAATTATATTGCATATATACAAGTTTTAAACATGTGCCTACTCTCCTACTCCATGGACATTAATGTCCAATTCAGACAATAGTGTTGAAGATACTATCTTGATCCGATGTAAGTGTCTAATGCCCTAAAGTCATATAATTTGTAAAAGAAACATATATTAATGGTTATCTTAGGTTATTTAATTTGATTTATTATGATAAAATGATTTATATAAGTAAAATATCAACCCTCATTTATTCCTCACCTAGAAAAATACCAAAAAAACCACAATACTTATCAAAAGCACTCTATCAAGCATTCAATTTATCAAAGCTTCCCTATTTATATGCCAATCATAGGTAAAAAACATATAAACATATTAAGTACTAAATTATAATCCTAAGAGATTAATTTTACAAGTTACAAGATAGGCTAGTATTGTACTTAATTTGCACATATTGTATGATTCACATAGAATCTAACATGTAAGGGAGAGTTACATCAGTTTGAGGCCCTCTTTGGAGTATTAGATATGTAGGAATAATCATTTGATAGCTATATCATTTGGGTCATCTCAAAACCATGTGACCACTAACCCATTTTTTCCCAAGGTCACATTGAAGATGGAAATCTAGGGTTTTTCCATTTCACGAGCAACAATTATCAATGACCTAGATATGAATACACCAAAACAAAGGTGAAGTAGAGCCTAGAAGCATCTAAGTGGTTCAATCATATTTTAGTATATATTAATTATAGGACACTAAAAAAAAACTTAGATAATAACATCAACATAACCATCCCAAGCTGATGTTACTATCAGAGAGCTAGAGGCATCAGATCCATAATCTAACAACTATTCCATAATCTTATTCTCACTCATTTTTAGCCTATCATAGATATATAACTATATTAGCATCATAAAAGATAATTAATTAACTTATTTTACATTTATATATCTATCATAGTTGTAATTTCCATATTTAGATTATATCTACATAATAAATTCAGTGTATGCTTGATTTGATTTTAGCATCTAATTGGCATGCTATAGATCTAATTATCACCCTTTAAGGACTATTTTAGATAATATGGAATTATCAACAGTCAAAATTTTTTAAAACTATTATAAATAACTTAGACTAGATCAAGATTAAGTTAGACTTATTACTAATAAATCACATCTATACAATGTATTTGTAATAAGTCCAAATTATTTAAAATGATAAAAAATACTTGGTAGTTGAAAAATATCATAAGTAAATTGGAATTCATCAAGAATTAATTGGAATTATTACAAATAAATCAAAATTATATAATGTATTTGTAATAAGTCCAAAATATTTAAAATAATTAAAAATAATAAAAAAATTAGGTGAAATTATTATAAATAAATCCCATCTATCTAAATCTGCAAAATAGTCAGAAGGTCCATAGTATATCTAATATTTTCAATCAAATTAGTTCACAGATCATGCATTTATAGATAATAAGCCTAGGCGGTTTATTGAAAAATAATCTATACATCAATTGAGTGCTCAAGTGATATGTGATTTAAATCACCTGGGATGATTAAGATGCCACATGTTAGTAATTGATTAGATCATGAACTATTTATTTAATCTAAATTAAGTGGCATTCCTATGACCATCATAGTTTATCTCATATTTATGTACATGCCAAGTGTTGAGCATAGGTGTTCAAGTGCTAGGCACCTCCTTAATGTTTCATTATTATATTATTAATATAATCTCCCATATAATCAAGTTATCGAGATTGTGATGTGTGTCACAATATTGGGTGCTCATATTATTTGAGACTTTTATTTGGATTGGTCATCCTTACATATAATTGAGTCATCAAGATTGTGCCATCATAGGTGCTTGGACAAAGTGTAACTTAAAAAATTGAAAATCCAAAGACTATTTTTTTATACACAAATGTTGAAGAACAAATATTGATGTGCAAGTGGGACATCTGACACGTAAACCTTAAAGACCTTTTCATAAACACAAGAATGTTGAAGTGTATTTTTTAATGCACAAAAGATGAAGTGTAAATTTTGATGTGAAAATGGCAAAGAGAATTTGTTGAAGACCATTTTAAAGGATGCAAAATGTAAAGTTTAATTTGAAAAATCAAAAAGTTGAAGAGATTTTTTTTGTGATTTACAAAATATGATCTATCTATTTGGAATATGTAAAAGTTGAACACAATTTTGAAAAACAAAAATGTGAAGTGGACATTCCAATAGTCAAATGCCATTAAATATATCCATAGTTACCAAAATATTGAATTTTTGTAGTAGAAGATATAAAACACAAATGCCAAAGTGTATTTTCCAAGACCCAAAATGCATAGTGCCACTAGAAATAAATAAAATAATAAAACATTATACATTCCCAAAAAATAGACTAAATTTTTAAAAAAAAACATTCATATATCTCATTCCAAAATTAAATAAACATAATTTCAAATTTTCCATTGTCATGAAGAAAATAATAGTTCCCAATCCTTTATCACTATTTTTGAAAGTGCTTAGTGGGATGATGCATTCAAATGGTCTGTTACAATACCTTTCAAAAAATCAATGAGAACAAGTGTATGAACTCTCTAAATTTTATTTGGTTTCAAAACGTAGATGATATTATCTATGAGTATGGATGATAAACATGTTTCAATTGGGTTTGGATTCCATTTCTTGTCTAAATAGCCTGAATAAATTTCTACTTCTTTTGCATCTTTTTTCCTTGAATGAACTAGTATGAACCAAGCTACATTGACCCTTCATTCTCTTTCCACATTTTTTTGTAGTATGTCAATATTTATTTTATCTCTATCAACCCATACTATGTAGTCTACTGATTTAGAATCATCATGTCTGATAAATAACATATCTCTTATTTACACATCTTGAGTTGGATCAAATGCAATTTTTGTTCTTTTACTTCTTGGACCAACATATGTATTTGTAGATGCCACTCCAAAATCAAGGGTCCTATCATGAACCATTTTGTGTAGATATCTATGTAGGGGTATGTTGTGGTGAGTTCTAGGAAAAAAATATCTTATATATTCAACTTCAGAAGGGAACATGTCTTCTTTCATTGTGTCATGGATGTTTTGGAAGTAATATGCTAGATCCTTCCACTTACTATTTTTGATCAAGCCAAATTCATTTAAATGATGTAAAAACTTAATCAATTTATATTTAATTTTTTTTTCACTATTTTTTATACTTCTATTTGATACTTTTTTAATAATGGAATCTTGTAACATTTCTCTATATTTCAAGTCTTTGAAAAATATTTTTGTCAGATTATCTTTTGTAACATTTGGCTCACCATTTTATTTTATTCCCCATAATGTAATCAAGGGGGGACCAATTTACATCTCTTATAGATTTTTTACAATCATAATGGGCTAACCCAATTCCATGCACAGAAGAAAATATTGACCTTTTGTCAAGCCTGCTAGTTTGCTTCTTCCCTTCAACTGGTAACTATTAAAATAGTCTTTGAAATCCACTAATTTTTTAATAAAATATGTCATGAAGCTTATTATATTTTCACATGTCATATAGCTATCCATCATCTCTACAATAATCCATACATCTTTCTTCTTTATACATTCAGATAGGTTTCCAAATGTGCCATCGATTTCCTCATGGGTATGTCCTAAAGGGATAAATTTGAACTCAACATCAAGGAAAACAACTTTATATACAAGGAGAGTTAAATATTGTAACACCAGCCTATACAAAAAACATGATTTTGTGAATTTGTAAATGTAATATTAGTTTCATATAAGGTTCAACATTTTTAAAATATAATTATGGATGGAAGTACCTATTTTTATTATTCCTATAAAGGTTGTCTAGTTAAAGGTATAATGTTGAGGGAATTTTATTGAAGACACCAATTGATTGTACTTATTCTCTATATTTATTGCATTTATGGTAGCAATTATTAGACAAAAATGCATCATATAATAGACATTTTAAAGATCTAGGTTTATATAGTAAAGATACATAAGCATCTAGAATTGTTGTTTCCATATCCTTGAAGCACTTATTTAATGAGGTGATAGTAAATTTAGACCCTCCAAGAACATATGGTAAAAAAATTCCCATATCCACCTACACCATAACCATGTGTTATAATCCTTGCCATTGATAACTATACCATTGTGTTGGTAATTGCTTTGGTTTGTGTCGTTGTCATTGGAAAAAATGTTTTTTGAAATTTCAGCTTATCATGAATGACACTGAGGCATTATTTAGGGTATTTTTATGACATTTTTTTATGTGTGTAATACATTTGTCTTGTATAAAGTATCTGATTTGAGTGAATCATGAATTCTTGATCAATAGGATCTTCTTAATCTATAGAGAGAGACCCTTAGCCATTTTAATGAGTCAACAAGATTAATTTTTTACACCTAGCGAAGTCATCAGATGTGGTAATGGTCACATCATGAAAATTAGTTCTCTAGATGTTATTATATTTTAGCTAAGCTATTAGCTCATATTCCATATTTGGTAGTTGTGCATTGATTTGGCACCTCATAAATTCTTGAGTGAAAGATGCTAGAAGATGTTGAATATTTTCTCATGAGATGTTTACATTTATCTAGCATGTTATTCATGGAAAAACATATTCAAAATCATCCACCAATTCATTTAACAAATCTTTAACAACCATTGTCTTTTTTTGTGGCTTTTGTTTAAATCTCCCTACATGGAATGCATTTTGTTCCCCATTTTAATGATAGTTTTGAATTTAAAAAATCTATTTCTCTTCAATCCATATATTTTAATCCAAACTTCTAAATAGATCTCTACACCTAAAAATCAATGGTAGTCTTGAACATGCACATGATTGAAATTTTATTTCAAGGTATCTCCTAGGGGTTACCTTGAAGGGCCTTTAGTAATTTTAAGGGGTATCCTCATAAATCCCTTGAAAATTCACACAATTAGAATTTTATTTTGAGGTATCTCCTAGGAGATACCTTTAACATGCACATGATTGGAATTTTCTTTTGATGTATCTCATAGGAGATACCTTGAACATACACATGAATGGAATTTTATTTCAAGGTATCTCCTAAGAGATGCCTTGATGGGCCTTGTAATAAATTCCATGTTAATTGTAAATTTCATTGTAACGGAGTTAATATAATAGTGGCACCTTTTTATTTTATAGGAACCTTGATGTCAACTTAACTTTAAATGACATGTGATAGTATGGTATGCATTGATGAATCAATCATGTAAGATCTAGAATTTATCACATATCTTTTCACCTTTGAAAAACTAAATAATAATGAAAACCAATGGGATTTTTCCACTTATCACCCAGTCATAGTGTTCTAACTTACAAAAACGTTTCAAAGTTCACAACCCCATGACTCAATCATAACATTCCATGTGGAATCTATTCAAAACCTTCCAAGGCTTTTATTATTTTCTAAGTCTTAAAAAAATGAGATCCTATCACAAAAGTTTCACCCCATTGTCAAGATGCAATATTTCAATTTCATAATATAGAGATTGCATGACAAGATGACACTAGGTAGTAAATCACTTAATCTTAGGTATCTAGATGTGATGTGAAAGACACATGATATTTGGGAGAAATGATTTGAAGACACGTAGACCCATATCTTACAATATGATCAAAAGAATCCATGAAACCTAATGACTGTGTAATTAGATTAAAATTCAATATTTGGCAAAGTGTCACAATATTTGGGTATATTAACAATTTTATATAAAAAATCCATGAAATAATGTGAGCTAATAAGAACTTTCCACTTGGAAAACTAGAATTTTTTTGAGGCCATGTTAGTATAAGGATGAAAGGGGTCAATTCATATAATAATTAAATAAAAGCGATCCAATCAAAAGATAACACCTAGAAAATTGTCACCCGATCCACCTAGATGGTTTGATATGTAAAAAAAAAGGCTAAAATAATTGAGAGGGTGCCAAGTGTTAAGTACATATCAAAATTATCACCTAGGTGGCATACAACTATTCATAAAGCACTAATAGTAGAGACTTATTCTAGGGGACTTAAATCCAAGTCACCTCATTAAAAAGTCAAACCTATGAAAATAAGACATATGGACAAAGTAAGGGAAATGATTGGCTGATTTATTAAAATAAAGTTTTGATGGTGATGTGTCCATTGAATTGGTGAAAGGGATGCAACAAAGGAAAATTGAGTTAGAATAGAAAAATAAATCCACCTTAGCAGAAGAAACTATCACCAAAGTGAAATGGGTACTTCAGGCCATGTTTGATACTCTAAATACTTTAGCCCAATATAAATTAAAATGAGATGAGGTTCATAATAAAAATTTTAAGGTATAAAATACCTATAGGAATTATGATAGCAAAGTGATCAACTTGGTTAAGTTGATTAGGTTGAAGAAATTTGAAGAACTAAACCTGGTACCCTTAGAAGATTTGATCATTGCTCGGTCCTACATCATTGGAAGGATGAAATACTTAAATAAATGGATTGATGATATGATATCCTTGGGCTAGTATCTTACTTATTAAGGTGATAGAGTAATAACTCTACTCAACGATGCTAAAATCACACACCTTGGCAACGATGCTTTCAAAGCACAACTCTAAAATTTCATTATAAATTTTATGAAATAGGTTATATCTTGAGGAGTAACCTTTGGAAAAGATATGGTGGACTTGTTATCATTATCTAATCAAATAATAGATAAGTCAATAGCAATAAATGAAGCCATAACACCTTTCTTAACTAAACATGATGCAATGTTAGATTTCAATGTCAAACTTCTAAAGAAACCCACCATAGACATGAAATTGATTGATAGAGATTAAAATATACATATAATATAGATGTGATAAATGTTATTATAAATAATAACCTTCCATTTTTGTATAGCACTCCATTCTAGAATGCTGACTTGAAATCCATTTGATGCACCTTCTATTTGTGTTGAGCAGCAATGGATATAATTGTAATCATTATTTCTAGCCTTGATATAGGTGAAAACATCACATTTTAATCAAATCTAAGCCTTTTATTTTATCCCTTCATGACTAAAATTTATTTATGCATCTTTATCTTTCCTTTGAGAGTGGTTTTTATCTTATACACCCACTTGACTCTTATGACCCCTTTTCCTTCTAGAAGGTCAACTAACTCCCAAATCTGATTTCTCTCTATGGTAGAAAAAAAGAATGTGAAAACCCAAGTGGGAATTAACCAATAAAACTAATAAAAAAAAGACTAAGACTATGAGGATAGTCCAGATTAAATAGTAGTTCTATAAATGCACTAAATAAACATGCAAGAAGAGATGAAATGTGGGAGGTCATAGTTATTAAAATAAAACATAGAATTTGCATATATTAAATTCACCTAAAATACTATTACAACTTGTTTACAATGCATAAAATTATACATCTACATATGTTCCCAAAACTCATAAAAAAACATCAATCCACATACTTGACAGTAATATAAGCACCTTCAGTGATTAATGAGACATAATTAATAAAGTTATGTTATTCTTTTGCATATGGTTTGACTATGAATTTCAATGATGATTTACATAATACCTTTTTAATAACATTATTTTATAACTAAGAGAATGCAATAAAATAATCCATAAATATTTATTTAGCATTGACTTAGTCCTCATAAACATTAATTTTATAGTAATGACTAACTAAAAATTTTAGTAGGATTTTGGGGCTTTTAAGAAATTAAAAACTAAATTTACAAATACAAGTTAAATGTGTAGTAACTTTAGTTCTCCCCATTCAAAAAATTAAACCTCTAATCTTGGGCTAAATCATTTATGGCTAAAATTGAACTTACACAAGTTTTATGGTAAGGATACACTCACTTGGATCAATCAAACCAAAAATTTACTTTATTTAAATCAAACTTCATGTGAAAAAAATGTGGTTATGACATCTCTATATCTATAACCTGAGTACTTAATTTGGTATAGATGGTTGTGTACTCAAAATAAAAATAAGGGGCTTCATGTTATGTAGTTTATAGTTTATAATAAGATGAAGTTCCAATATTGGAACAATGTCTTAGACAACTAGTTTAGTTAGCTAGATAAATTCTATAAAATAGGGAATGTGAAAGATTATATTCATCAATTCCAAACCTCTCTTTATGTGTGGATGACATCGTAAAGGTAAATTTTATTAACCTCATCTTGAGTGGCATCAAAGATAGAATCCAAATGGTGGTTTGCATGTTTAGTCACAATTTAGTATCTGAATCCATACCAATGGTATGCATGGTAGAATAAAATATATGATAAAACAAAGACCTTTTATTAATATCTATCAACTTAATTTCCCAACCACATCATTTCCTTATCCTATACTATTTAACCCTCAATGAATTGAAGAGAAGTGTGAAAAATTGTTATGTTTTGGCTATAATAGATTATGGAGTAAAGGACATAGATGTGCTAAAAATAATTTGTTTTACATTGAATTCACCAATTAGGATGAATAAGATGATGATACCTCAATTAAATCTCTAGTAGGACCTGAGGATGAATTTGAATATTCTCAACATACTATTTCCTGTCATGCATTTTTAGGTATTGGTACTCCTCCAAATATTAAGGTGATGGGTTTCCTTAAGAAATAGAAGTTGATTATATTTATTTACTCTGGGAGTACACACAAATTCATCAGTATTAATTTGGCTACTCAATTGAACTATTTCATTTACCTAGCTCCACAATTTCAAATCCTTATTACAGTTAGGGGTATAGTCAATTGTTTTGGTAAATGCCATAGTATAAAGATTACTATGGGAGACTACCTATAATATTATCTTATGTTTTCTATTATCATATATGGAGATAACATTTTTTTAGATTGTAATGGCTCACCACTTTCTACACAATTGAGATGAATTTTGAGTAACTATTCATGCCCATTCATTTAGAAGGAAGGACATTTGAACTACATGGTCTATTGGCTAAATCAATGCAAATTTTTAGTTTTTACCAGATGATGAAGATGATAAAAAATGTACAAATTAATTATTGTGATATTGGTTTCCATAGAATTTAAACCAAACAAGGAGTCTACCTATATTAAATTACAACTAGTGTTAGGTGACCATTATGTTATTTTTAGTACCATGCCAAAAGGACATCCATAAATAAGAGCACATGATCATTCAATCAGACTAATTCTAGGTATTACACCACTTTAAGTTAGATGGTATAGGTATCCTTATGCTTAAAATAGTGAAATTGAAAATACGCTATAGGATAGGTTGGAGGCAAGAATTAGTAGACATAACCAAAGTGAATATTCCTCCCTAGTGTTCATGGTTCATAAGAAGGATGAAACTTAGAAGATGTGCCTAGAATATAGAGAACTCAAAAATTACACCATCAAAGATAATATTCATGTTACATTATTTGATGTTTTATAGATGAATTTCATGGACCTATTTATTTTACCAAATTAGATCTTCACTCTAGGTATCATAATATTCAAACTATGAAAAGGACATACCTAAAAAAAAATTTGAATACGTGAAGGCCATTATGAGTTTATGTTCATGATTTTTGGTCTTAAAAATTCACCATATACATGTCAAAGTTTTATTTATACTGTTTATACCATTTTTTATAAATTTTATGTTGGTTTTTTTTTATACATCCTAAATTATAAATTTGTGTTGCGTAACAATGGATATGAGTGTCCTCACAATTTCTAGCCTTACTATAGGTTTAAACATAACATTGTAATCATGTAAAAGCCTTTTCTTGTATCCCTTCACCACTAGTCTTGATTTATGTCTCTCTATCTTGCCTTTAGGAGTGGTTTTTATATTATACACCCACTTGAATCCTATGAACTCTTTTCCTTTTCAAAGTTAAACTAATTTCCATGTCTGATTTCTCTCTATGGTTGAAAAAATAGAATGTACATGCCTAGGTGGGCAACAACCAACAAGACTAAGTAAAACAAAAGACTGAGACTATGGGGATAGTCCAGACCGAATAATGGTGTTATCAATACAAAATAAACATGCAAGAAGATATGAAATAGGGGAGGATAGAGTTATAGCAATAAAACATAAAATTTACATATATTAAATTCACTTAAAATACTATTACAAATTGTTTACAATGCATAAACTTGTATAGCTACAACTATTTAAAAGACTCACAATAGAAGAATTTTCATTTTCCATGCTTCAAATTTTCCATGTTGGGATTCAAATTTTCCATGCTAGGCTTAAAAATCCAATTTTCATAATCAAAATTTTTAGCATTTGATTTTATAATAGAAAACTTGTATAGCTACAGTTTTTACAAGTTTACAAGACTCCACAAATCATAATTCAAATTTTACATGTCAGGTTCCACAAATCTAATTTTCATCATCCAATTTTACAATAGTAGAATCTTTGGCTCCATAATGATGTCATGATTGTTATTAAAATTTCCTTAAAATTAAGACTCTTTCATATGTGAAAAATTATGCTTCCTGAAAGAGTAATTATTGACTATAAAATACAATCCCTTGAAAGAATAAACTCACCATGAATCCTATGGAGTGGAGGTTCATTGCAGCCAAAAGAACCCTACCATTATGGTAGGGTGATCTTCATGTGTATTTTGAAATTTATCCCTCATTAATCCATATATAATTTAAATTTGATTTCCATTTTATTTGATGTCTTGGTCTTTACAATTGGATAATAAAACTAATGTCAAAACATGTCAAACAGTCTACTATCTATTTATATGTTAAAAAAGGTAACATTGTCACTCTTGAATGATGATAGTCTACTCAATAATGAACCCTTTATTAAATTCTAAATCATACAATAATTGACACCTTGGTGCAATATGAATCATTTGAATGTCATCATTTTAATATTTATCACATTAATTTAACACAATCTTGATATTCAACATTGACACCTTAGCACAAGATTAATTACTCAAATATCACCATATTAATCTCACATTAATTTAACATGCTCAGAGAGTTCTTAAATAAAGATTTATTTCTTATGATTTTCCTACTAGGGATTTTTTCCACTAATGAGGTTACTCAAATAGGATTTTGACATCCAATGATAACACAAACTAAATTATCTTAAAGTATTAATTTATATGAACATATAAATGATGGAAAGCAAATATCACCATATCTAATTTAATCTCATGCATTAAAAATATATATTTAAATACTAATTAATGCTATAATTATTATGTTTAAATTATTTAGTCCTTAATCTCAACATATTCCAATTGGAAAGAGCATTTATACATCAATGCATCCTTGCCAAGTTATAAGTTGGTCCCTTTGGTTGGTCTGGGTGATTATCTATAATTTTTTAAATTTGAAACTTTTAAATATATTAGTTACTAAGATTATTTGATTATAGTTAATAAAAAATGTCATCTTGAATCACCCTGACATTCATAATTTAGGTCCCTATTGGTTTTACGCACACAAGGAAATAAATAATAATCAATAGTAGTAAGTGCTAAATAACCCTAATCTCCATTATTTCATTATTTTAGCCATTTCATAATAATAATAATCCAGGTAGACTATTCAAATCTTAGCGATTTCATAATATAAAGTGCTAAACAATGAATAAAAGACCAAGTCAATACAAATAAATCACACATTTTAGATAGAGTAAAAAAATATTAAACACTCTTAAGATTAAATACTTTAAAATAAGGACCTACAAAAATGATAGTAACAAATATGGTCAACGCTTTGGACACTCTACAACCCACTCTATTCTGATCTGTTAGTGCTCTATAGTGTATGTAAAAAAATGAGGAATATGTAGGAATATGAATATATCTAGTCAGACATGTTCCATTATTTTTGTTCTTAAAAATGTGCTGAAATTATACAGACCCTATCTTGGAAAGTAAATTTGAATTTCAAATTCATTGGGGACTCCTACCTATTTCTAAAAACAAATGCACCTTGGCAATAGTCAAGTTGAATTGAAGGCATGTATTACATTTAATATATTAAAATAATATTTATATATTATATTAAAATATATAGTATTTATTTAAAATATATATTATATAATTTAATGTAATATTAAAATATTATATATTATTAATTTAAGTATATTATACTAAAATATATAATTCTAATTTGATTTATAAACTATATTAACACTTTTTTATATAATAATAATATATTATTATATAAAATATATAAATTATATATAATATTACTCAGTTTAATATATAAAAATATTATGATAATACACACACACACACACACACACACATACATATGTTAGGACATGTAATGTATGCATATATGTATTGGTAAGAAGGGTTATGTGAAGCAAAGGAGTGTAAATTAATAGCTAAACCTAATAATTCCAATCCTTTGACAATGTCAAAGTAAGTTCATCTAAGGTAATTATGGGTGTAGACTGATCGGGATCTAAATCACCATGCAATGATTTAGTCTATGTTGGCTTACTTTCTTCATGTAAAGAGATAGATTCTTATCATGTAATGTTTATGTCAAAACTATAACTCCATTGGTTTTGATTAGGGCACATCTATATTCACTAGATAGGGAATTTAACTATGACTGATCATATTTTGTCTTGGTGATTGTAATGGAGAAATTGATTTCATTACAATGGCACTAAAAAAATTAAAAGTGACCAAGAGGAATTTTGGGTTTACAAATTGTATAAAAATTGAAGAAGACATATATGTTCCTAAGACACCATCTATTCTATATAAGCCTACTATGCCTAATAATGATGCATTTTCAAGTATACCACCACCACTTTTTTTTCCCTAAATATACTATTAATGTTACATATTTAAAAAATGTGGATGAAACTCCACTTAATATTATGTAAGAACCTATTTATAAATCATTACCATCAATTCAAAAGTTCCATGGTGATAATTTTACTTTTATTTCCATATTTTAACTTCTGTAATTTTCATTGTATAGTCTTGTAATGGATTATAAAACCCTTTCTAACTATTATGATCCCCTAGATTTGATCCAAAACCCATGGTATAAGACCCATTAAGTGTAGTTTATTGTGACTCGTATAATTCCTAAACCTTATATCTCAGGGAAACACATATATAAGTAGAATGCATATGGCCCTAGTGGAAATCACAATATGCATTCTCATCATATCCATGTGGAAGAGGTGTTTACTCATATCAACCTCTATAGGTGTAGGGAGATATATGAGTTGACACTCAACCAACTTCCTAATAAGAAGCACTAGAGAATTTGTGAATCTAGTAATTTTTTTACATGGTGTATTTTATAATATAGCTTGATGTGGCACTGCCATTTTCATTATTTGATTGGTATCACATTTTGGTTCATTCAGATTAAATTTATAAGATGGCTTGATCTTAAATTTTGTATTAGATGAGTCCAATGTAGTGGACCGTACTTTATCTTGTTTAATGTAAGGAGTTTCATTTCTTGGTCATGCTCAAGATCACCCTTCATGTTTCTCATAAGTAAAAAAAATTAGTGACATAAAGTGTGGTGGCAAGGGTTGAAATGATACCTCTAATGCAATAGGGTTATCCAAGATCTATTGTGAATTAAACACACATTTAGATTCCTTTTAGGTGTTCTTTTCAATGAGATAACTTTTTCCTCCAATGCTTTAATCATTTGTAATGATGATTATGAAAAAAACCCACCTTGGTTCAAAGTATTCATCGAAGTTGACATCAAGGAAGTTAAATATGTATTCCCACTCGATGTAATCTCAATGTTTGATGTGATTAATGGATCTAAAAGAGGAATGTCCTCTATATTGGTCTCTATCATATTTGATATCTGACCATTTTAGATGTCTATTATGTTATAAGTGTTTAAATTAATTGATAGAGTCACAAGTGTAAATTTAACAAAGGTGACTTACTATCACAAGTATTTGAATTGGTGAGTTTTATCTCAAAGGTATTCTAGGGGGGATAAACATTAAGGAGTCAAATCCCTATTAGACAATTTAATAATGTAAATTAAAAAATATAAATAAACTTATTTAATAATAATTAATAATAAAAAATAATTTTTTTAATATTTAAAAACTATATTTACTCTTTATTTTTATTTATCATGTTTAAATATTTAAATATTTTTACTAAATAATTTATGTTTAAATATTTTTCTAAAGTGGCTAGTTTTTCCCTCCTTATAAAATAAAACATTTTTGAATGGAATGTTATTTTACTAAATCCTTTGTTTGTATTCAAGTGGTGATAAATAGAAGTAAATCCATACTGATGAAAAGATTTAAACATTGTCACCATTCCATTGTAAATATTTTCACTATTTTCTACAAGTCTGAATCTCTCTAAATCTAGATAAGGTTCTATCATCCAACCATAAGAATAACAAGAACCCCTCTGGCATGTACCAAAATAAACCAGGCCAATTTTTGTAGATAATTCCACCTCTAAATCAATTTTAATGACTTGGCATGCATGTTTAGAGTTTTTTATATATTCCACTTGAATTACAATCAAATGTTTAGAAACACATTTCATTCTTAATATAATTTTGACTAATTCATGTGCCCCTGATATTGATTTAAATAACCATAAACTATTGATAGTGGTAGTTATCTATGTTTCTTCCAAGAATTCTTGAAAGTCTCTAACTGTGGCCTATAAATATGATTTGTTTCATTTGACTAAGACTCAAAATAACAACAATAGTCAAATGGTTATGTAGCATTGACTAAGTAATTTTTCTAGTAAACCTCATCGATATACATATAATATAATAAACTAATACATCACATAATATAACTATCATACTGTCACTCCATGGTGCATCCATCTAATTTCCATTCCTCTCCATAAATGCAAATATAATAAAATAACACAAATTTATGTATATGAAGTACAACATCACAAGTTATTTAAAATTATGATAGGAAGCCATTAGTTGGGCATTAAAAATCATACAGTAATTATTCAATACTACCAAAAGAAGATATGGATGACACATTGTGAATCTAGTAAATTTTTTGAATGGTACATTCTATAATACACCTTGATATGCACTACCATGTTCATTATTTGATTGGTATCACATTTTGGTTCCTTCAGATAAACTTTGTAAGATGGATTAATCTTAAATTTTATATTGAATGAGGCCAATGTAGTGACTCCATACTTTAGCTTATTTAGCACAAGGAGTTTCATTTTTCAGTCATTCTCATGGTCACCCTTCATGTTTCTCATAATTAAGAAATTTAAATGCAACAAAGTGTGGTGGTAAGAGTTGAAATGATACCTCTAATGTAAGAGAGTTGTGCAAGACATTATGAATCAAGCCCATGTTTGGATGCCTTTTATGTGTTATTCTCAATGAGATAATTTATTTACTCTAATGTTTTAATCGTTTATAATGAGTATTGTGAAAAAATCACACCTTGGTTCAAAGTATTCATTGAAGTTGACATCAAGGGAGATGAATATGTATTCCCACTCGATATACACTCAATGTTTGATGTGATTAATGGACCTAAAAGAGGAGCATTCTCTATATTAGTCTCTATCGTATTTGATATTTGACCATGTCAGATGTCTATTATGTCATAAGTGTTTAAATTAATGGATATAGTCATAAGTTTAAATTAAAGAAAGGTGACATGCTATCACAAGTATTTGAATTGGTAAATTTTATAGCAAAGGTATTATAGGGGGATAAAAATTAAGGAATCAAATCCCTATCAGATAATTTAATCATGTAAATTAAATAATATAAATAAACTTATTTAATAAGAATAATTGTAATAAATGATAAAAAATTGTAATTATTTTTATATTTAAAAACTATGTTTATTATCTATTTTTATTTATCATGTTTAAATCTTTAAATATTTTTACTAAATAATTTATGTTTAAATGTTTTTTTTAGAGTGGTTATTTTTTGCCTCCTCATAAAATGAAACATTTTTGAATGGAATGTTATTTTTCTAAATTCTTTATTCGTATTCAAGTGGTGATAAATAAAAGTAAATCCATACTAATACAAATATTTAAACACTATCATAATTTCATTTTAAATATTTTGACTATTTTTTAGAAGTCTAAATGGTAGTCTGGATCAAGATAAGGTTCTAGTCTTCTAATCATAGGAATAAAAAGAATCCCTCTAGTATTACCAAGATGATCCATGCCAATTTTTATAGACAATTCCACCTCTAAATGCAATTTTAATGATTTGGCATGTATGATCAGATTTATCTATATACTTCACTTGAATTACAATCAAATGTTTAGAAACACATTTCATACTTATTATAATTTTGACTACTTCATGTTCCATTGATATTGAGTTAAACAACCACAAACCATTGACACTGGTAGTTATCTAGGTTTCATCCATGAATTCCTAAAAGTGTAGATCTCTAACTATGGCCTATAAATATGAGTTGTATTGTTTGATGAAGACTCAAAATAGCAAGAACTTCTAGATGGTTGCGTAGTAGCATTGACCTAATTAATTTTTTGAGTAAAACTCATCCATATGCATATAAGCTACAATGAACTTATACATCACATAATATAATTATCAGACCTTCACTCCATGGTACATCCATTCAATTTTCATGCCTCTTCATTAATGATAATACCAAGAAATTAAAACACCTTTATGTATATGAAGTGACAACATCACTAGGTATTTAAAATTTTGATAGTAAAACCATTAGTTGGGCATTGAAAATCTTACTGTAATTGATCAATACTACCACAATAAAATATGGTGGACATATTTTGAATCTAGTGGGATTCTTTTTCATGGTGCTTTTTGTAATATATCTCAATGTGGTACTACTATGTGTATGCAATGGGAAATGCAAAATATCTACAAATCAATCCTAGTTCAGAGAAGATAGATCATAATTGCACTTCTACCTGGGGATACATTAGATATTCAAGGTGATGACCAATATGAATCTAACTAGAACTAACATGGGTTATATTACCACAATAATATCACTAGGGAGGGTTCCAAAGCCCCTAATCAATGAAAAACTATGTAATAATGCTATATTAGAAAACTATGTTTATTATATTTTTACTTATATTAAATAACAAGTAAAGCTAAAATGTAATTTAGTTATCACCAAAGCTTAGTTGCTCAAAGTAGGGGTAATAAACATTTATATTCAACATGTATAGAATAGAATATACTCAATCAATGTGTATTGAATCTTAAAGTATGAAATAGATGTAAAAATACATATTTATCTACTTTTTACAAAGGAGAAACAAAGTTAGGAATACTTACCTTTGAAGATGAACCCACCAATCCTCAATCTCTCTCTTAGCCAAGGTTATTCATAAGAATTTTTTGTGGTATGTAAGGACGATCTTGATAAATCAGATCTAGTCTAATAACCTATCATGCATGTTCAAAAGACTTATCCATAAGATATAGATATAATATCTCCAAAGAAAGTATGAAACCCTAAGCTTACTCCTTCATGTAGAATGGTGATAAATAGATGCCAATATATATTAATGGTAGTTATTCTAGGTTTCATGATAGAATGATGTAAATTAGTGTGATCTTATATATGGTGAATATAACCCTATTTCATTATGAAAGTTTTAGCTGACAAGGTCGATGGTTGGTAAACTAGTTATTATTTTAGTAAAAAGGGGTATAGGTTAGGAAAAGGGATAATGAAGGTGGTATAAAAACTATCAGAGTGTATAAAATGGGAGTCAAAGATTAATTTCCATGGTCTTCATAAGAGATTCAATATGTATATATTAAGTGGTAATGAAGGGACAAAATCATGTTAAACATTATGGTTAGCCCACCCCTTTCTCAATGTCCCCTTAAGGTTACATTAGAGAGATTAGAGTAATATTCCTACAAGATGAAGACCATAATAATCTGATAAAATTTTAAAATATTATGTGTATAAACCATGTTTATGTATTTTCCATTGTGGGTTTTGGTTCATTTATATTAACTTTATAATATGGATTGATCTTAAATTTTGTATTGGATGAGGCCAATGTAGTGGCTCCATGCTTTATCTTGTTTAATAATAGGAGTTTCATTTATTGGTCATGCTCAGGGTCACCCTTCATGTTTCTCATAAGTAGGAAATTTTAGTGCCACAAAGTGTGGTGGAAATTTGAAATGATATGTCTAATGCAAGAGGGTTATGTAAGACATATTGTGAATCAAGCCCATATTTGCATACCTTTTAGGTGTTCTTCTCAATGAGAAATTTTTTTGCTTCCAATTATTTAATCATTTGTAATTAATATTGTGAAAAATCCCCATGTTGGTTCAAAGTATTCATTAAAGTTGACATGAAGGAGGATGAATATGTATCCCCACTCAATGTATGCTCACTGTTTGATGCAATTAAAGGACCTGAAAGAGGAATGTCCTCCATATTGATCTCTATCATATTTGATATTTAACCATGTTAGATGTCTATTCTGTTATAAGTATTTAAATTATTTGATAGAGTCACAAGTGTAGATTAAATAAAGGAAAATTTCTATCATAGGTATTTGAATTGGTGAATCTTATCTGAAAGGTATTCCAGGGGGGCTAAAAATTAAGGAGTCAAATTCCTATTAGACGATTTAATCATGTAAATTAAAAAATATAATTAAACTTATTTAATAATAATAATCATAATAAACAATTTTTTAATTATTTTTATATTTAAAAACTATGTTTATTATTTATTTTTATTTATCATTTAAATCTTTAAATATTTTTACTAAATAATTTATGTTTAAATGTTTTTCTAGAGTGGTTAGTGTTTGTGTTCCTCATAAAATGAAACATTTTTGAATGGAATGTTATTTTAATAAATTATTTATTCATATTCAAGTGGTGATAAATAAAATAAGTAAATCCATACTGATAAAAATATTTAAATCCATACTAATAAAAACATTTAAACACTATCAAATTCCATTATAAATATTTTGACTATTTTCTACAAGTCTAAATCTCTCTAAATCTAGATAAGGTTCTATCCTCCAACCATAGGAATAACAAGAATCCCTCTGGAATTTACCAAAATTAACCATGCCAATATTTTTATACAAGTCCACCTCTAAATCAATTTTAATGACTTGGCATGCATGTTCAGAGTTGTTTATATATTCCACTTGAACTATAATCAAATGTTCAAAAACACATTTCATAATTAATATAATTTTGACTACTTCATGTGCCCTTGATATTGAATTAAACAACCAAAAACCATTGATGGTGGTAGTTATCTAGGTTTCATCTAAGAATTCCTGAAAGTGTAGATCTCTAACTATGGCTGGTAAATATGAGTTGTTTCATTTGACTAAGACTCAAAATAGAAACAACTGTCAGATGGTTGTGTATCATTGACTATTTAATTGTTTTATAAAACCTCATCCATATGAATATAATACAATGAACTAATACATCACATAATATAATTATCATAGTGTCACTCTGTGGTGCATCCATCTAATTTCCATGCCTCTCCATAAATGTGAATATAATAAATTAACACACCTTTATGTATATGAAGTACAACATCACTAGTTATTTAAAATTATGATAGGAAGCCATTAATTGGGAATTAAAAATATTATTGTAGCTACTCAATACTACCACAAGAATATATGGTGGACATATTATGAATCTAGTAATTTTTTACATGGTGCATTCTTTAATACAACTCGATGTGGTGTTTCCATGTTCATTGTTTGATTGGTATCACATTTTGGCTCATTCAAATTGACTTTTTAAGATGGCTTGATCTTAAATTTTGTATTAGATGAGGCCAATGTAGTGGCCCAATACTTTCTCTTGTTTAATGTAATAAGTTTCATTTCCTGATCATGCTCATGATCACCCTTCATGTTTCTCATAAGTAAGAAATTTTAGTCCCACAAAGATTGGTGGCAAGGGTTTAAATGATACCTCTAATTCAAGAGGGTTATGTACGACATATTATGAATCAAGCCTATATTTGGATGGATTTTAGGTGTTCTTCTCAATGAGATATTTTTTTCTCCAATGCTTAAATCATTTATAATGAAGATCATGGAAAATACTACCTTGGTTTAATGTATTCATCAAAGTTAACATCAAGGGAGATGCATATATATTCCCACTCGATGTATGCTCAATATTTGATGCAATAAATAGACCTAAAAAAGGAACATCCTCCATATTGGTCTCTATCATATTTGATATCTGACCATGTCAGATGTTTGTTGTGTTAAAATTGCTTAAATTAACTGATATAATGACAAGTATAAATTCAAGAAAGGTGACTCTCTATCATAGGTATTTGAATTTGTGTATTTTATCTCAAAGGTGTTCTAGGGGGATAAAAATAAAGGATTCAAATCCCTATTAGACAATTTAATCATGTAAATTGATAAATATAAATAAAATTATTTAGTAAGAACAATAATAATAATAATAATAATAATAATAAATGATAAAAATTTGTAATTATTTTTATATTTAAAAACTATGTTTATTATTTATTTATATTTATCATGTTTAAATCTTTAAATATTTTTACTAAATAATTTATGTTTAAATGTTTTTCTAGAGTGGTTATTTTTTGACTCAAATGAAACATTTTTGAATGGAATCTTATTTTACTAAATTACTTATTCATATTCAAATGGTGATAAATAAAATTAAATCCATACTGATAAAAAGATTTAAATACTGTCACAATTCCATTGCTAATATTTTCACTATTTTATACAAGTATAAATCTCTCTTAATCTAGATAAGGTTATATCCTCCAACCATAGGAATAACAAGAATCCCTCTGGCATTTACCAAAATTAACCATGCCTATTTTCATATACAATTCCACCTCTAAATCAATGTTAATGACTTGGAATGCATGTTTAGAGTTATTTATTTATTCCACTTAAACTACAATCAAATGTTCATAAACACATTTCATACTCAATATAATTTTGACTACTTCATGTGCCCTTGATATTGAATTGGACAACCACAACCTTTTTATAGTGGTTGTTATCTAGGTTTCATCCAATAATTTCTAATAGTGTAGATCTCTAACTATAGCCTATAAATATGATTTGTTTTGTTTGACTAAGGATCAAAATAGCAACAACTATTAGATGGTTGTGTAGCATTGACTAATTAATTTTTTTATTAAACCTCATCTATATGCATATAATATAATGAAATAATACATCATATAATATAATTATCATAGTGTCACTCCATAGTGTATCCATCCAATTTCCATGCCTCTTCATGAATACAAATACAAGAAATTAACACATCTTTATGTATATAAAGTACAACATCACTAATTTTAAAAATTGTAATAGGAAATCATTAGTTGGACATTAAAAATCTTAATATAGCTACTCAATACTACCATAAGAATATATGATAAATGTATGTGACCCATAAAAATTATCCATAATCAATTAAAGGCTAACCATATTCTATATGATTAGTGACATAGCGAGATAGAAATATTGAAGGATGTGATCAGCTTCTTTTGATTACATGTGTCTTATGATAAAATAATTTGAGGCTACATTATATATTTTCAATAAAATAATGAAATTCAAATAATAATATGGACAAAATACTTACATCAAGGTCAAATGTATGTATGTATGTACATATGCACATATAAAATTATTAAAGGAATATAAAATATTCATATAATCATATAATGTAAATAAATTTATTAAAACAAATCCATATTTACACTTAAACATAATTTAAAAGTTCTCACACCTCAGTAAGTTATTAAAAAAATGAAATCACATTAGCAATGCCTATGTCTTCTCCTACGCATATAGATAGAGGATTCTCAAATGAGGTCAACAATAAAATAAATAAAATATCATAATTAGTCAATAGTATATATAAAATTATAATCATCTACATAAATGACAACTTATAACATTCAAAATTACCTCCATATATATAAACATCAACCAAGTAGTTGTAGCAATATATGAGCTACAAGATGGTTTACAATCTGGATAAGAAAAATATGGTATTGTCTACTATTTTAACCTAACAATTTACATATATATTATTTTAATTTAAATGTGAAATAATTATTATCTTTTAAACACTAGTTATAATTTAATAGGGCCAACAAAAAAAATTACATGTCAAGTTTAAAAGATACTTACAAAGGTGCATGTGAGATTTCCAAACCAAATGTATGTTTCAAAAAGTCATCAGTCAAAACCATA